>RCWM02000019.1:0-600000 GCA_003667255.2 Euschistus heros
TAATGATTCCAGTACAGTTATTAAAGTTGATTTCTACAGTTAATGAATGCATTGTCCTTTAAATATGCAATTGATTTAATCTTTTTGGATAATTTTGCTGGCTGACAATAATCAGCATACAATATAAAACCGTTTTTTGTTGTTTTGAATGATTTCAAATTCTAAATTTCATATTTTCTCTTTTGATTCATACATTACACACTTGTGAATATTTTCATTAATATTCCGTATGTTTAAATGTGGTGAAGTTAAAGTAATTAGAGCAAGGCTATAGAACATTAGCTCTCATGTATGATAACAAGCAACACATTTTTCCCATTGAAACAGCTTCTAAACTCTGTTTATAGCAGATCATTTTATTTTAATTTATTTAACATCTAACTGGTAGCCATGAAAAATTCTTTATTAAAAATTGTTTACAGTCAAGTACCCCCTACTTCTATTATTTGTTTCATTTATATTATATATTAATATAATATAACTTGTGACTTATGTTCTGTCTCATGTTAAAAATAAAAAATAAAATTTTACTATGAAGTCAAAACTTTTATAAAATTAAAATTATCTCCTCAATAAAAATAAAATGATATCCAGGCAGTCAATAATAGCAGCAGTTAAACAATAACAAATGGTTATTATAGGCCGAGGTACAATTCCCTTCTTAAGTACTTTTCCTATCAGAGACTAAAGTTGACAAACCATTTACTTCTTTAATGTGAGCTAGATATAACCGAAATATTTAAATACATTGGTTGCAGGTTGGAACCCATCTCAATCTGTGATAAATCCTATTGGGCTTGAAAAGGGAATAGAGCTACTGTTGGATAGCTTTTGTAGGCTGACAAGATGATAGCCCAGCGTTGAAGACGAGCATTAGCAACCAACGGAATACCCTTTCGCTCTCCAAAAAAATAGAGCGAAGCGGTTGGTGGTCTGTTACTAAAGTAAAGTGACGTCCTGCCAGAAAATTATGGAAGTGTTTTTTGACACCAAACACTAACGAAAGGGCTTCACGGTCTGTTTGAGAATAGTTCCTTTCTGCGGGTGAAAGTGTAGTGGAGGCGAACGCAATTGGATGCTCCACGCCGTCTATAAGGTGAGCCAACGTTGCTCCGACCCCATAACTACTACTGTCAGTGGTCAATATCAGGGGTTTGTCAGAATCGTACAACAATAAAAAAACATTTCTCACAAATTGACGACTTGGCTCGGTTAAATGCCTCATCACATTCTTGAGACCAAGACCATGGTACATCCTTTTTTTTTTGGTCAGTTCATATAAAGGTCCAAGTAAATCAACAGACATGTTGACAAACTTGTGGTAAAAATTTATTAACCCAAGGAATGATTTGAGCTCGGATATATTTTTAGGTACTGGCGCATTTTGGATGGCTGAATTTTGGAAGGGGAAGGGCGCAACCCCTGCCCATCCAGACAAAAAACCGAGCAATTCGATCGAAGTTTTGAACCATTTACATTTATCTACATTCAATTTGACATTATACTCATTTAAACGATTGAGCACTTGTTCCACTGAAAACCTGCATTCTTCCCATGTTTTGCCTCCGATAATAATATTATCTAGATACGCTCTAGTATTGGAATTTGACTCAAAATAGAATCCATTGTTGACTGAAACAAGGCTGGAGCACTAGATAAACCAAACATCAAACGGTGAAATCTGAACAACCCTAATTGAGTATTAATCGTAAAATAATGTTTGCAGTTTTCATTTAACTTTAATTGCAAATAGGCATTTGACAGGTCTAATTCACAAAACACTTTAGACCCCACTAATGACTGAAAAATATCTTCCGATTTAGGGAGAGGATAGTGATCTAAATCTACGTATTTGTTCAGGGTTACTTTAAAATCCACGCATAAGCGAATTTTACCGTTTGGCTTTCTAACACAGACAATTGGAGATGCCCATTGGCTATGCGCCACCTTACTAATAATTCCTTTACTTTCCAGAGAAGCAAGTTCCTCAGCCACTGCTGCTCGATGCGCATAAGGTACATTATAGGGTCTATGGAAGATCGGTACTGCTCCCTCTTTTAATACAACAGACGCTTCAAAATTTTTTATAGGCTCGGTGTTTGATTCATCGAAAACTTTAGAAAAACGAACCTTATAATCTCTCACCCAATCGAATCCAACAGAAGGAACACCTGAACATATTTTAATATTATTCCTAGAGCTTACCACCTCCGGTCCAGGCTCAACGAGATCCACAGGCAACGGTCCTAGAGCTCGATTTGGGTTGACAAGTACAGAAGATCTCCAATTTGGATTGATCATGGAAAGCCAATCACGACCCAACAAAGGACGACTTAATTCTTTACCTGTAATTATTAAGGGCAATTTATCAAAATATTTTCCTTCAAAATACAAAGAGACATTAACCTTTCCCAACACTGATAACGATTCACTGTTAGCAGCTTTGAGTTTTAGGTTACTTTTATCGATTCTAAGATCTCTGAAAAATCTGTTGTACAAATATACAGGAATCAACGTGTATGATGACCCTGAATCTACTTCAAATCCAATTTCGGTATTATTAACAAACAATTTTTGTATTAGGGGATAGCGAAATGAATCAAAACTATCAACTTCTACCGCGTTTGCGGCTTCTACAATATTAGCTTTTTTTGGTATTGGACATAATTTAGCAACGTGACCCTTCAGATTGCAATTAAAACATTTCCACTCTCTAACCGGACATGAATTTTTATCAATACTATGAAACCTACCACAATATTTGCATTTAGAAATACGTTTTCGAATATTAAATTCAAGTTTCTTATCTGAACTTGAAGATGTCCCTGAAGTGGCGTCCTTGGACTGGGCAGAGAACCTACTTGGTTTTGTCACTTCATAAGCGTGCTGATGCGGGTGAAGTTGATTGACGTCATCGAACCTCGGCTCCCCTTCCATCACCCTGGCTTGTTCCAAAACGAGTTCCATCTCAGAAACGATCTTCACTGCTGAATCAAAGGTTAGATTTTTTTTCAGACAGTAACCTTTTTTTAACCACCGAGTCCCGGATACCTACTAACTGATCTCGAAGGGCTTCGTTGAGAAAATCACCATAGTTACATGTTATTGCTAGTTTTTTAATTGCGACCACAAAGTCACGAATCGATTCATTTACCTCCTGGTTTCGACAATGAAACTTATACCGTTCGGCTACTTCAATACCTTCCGGAGCGTAATGATTTTTCAAAATAGAGCAGAGTTGGTCAAATGACTTGTCCTTAGGTTTGGCAGGAGAGACTAGGGGCCGAATTCATAGACTGCACTTAGAGTGAGAGATAAGTAATACTCACTTAAGTAGGATTTTACACTTGAGGGAAAAAAATTTAAAAACGGTATTCATAGACGGCCACTTAAGTGAGTAAAGAATCGGACTGATAAGAACGAGTAGCGCATGCGCAGTAATGCTATTAGTGTAAGGTTTCGTATCGGTTTTCAACCTGAGTTGTTGACATTGTTTGAGCTACCTATTATAGTGGAAGAAAGGAGAAAGAAAATAACATTTAGCGAGGAGAAGAAATTGCTTTTAAAAGAATGCGTGTTAGCATCAAAAACTCTTATGGCCTCCAAACGGACAGACAAGGTGTCAAATGCGGAGAAATCCCAAGCTTGGGAAGAAGTTGCCAGGAATTTTAATTCCCAATGAAGAAACGTTCCAGTAAGTGCACTATTCTGTATTTAACAAAAGTGTAATATAAATTAATTAACATAAATGATATTAAACAACATCAATAAAACTGATTTACACATTGTATTTTATATTACTTAAGGAGATGTAAGGAATATTAATCAGCAATATTATCTCCTATTTTAATTTTATTTAAACAATTATGATATAATTCTTTATTTGGGCTACGTTTCATGGTCTTTACCACATTTTTATGCTCTAACATAGTTGGACAATACATGAAAATTAGCTATTATTTAGAATAGGATATAATATTGCTGATTAATATTCCTTATATACTGATTTTCATAGTTCTCAACTAGACTGGTGTTCAAGTCAAATTACAGTATGTTAGGCTCTAATTTCTGTGTTATATTTACAGAGAACTGTAAACCAACTTAAAAAGGCGGTATGGGCTGAAGAGAAGAGGAAACTGATAAGGACAGGAGGTGGTCCTTTCATACCTTCCTCTTATGAAGAGGATCCAGAACCGGAGGCAATGGGAGGGTGGATATCGAAATTAAAGATGCTTTGGACAATGAATCTGTGGTAATAGGGAGGTATAACATCACTACTGAGGGAGTTTTAATTCCAGTTTCAGGTGAATTATTAAAAGCATATTTCTTATAGATGTACTTAAATAATTGCTACTCAAGTTTGAAGTTTGAAGTTTGAAAAAGGAGCTGAAGGTGTTAGAACTAAAAGAAGAATTATTGCTGAAAGATTTGAATAAATAATATAATATAATGATGTATTTTATTTAGTTACAATAATTATGTTTAAAAAAAAATAATATATAATAATTATATTTCTTCAATTAAAGTGTCTTTCAATGAAAACATTCCTTATCATTGTTCCTCTTGAAGTTACTGTTAATGGTAAGGCTGGTACTTCATTAATTCTGGGCCTTTCGTCGTTATCCAAATCATCCCAGGTGTCATTGGCATTGATGCCAATGTTATACATGCAGTTATTGTGCGAGTGACATTTTTCAGTTTTCACTGCATCTCATTGTACAGACAAGGAAACCTTCGCTTCCATCTGCGAATTGTTCTTTCAACCTGGCTTCTTGTCACTTTATGGGACTTATTATAATTAAGTTCAGCCTGTGATCTTGGATTGTTCACAGGGGTGTAAATACATAACCTCTGTGGATATCCACTATCACCAAGCAAATTTCCTGGTAGCTGACCATCCTCTAAATGAACACGTACAGAACAGTTGTCAAAGATTCGAGCATCATGAGCCGAACCTGGCCATCTCACAACAATGTTCAAAATTTCCTCATTTGGTCCACTTATAATTTGTACGTTAACTGAAAAGAAACCTTTTCTGTTGCTAAAAACTTCTGCGCTGTCTCCTCCAGGGGATTTTATTGGGATATGTGTTCCATCGACTAGGCCAATAACTCCAGGGAATTGAGCTTTGGTATAAAAGTCTTGTTTTATTTTATTAAAAGCTGCAATGCTATTTGGAAATTTGATGAATCTCATAACATTTTTAGCCAGAATCTCAGATGTATGCTGGATTATTCGGCAAACAGATGCCTGGCTAATTCTGTTCAAATCTGCTGACACCACCTAAAAATACATTGTTCATAAGATATTGTTGTTAAGACATTTTATTAATTAACCAAACTAATGAGAATTACTTAAAAATTGACTATTTCCAAAGTTATGTTAAAAATCATCTATCAAAACCTTGTGACTAAATGGAAGTTGTTTTTATAATAACAAATTACTAGCACAGATATTAACCTATAGATTACTAACCTGAAATAATCCAGTTGCATAATATCTTAATGCAGTGCATAATTTTAACATTGGCGGCAAAGGCAATCCTCTCTTATCAGTACTATTATTGTTCTGAAACAGTGGTATTAATCTGTTAACAACTGTTTCTTTATTAAATCTGAATCTCCTTTTGAATTGACATTCATTGAAAAACTAGTGGATTTTCTTGATCTCTTAAATATCTTCTTGGGAAAGTTTCATTTCCAGATTCTTCTTCATATTCTAAAAATTCTTAAAAGTCATTTAATTCACTGTCAAACATGCTCACTGTGTAAAAAATGCTCTTGGTAGGAACAGAGAAAACAATGATTAGGATATTACGCCTTAAAGCCCAAACTAATAAAGGATTTTGTAGATAGCTTTGCCAAAAACCAATACAAAAATCTCACTGCCCACTGGTCTTAATAGAACCATGGTTTGGTAACATTTATAAGAAAAGATACGGCTTATTGTGAATTGTGCGAGGTTAAGGCCGATCCGAACATGTAATAATGCCGTGCATAAAATATTCTGCCGAACGATATTATTAGATTTTCATTGATTAAGATTTAAAAAAAACATCTATTTTGAATAAATATTATTTTAAAGTTGGCCAATGGCGTCTAGCTAAAGCCTAAAAAATATAATAACCAAAAAATATCATTTTATAAATTCACTTGAGGGCACAACAATGTCCACTTGAAGTTAAGTGGTGAATTTCACTTACTTAAGTGTTGAGTTAGGTTTATGAATACCAAATAATGATAAAAAAAACACTCAAGTGGAAATTCTTGAGTGAAACTTCAAAGTTGAGTTGAGTTTTGTTTCTGGAATGGTTAAGTAGAATCATAGCTGAGTAGAGTGTTGATTACTTCACTGATAATGTTATTAAACACAACTAGTCAGGAAGGTTACACACTACTGTTTCCATTTTGATTTCAACTAAGTGATTTCAACCTTCACTATTTGTGCCTTCTCTGCTTGTCAAAACTCCTCTTTAATTAGTTTTTTAAGTGAAATATTGATATTTGACTATTTGATTTTATTAACAGTTATTAATTACGCGTAAAATTTTTATTTTAAACAAGGTTGTATTCCACCCTCTATAGTGATTTTCGCTATATTCCTTGTTCTTGTGTTCCCAGGTAAAATTTTATTATGATACTAACATATTCTATGGTAATAATTGTACTCTATTGAAAATACATCATTCATTTGAACCTCTTCATAACTGCAATTTACATCTCTTATTCTTGCTGTATGCTTATAATTAAAAACTTACTTTTACTTTCAGATATTTGATTTCCAGTATTCAAGTCACAGTAATCTATGTAAAGATTTAATTAAATATTTGTGTATTGTGGCTAACTATAATTTATTTACTGTGTTAAACTATTTAACAATGTCTATGTTGTAAATGCTTATATTTTCAGGTTTTTAAAGCTAAAACAAACAATCTTACTAATGTTGGTGCACTATTGAAGACATATCTATTGCTTTTAAATTTATGTAATGCATTGATTATTTTTCAGATTATCTGTAGTTTTGGTTATACATGTACATATCTTGGAAATGCTGGAGTATTTCTTATGGATACTGTGTATTTTTTTCTTATCAATGAGTTTTATAACTTTTCATTAAAATTGTGATTTATCCGTGCGTTTTTAGTGCATATTATCTATATGTTGATGAATTCGTTTTTGATTCATATCTTTTTGTTAATTTATATTTATTAATGTAGCAGTAATATATATAATGATTCCAGTACAGTTATTAAAGTTGATTTCTACAGTTAATGAATGCATTGTCCTTTAAATATGCAATTGATTTAATCTTTTTGGATAATTTTGCTGGCTGACAATAATCAGCATACAATATAAAACCGTTTTTGTTGTTTTGAATGATTTCAAATTCTAAATTTCATATTTTCTCTTTTGATTCATACATTACACACTTGTGAATATTTTCATTAATATTCCGTATGTTTAAATGTGGTGAAGTTAAAGTAATTAGAGCAAGGCTATAGAACATTAGCTCTCATGTATGATAACAAGCAACACATTTTTCCCATTGAAACAGCTTCTAAACTCTGTTTATAGCAGATCATTTTATTTTAATTTATTTAACATCTAACTGGTAGCCATGAAAAATTCTTTATTAAAATTGTTTACAGTCAAGTACCCCCTACTTCTATTATTTGTTTCATTTATATTATATATTAATATAATATAACTTGTGACTTATGTTCTGTCTCATGTTAAAAATAAAAAATAAAATTTTACTATGAAGTCAAAACTTTTATAAAATTAAAATTATCTCCTCAATAAAAATAAAATGATATCCAGGCAGTCAATAATAGCAGCAGTTAAACAATAACAAATGGTTATTATAGGCCGAGGTACAATTCCCTTCTTAAGTACTTTTCCTATCAGAGACTAAAGTTGACAAACCATTTACTTCTTTAATGTGAGCTAGATATAACCGAAATATTTAAATACATTGGTTGCAGGTTGGAACCCATCTCAATCTGTGATAAATCCTATTGGGCTTGAAAAGGGAATAGAGCTACTGTTGGATAGCTTTGCCGTATTTAATTTAAGTGTATTTAAAATAAATAATAATAGTTACTTTGTTTCATTGTTAAAGTAAGCTTATCAATTTATAATGTTTTCATTTATTTATTTATAATAGAGCGCTACAGTCCTAGTCGGACCTTGGCTTCACAAAGTACAGACAGCCACTCCTGTCTATCTTCCGCCTTCCTCCTCCAACCATTCACACCCAGTTTTCGCAGGTCATCTTGAACGTTGTCCAGCCATCTCAGCCTTGGCCTTCCTCTCAACTTTTTTCCTTCCGGCCTGGCGTTCATCATCTTTTTTGGAAGTCTATCTTCCGTCATCCTTTGCACGTGGCCGAGCCACCTTAATCTGTCTGCTTTGACTATTGAAATTATGTTGGGTTCACCGAACAATTGTTCCAGCTCCAGGTTTGTTCTTATTCTCCAATTCCCGTGGTTATTCACCGGACCGAAGATTTTTCTGAGGACCTTCCTTTCCCAAATCCTCAGCAACCTCTCACTTTCTTGGGTCAGCACCCAGCACTCGCTTCCATAAGTCACAACTGGTCTTATTACAGTTTTGTAGACCGCAATTTTGGCAGATCGAGACACTTCACTTAATGTTTTCATAGATTATTAAATTGTATTTTTAGAATTTTGTATAATGTACCCTATTATTTTTAAATCATGGAACCTAAAAAAAATCAGTTCTTTGATTAGAGCTTGTTATTTTTGCAAATTTCGAAACACTATTTTTATTATTAAAAAATCAATTAACTGTTATAATTGTGACTGTTAACAAAGCTATATTTTTTAATGAGTATTTAATTAATGAATTAGAAATCTGACCTTTTTATGCCTATTGCCATAATGGATGCAACCGATTTGGTAGGAAGGTTTTCTGTCAAGAGATTTTGAGAGCCACTGTTTAGTTTTTATCTTAATTAGATATGTTTTTTGTATTTTTTAATTGTAAATTATGGAAATAAATAAAAAACAGTTTTTTGCAACAAATTTAATTTAATCATTTAACCTTCCGCTAGGCCTAGATCAACAAGGATAGATGCTTGTATCTCAGAGATACCAATTGTTTGTAATAAGCACATCTTCCATTGTATTCGCTATCTCTATATTTTATGAATATTTAAAAAGGCAGATATGTTAATCAGTATAGTTTACTTGGTATAGCTCATAAGATTGTTTATAAAAAAAAATATGTTTTGTTTTATCACATAGGTTTTTTTCTTCCTGGCTTCTCAGGGAACTGAGATAAAAATACAAAAAATATCATTTAAAACACGACAAGCAATCCAAATTATACTTAAAAATTGGCAGTTCTGTACCAGTCCATCATAAAATTTTCTGAGATATCTTCTCTTAATAGGTGTAAAATAAAGTATTTAAATAACTCATATGGATGGACACGTATATTCCTGAGAAACAAAACATGTTTTCTACATTAGTATTTGCTGTAGGAACCTTCGATCAAGACTGTGCTAGGGTTGGGTCAAAAGAAGAGGGTAGAAAAGACGGGAAATCTCAAGACCCGAAGGATCAAAGAAAATTAAATAATCATTTCTGCTGCATATCTGATAGATAATAGATAATATAGATAGATTATAGCACCTATCGGAAGGTTAAATATGATTTTTTGCTGTAGTATCTCAAATTATTATTTTATTTTTAATCTCAAGAAAAGTTTCAGAAAATGTTTGATAACTCTTTGAAAATCCCTGTTCTGTATTTTACCTATGTTTGTTTATGATTGTTACCTATATTTTACAGTTACATCAGGACATAACCCATGTTAAGAAGAATTATTTAAGTTTTATTTCTTAGCTTTCTTTCGTAGAGTCACCATCCTTGAGAAAAGGAAGTATTTATGTAAACAATTAATTATAAACTTAATTACAATTTAAGGTTTGTTATAACCACAGAATACAGAATATGATAGAAGCGGTGGGTAGGTGGGGGGAGATGGCTCCCGGCAAGGAGCGCTATCCCCACCAGCTAAATCCCAGCTGTCCCTATCAGTACCACTGTTTTTCCCATGTTTTTTTGGAACAATTGCTAATTGTTAGGTCTCTATTGTGTGTATGTGTTTTTTATTTTTTTATTTCTCAATTGGATTAAATAATGTTGTGTTGTGCCACGTTTGGATGTTCTAGAAAAGAGCCCAACAAAGATTTAAACCCTCCAATAACCCTTCACCGGTACATTTTAAACGTACACAGTTTAGTTTTTCAATAAATTGAAAAACAAATCTTCCTTCCCTTTCGCCACAGTAAAAATATGTTTATTGTGGAGCTTTTTTAACTTTATTGTTAAACTCCCCTATATTAACAATAATTGATATTGTAACCACATAATACAGAATATTCTGTATATTCAATTAGGATTGATAAATTAATTGCTCATTCTATTGAAATTATTTTTATTTGAAAACTAGTTTCGAATGTTAAACATTAAACCTTAAGAAGACGTTTTACATCAATAATATAGTTTTAGATTTGAATAAATCTCTATAAGGTAAACAGTTCCAATTTTACCTTTTATTTTTTCCTCAGCTTCCCTTCAGTTGAAGAGGAACGAAATAAGTGGGTTCAAGCCCTGAGGCAAGAAAAATGGAAGCCAACAAATACAAGTGTTATTTGTTCAAAACATTTTAAAGAGGATGATTTTGACAGATCTTCTTCATTTCGAGTAAATCTAAAAAAAGGTGCAATTCAGTCGGTTTTTTGATTTCCCAGATCATTTGAGACAGACGATTATAAAGGTATATATAACTTTCTACGCTTTCCCCCTGCTTTACCAACATACGTAGGTATTTGGAATTGTTCCACAAATATCCATTTTTTAATGAATATTTATTTTGTTGTGTCATTATTGATTTGTAAATATGTAATGTTTTTCATTTTATTTTATTTATTAAATTTTGTCAATGTATTTTAACATGTTATGGATTTATAGCATTCGTTCTAAAATTTATACAATTTTTTTATTCTACTTTTGTAGGTTCTTGAGTTTTTTTCAACAAGATCTTGGAACTATTTGCTCTTTCTTCATTTTTCTATGTAAGTGAAGAAATAAATTATCTTAATTTGTTATATTGATGAGGTATAGTTGGCTGTTAAGTATTAGGAGAAGTAGATTGTTGGAGTATGCAGTCATAAAGATACTCAGGGTTTCAAACTTGAGTTTCTGTTTACATCTGTCTTTGAAACTCTGATGAAGGTTTGCAACGCAAGTTGAAACGTTGGCCTTACAAATTAAAAAACTTATTTTTTAATTGCTGTGTATCTTTATGACTTCATACCCCAACAATCTACTTCTCTTAATTTGTTATACTATTTCTATGGTTCTGTCATTTAATTATTTTTTTTAGTTATCCACAATTTATTGATTAGTAAATTAATATTGAAGAATAATTATAAATATAATAAAAAAAAAATATGATTACTGTTTCAATGTTATCGCGATTAAAAATTATTTGTTTTATGGATTTTCGTAAAAATTTTATCACACACAAAAAAAAATGAACTGTGCTTGACACTACTGCATTAATTACTCTGGCAACATGTACTCTTAACTATTTTAGTTAAATAGTATGTACACTATATTTAAATGAAACAAACATTTGGTTTGTGTTCAACAAAGACTTAATAAAGCTGATTGCCATGTGAATATGGAGCAAGGATTATTTAGCCTTCATAAACGCTGGCTAAAATAAGGACTTAAATTGAAAGTTTATCTGCAAATGGTCCCCTAACACTTTCATTTTTATGTAAGTGAAAACCACTGATTTTTTTTCTTTTATAGTGGAACCAGGCTCTGGTTTTGCTATCGAAGTTTTCAGGTGATTCAGGTTGGTTTTTATGGTCATTATTCATGATTATGGTAAATTTTTGATCACAGAAGCTTAAGTTTATAATATTGACTACCTATATAACTTAAAATAGTTATGCATATTACATAACATTTATTAGAAATTAATTGAGAATACATTTGTCTCATAATTGGCTGCCATTGTGTTAATAATTATATATTTGTTCTTATGGCTTTAACATCCTGTGTAAACTTGGTTAATTTTGTATAGTGTTAGGGTGTTTAGCAATATATTAAATGTCAGGAGGATTAACTAGGGTGGCTAATGGATGCTCCTAGTCATTATAAATCCAGCATCCAGCATCAGGGTCTGTTCCCTGAATATGAATAAGTTGATCAAAAGGTGCTTAAAAAAGTTCATTATTAAAATCCTAGTCGTTATGATTGACTATTGCAGTATCATATGGATATTTTCTAAAGGTTTTATCTCTCTTAATTTTTGGAAATACAATGTTTGATTGAATATAAACTTTCCTCAATCGATATCATTAAGCCATTTCTCTTATTTATCATTTAGCCATTTATCATTAAGACATTTAGTGATTTGTTTCGGCTATTTGTTTCTTGGTATTTTATTGTCTTAGATACCCTAACTTAAAACATAATCTCTACTTATCACTTTTTTTTCTGATATATTTCTGATTTTCTATAAATGAATTTCTCTCTCGAAATTGATTCTCAACTATATATAGCTGCATCTCATCTGGATAACTTTCAAACATATTATTATCTGATGTAAGATTCTGTCCTTCAATCATTATTAAACGGTTATTTTGCGTATTATATTGCTGTTTAGCTAATAAATGCATGATAGTCATGTGCAGTTGTGCCAAGCACTGTAAATTTTTAATTAGTCATTTTAGCTCTAAGTTCGTGAACACTGTTAATTATTTGGAATTTATGTTATATAATGTTATTCACCTATATTAAATATGGGAGAACTTATATTCTTATGGGAACATATGTTCTTTTATATTTTAAGTGTATACATAAAGATATATTGTAACATTGGTGGTTTTATTATTGACATAAATTTATGTCATGGAAGTAAATATGTTTTTGTTGATTGTGTTCAAATTTGTTTTGCTTCTTTATTGTTTTGACTAAACTGTTGTTTCTATCCTTGAAAATTTCAGCTTCTAAAAAGTTCTCTTCTCTAATCTTATTGTACACTCACACACAATATATACTGAACGCTTATACAAATATATAATTAATGCATTTATAAGATAATTATTTTTTCTGTCTTCATGGTGTTGGTGAAACAGTAGTTTTAACATTGTTAATGAGCTTTGTGTTACTAACTCCTCACTCAATATTCTTTCGATGTACTGCTTTAATGCACCTTAAAAAGTAATATTATTACATATATGCCTTATTCGGTGTAGACTTATTTAATTTAATCGCTTAGTGTCTTTATGTAGTTGAAGGAAAAATATGTGAATACCATTAGCTAATTATTTGTTGTCACGTCAATTTATATGCTGTGTATGTTGATTAGGTATAAAGTTATCTTTGTTTTTGTATTGATATTCTAAATAATGTTTATTGACCTATTTTTCATTTTATTTTTTTTTTTAATTTTATTTTTTTAATATTTTAGTTTAACCTAAGATACCTCAATGTTAATTCTGAAATCTATTTAAATACCAATCTTCAATATGTTAATTTGGCATTTCTAGACTACAAGTCATTATGATGTCCAATTTTAATAAACATATGTACTTAATGTATACATTTTCAGTTTTAATGGTATTGTATGATTTCAATGCAGTATGGGTATTTGTTTCTTCTTGCAGCAGGCTGATTCTAATTTTCATGTTGAAGAGTATCCCACAGATACAGGAAGTTGATAGGTGAAAGTTCCTCCTATTTCTTTCATTACTTTCCCTCATTAGTTGTTAGAGCACTGCTCTCTAAATATGTTGACTAGAGGGTGTAGTGAAGATCTGAGCAGTACTCAGATTTATCAATTAAGAATAAAATGCTCATTCATCTTCTTGGGACAAAGTTGGACATTCTGATGTTGAATTAGTTCCGATATTTAGTTTTTAATTCACCATCATTTATACCAATATTGAACTTTGGTTTCTGTTTTGGTCTTCAGTCATTCTTTAGGTAGTTCAGTTTGACACAATTTTTGGTTTTTATATATATAATATATTATATTATATATACATTATATATTTATAATGTTTTCAAATATTGATATTAAATTTTGATTGGGTTTATAATAGCTTTAATACTTTTTAAAAAAGAAAATATATTTTTAGATTGATTATTAAATTTCTGCTTATACTATTACATTTTATTGTTGATTATTGCTACATATATTGATTTAATCAAATAGATGCAAGATTCAATTAAAATCAAATCCATTGGTTCGAAGTAAAGCAGCATATCTAATTACAAAGTCATACAATTAGGCTGTTCATGCCCATTGGAATCTTAAATTTTCAAGATTGTTCTATATTTCTTACTGTATTGTTAAGTCAATTTAGACCACTTTTTGATGAACGTCAGACACATTTTATGATTTCTTGTAAGATGAGAGAATGTTAGTTGGCGTCGTAGTTATTCAAGAATGAAAATTTCTCTGATATAGGGAGAGGGCTTCTTCCCCCTTCTATTTTTTTTTTCTTCGTCTTTTCAAGCAAAATCACTATTTCGTAAACACTCTATAATCAGTATTAAAATAAATATGAAATAAAAAAAATTATATGATAGGTGTTTAGTGCTAGTTTTCCATATACAAGGGTGGTTTGAAAAGTTCTCGGAATGTACTCGAAAGAAGTGTCTTACCTCAGTGGAACTACTTTTATTTTTCAACATAGTCTCCCTGTAGACTAATACATTTGGTCCAGCGATGTTCCAATGCCTTGATTCCATCTCAAAAATGAGATTCCTCCAGGCCTGCAAAATACCTCTCCAATTTGGCTTTCAGTTATTCCGTTGTTGGAAATCGCCGTCCACCGAGGAAAATTTTCAGCTTGGGAAAAGATGAAAGTCTGATGGTGCCAAACCAGGTGAATAAGGTTGATGTGGCAACAATTCGTACCTCAGTTCATGAGCGTTTATTGTCCGATGTCAAGAGCCATGGCACCCATCTTGCGGGTAATTTTTTCATTCCCCATTCTTCGGTTAAAATGTGATATACCCATTTAGATGACATTCCTACAGCTTCAGCAATCTCTCGCACTTCCAGTCGACGATCCTCCATGACCTCTTTATGCAGTTTTGCGATGGGGTCGTAGCACTTTTTGGCCATCCACTACGAGGATCATCATCTAAGCTCTCCAGACCAAATTTAAACTTGCTAGTCCACTTGGCAACAGTTGAATACGAAGGAGCAGAGTCCCCCCCAGAGTGTTCTGAAAGTTGACATAAATTTCCTTTGCTTTCATATCTTTCTTTACAAAGTAGATAATCACTGCTCGAATCTCAGTTTTTTCCATTGTCACAAATCACTACACAAAAAGCAACAACAAAGAGTCGCCACTACCACTCACGCCACGTGTTAACTCACAAAGGATGTGTGATTATTGCGCCGGAGCCTCGTTGCTCTAGCACTGACATCTAGTGGTGATTCTGACAACTTTTCAAACCACCCTCGTATGTTTCCAATTGTATAGTAAAAGATGGGTATGTGGTTACTTATGTATATGTGTAAAATCACACAATTGCATTAGGTTTAATTTAAATAAATTATCAATTTAAGTCTTATTTTTTTCCTCTAAATAAGTTTACAGGAAACCCCACTTACCTTGGCATTAAGTTTGTTCCGAGACTCACATGGAAACCTCATCTAAATCAGTCTGTTCGGAGAGGCTTAATCAAGAAAATAATTATCCTTTAAAAAAAATACCGGTATTAGACAGCTAGAACCAGATCTTGAAACTAATAAAACTTTTTTTTTGTTTTTTTAAGCACTTACTAAATTATTAATGCATAATTATTTTGATTTTTAAAAAGTATTTGCTTAAATAATTAAACAATGTATTCTGTTAATTTTATTATTTTTTAAATATTTTTAGGGAACAATATTTCCTCTCCCCCCCCCCCCCCCCCAAGTAGGAATTAATTTAGTAGAGATGTACTCATTTAGCCTGTCACTTTACTTATTATTATTTATGAAAAATGTAATAATTTAATTTATATTAATAAAACACATCATCATTATTCTCTCTGTGGTTCTCCCTTACTGCAGTGTTAAAATAAAATTAATCATGTATCTAAGTATCTTGAAAATTAATTCACTAATAAGATAAAGAAATAAAGTGTGCTGATAAAAATTTCATTTACTTTAGGTAAATTAGAAAGCATTTATAGTTTTAATCATATTATTGTTGGATATTTTAATTATTATACTTTAACCATTATGATATTGTCATTGTTTACTATTTATAAATAGTAAAACTATTGAATACATACTGGTTTTCCAGGTCTATATGTGAGCAACCAGGTGGGATGAAATTACCTGATATTTTGAAAGAAAAATCTTATGTATTATGTATATAAGAGGTGTGCTTCTGTCTTAGTTTTGGTCATTTCCCATGAAAACATGTTTAGCAATGGTATAATTTTTCAATAGAAGTTTTGTATTTGGTATTGCATTTCTGTTAATATTCTTAAAGCATATGTGTTGTTATTGGTGTTTACTGGTATTTAAACAATGGTAATTTCTATTTATAAATTAAAGTTTAAAGAAATTATTTTATCTCTATATATCTATGTTGCATTGTAGTTTCCATTTTGAAACAGTACTTTTTGTGATTTATGTATCATATTTATATTTATGTAATTTATGAATAAAATAAAAATAATATTTTATGGTCAGTAGTTTTATTTTCATAAGCATTAAATAATTATTAATGCTCTTTGTTTTACTAAAATAATTTTAATTTGAACTGATGTATTTCATGAGTAATCGTAGAAATGTAAAATTAATCATAATCATGCTCATTGATTTTATATTTTTTTCTTAAAAAATTATTAACTACTAAAAGGGCTATTAATTTTCTTTACTGCCTTTTTACAGATAAAAAAAATAACCAATTATATTAATAAAGCTGTTCAGTGTTTGACTGCCTTGATTCCCTATTTCTGAATATTATAGCATTTTATTATAAACGTTGGCATTTCCTTCAGAACAAATAGTGTAATGTACAAAGCCCTTTTTTACCAGTTACACCTTCAACATTTTTTGAATAAAATTTATCTTTAAATATAATTTTTAATTTATTTTTTTTTATCTTAGTACTTAATAAGTAATGTGTAATACAACAATAAATAGCTGTGAATTTTTACAGTGTATGCAGTGAATCTAAACGTATTACCAATTTAAAAATTTAATTTTACTAGTTTATTGTCATTATGCTTTGTTCAAATTAGATTTTTCTTTACAATTTTTAATAGATTTATACAAGCAACTCAGATTTCTGAAATTTTAAGGGAACCTAAAATTGTTTAATAGTTGCACATTTTTAATGTAACAGGGTTTATTTTTTAGACATTTGGAATTATTTATTTATTTGATTTACTGACATTTTATGCCAGCCATTGCCAACCTTAAAGCTCTAATTTCCCTACATTTGAACTCAGTTTTTTATACTGAAACCATTGTATATCCAGCAGCTCTTTACAGTCGAACATGAATGAGTCGACGAAAAATAAACATGAAAAGTTCCTTCACCATACCAGATAAATTATGAAATAATGGAATTGTGGAATCAACAAGTATGATCAAAGTCGTGTAAATGTTGGTATAGCCTATATTTCTAACAATCATCTGTTTGGATATAAAATACTTCTGTAAATCTTAATTTAAATCTAATATTAATTTCATTGATAGAATTATACGACTGGTAAACAAACAATATAATATATTGCATGTTACAGTGGAAAATGTATCATACAGATGGGACTACCACGGATAAGAATTCTATGATTTTTATTGGACAATTGTTATTTAATCCATAAAACTAATTATTATTTTGGCTATTTTACTTGTATTTTATCAAAAAAAGATTTGTCTCTTCCTTTCTCTAATCAGTAGACAGCACAGCATGGTAATTGATATATGTAAGCTTTGTAAATTTTAAGTAATAGTTTTTTATTTCCTATAACTTCAAATTTTTGAGAAGGAATATAGGTATAAAATTAGAACTACAAAGAGAAAAAGAGTAGCCACTTTTGTTTTCTAGATTTAAAAAAAAAAATTTATAAATAATGACTTTTTAAAGCCACTATCTTACCTATTAATTGATCTATGTTTAACTAATATGCATTTTTAAATGTGTACTTTATTTTGGGTCTTTTCTCTTTTTAAATCATTCACTTTTCTCATTGTTAAAACATTCATGGAAAAAAAAATGTTTGGAGTGATTAAAGTGAATTTGATAGAAATGTCTTAAATATTAAATACCCTAAAGATTGTAAAATTTAATTCAAATGTCATGGGTCAGTGGGTTGTTAGACATGATCAGTTTCCCCTAATCCATCAGTATTTTATTTATAAACTCTCAACATGATTTATGATGATATATTTAATGCCAAGTAATTCTCTTTATTAGTTAATGAAATTTTTTTGCCCAGGTAATATTTGATTGACAAAAAATTTAAATTTTTCTTATGATGAAATTAGTTATGTAATGTTAAAGGAGGTTTATATCATTGCCTAGGCTTATTTATGTTTATATTTTCATTGGTTTATAATGATCCTCAGAATTTTACTTGTATCATGTGTTTGATTTTTTATTGAATTTTTTACAAGTTTTAAAAAAAAATTCATTTTGACTTGATAAACTATTGCCCAGTAAAAATATAATCAATAAATCTGATTTTCTATCCTGGCATTTGGCTACCTTGTTCAGTATTTAATTGAAAACCTTGGAATACTTGGTGTAAATCACACGAGTATAGTGGAGAGAGTATTGCTGTATGTTCACTGGCCTGTAATCACAGATAAATTGTAGTTTGATTCGCGCTCAGAAGGTAATGAGAGTACTTATTACTTTTTTTCATTTTAGTATATATGTATAGTATATGAATGGACTTGAGCTTTCTATGATGGATGTCTTCAGGCAATCTGCCTATTAAACAGCATAATACTATTTATGATAATGACATAACAATATCAATAAATTCTTAAATTAAACATTTTTAGTGAAACATGGTTTAGTATTGTATTCAATGGTGATTCATTCATTTTTCTCTTATTTCATTAAGTAAATTATTGTGGACATTTCTCACTAATTTAATTTTAATGTGTATTTATGAACTGGTATTCAAAAATGAATCAGTACCCAATCATGAAATACGATCTTGTTAAAAAAGCTACTTTGGTTTATACTCTCAGAAACTTCAGAGATCTTCAAGATAAGCTTGCATGTTTAAACATGTACAGTAATGTAAGTCTTAATACTTTTGACTGGTAGCAGTTCAGAAAATGAAA
This sequence comes from Euschistus heros, assembly GCA_003667255.2. NCBI lineage: Eukaryota > Metazoa > Arthropoda > Insecta > Hemiptera > Pentatomidae > Euschistus > Euschistus heros. The sequence goes on from RCWM02000019.1 coordinate 19,371, forward strand.
TAATGACAAGATTTTTTTGCTTTCAAGTTAATATCTCCGTTCTGTTTGCTTTGCAATGTGTCAGTTTAAAGTTATAAATAAATAACTTTTATGTACCCAGTTGTGTGGTGCGTATGCTAAAATCAGAATGATGCTTGGTAACTGTTATATTTTTTTTTTTTTTTTTTTTTTTTATTATGATATCTTCCTTACCATTTTATTCACAGTGAATGAATACAGAAATTTTGCATCATAAAAAAATTTAAGAATTATTCAGTTAAAGATTGTAGTTCGTTCATTAAAATATTTGATTATGAATTTGAATGGTTATTGTGCTTTTGATCCTGGATTCAATTTGATTTTGTTTATGGTTTTTTCTTGTATTTTTCCTTCAAAACATTAAAGCTTGCAACTTTATTTTTGTTTGTAAATGTTAAACACTATAGATAATGCTTACAAATTGTTTATCTGCTTGTACATTTATACAATTATAATTTTAATTTATTTTGTACATTTAGTTATTAACATTTTTGAATATTCTGCTGTTCGCTTTGCATGCTTAAAACTTACACCAAGCTCATTATATATATTCTACTGCTCCTTTTATATTGAATTTTGTACCATTATTGTTTATTACAATTATTTTTAATGATTTCATATTTTGTAAAATATTATTAAGACTTAATTATATTATTAGAAGCTTAGATGAGCCGTTTATATTAAATAATATTAAATAATTCTTTATGTGTAAACAAAACAAGTTTTTAAAATTAAATATGCATAACGCCTTTAGAAAGAAAACGTGTAAATGGTACGACTAAGCAAATGTTTCTTCCACTATTCACATTAAAATTCTATGGTGATTTTTATCTATTCTTTATAATATGTGTATTGATTCAAAATTGATTATTTAACTTGTTATGTTTTTTTTTTTTTATCAAGAAGAAAGTCTAAATTATCGCAAACAAACTCGAAAATCGAATACGTAGAAATCGATAGGGATTACCCTTTGCTACCGATGTTTTTAAAATTTTACTCACCTTTTGTGAGTGGACGATCTTTTTGTCTATTTAATTGACAACAAAAGTAACGTTATCTCCTCCTATCACTGATTCAAACAAATGCTAATTTCTATTAATATAAGAAATTACCGTTTTTTTAATTGAATTTGGTTTTCTCGGTTCCTCAAAGTTGTTGGGAAATTTGAAATTTTTCCACCCTTCCTAATTGCAAGCAAAGTCCTGATACTGCTTTTAAAATAGTTTGTATCACTATGTCGCTGTTGGTTCTTGAGGTTTTACATTTTTTTATAACGAAGATCTTTATCATCATCAACAAATTTTTAAGGTCGCGCTCATCATTGTAAAAGTGATCACAATTTTTACGTTTATAGTTAAAGCCGTTAATTAATTATAAATTTAGTGTTCTTCGCTCTTCCCCTTAGATGGCCAGGATATTAAATGATAAATAATTAATTATAACTAATAATAATTATTAAAATTAAATATCTTAATTTTTTAATGGTACAATCCTTTTTTTTTTTTTTTTTTTTTTTTGACTTTATTCATTACCATCCATATTACTTATCAATATTTATTTTAAGTCTAAGGATTTTAGTTTTTTGTTTCCGTATTTGTGTTGTTTAAAATTCTTTCGATTTCCTGTTGAACTGTTCTTTTTTTAAAATACATTAACATGCACGGATAAGAAAACAACAAAAATAATCATAACTAGTTTTTGTGCTTTTAGCGTTACTTAAATGTTAATCGTGACGATTTCCCCCTATGATGACATCAAACCTGTTCCTTGCAGAATTAGAACGAAAATTAATAGTATCAGGTCTGAAAATACAAAACATTTGTTTAGTTTTAAAACTAGTGATGAGTTCGGCGAAGCAGATGAAAGAGGGAATACCTTGAAAAGTCTAAAGAGTCTAGGATCTACTATATTTATTAAAAACGGAAAATAAAAGAAATAAAATTAAGGTTAAGTGCAAGAAATTCTGGTTATTTTTGAATGAAAAATAACTCCATTCATACCTTTTATTTTATCCCCTCTACTGTTTGTTTTTGGTGGGAAAGTTGGACGCGTACTTTTAAAGAAGAACAGTGTCTCAAGCCCTGAATTATGTATTGCGTTGAATGCTTTCTATGCAAGCATTCTTAAAATTTAAAAGCATTTTTAAAATTTAAAAGGCTGCACAATTCGGTATATTTGAATGGAGATAGGTTCAGTGATAGGAGGAAACATTTACTGATATTCGCTTTTAACTTTCAGTTTCCTGTGATGTTAATAAAATATTGATTTATGTAAATTGTGGGTTGTTTTAAGCGATGCGTCAAAAAACTTTGAGTTTGCTGTTATCTTTATCCGTCCCTAGCAGCAAGTTTCTAAAACATCATTAGGCGTTATTCGTTGTCAAGTATAAAGTTTTAAAGCCTTTCTATAATCAAACGCGAGGAATATTATCAAAGCATTACTGTTTTCAATAGTATCGTTAGCTGACTAGCAAACTGGCGTGCTGCGAATCGCCAGCACATATCTCGAAGTACCAAATAATGAATTACAGTAGAACCTCACTAATCCGACCCTCTCGCAAGCGGGGTCCGGGGGGGGGGCCAATATTTTCGCATAATCTCTAATAGTCCAGTAAAATTGTACACCTTGGTATACAAAAGGTTGGGTAGTTTTAATTTTTTTTAATGTGTTTTTAGCGTTGTGCATGTGTACGAAAATCCAAGTTTTGGATCTTGAAGAACCACCGCTCTCTAATTGGTAGTGTCAAATATTCGGAATTTTTCTACGTACCCCCACAATATCTGCTGCACGGTTGATTCTAAAGAAACGCTTTTTATATTCAAAATTAGACACGACTAATTTCGAAATTCTATTTAAAAGTGGCAAATTTTTTTTTTTTTTTTTTTTTTTTTTTTTTTTTTTTTTTTTTTTTTTTTTTTTTTTTTTTTTTTTTTTTTTTTTTTTTTTTTTTTTTTTTTTTTTTTTTTTTTTTTTTTTTTTTTACAGTTTTTCTCTATACGTCCTGAACAACGACGTTCAGAGCATATTTAATTACGAACGATTTTAAAAATAAGTTAGTTTGCTATAAACCAAACACAATACAGTGTTTTTATGGCCAATGTTCCATACATAAATAGCTGGCTAAAACATTTTTATGCTAACAAATTAATTATTTGGTGTTTATAACGTATTTTTCTATTTCCTGTACTATTTAAAAATATTAATATATTAACTTTTAATATGGCTATGAAAAACATGTGCTCCATAAAAATTTCCGGTTAATCCAATCTTTTGCCCGTTCCGCCCTACCCCATTATTTTCGTCTAACAATAAACCCCAAATGACTTAAAATCCAATTCTTTACTATATCAATAGGAGTAAAAATTACCTACTTCCCAAAACACTTCCTAGGACTAAGTGGTATGCCACGACGATACTCTGATGAAAACATATTATCAAGACTTGGTAGTCTGTCTGGGTAGACAGATACACTGGATGAAATATTATTTCATCTATTGGAAGAATTATGTCTATAATTGGAATTATTATATTTTTATGAGAAAGAATTATTATAATTAAAACGAATTATTATATTTAGATAAAATATAACTTCAGTAATTGAATGAATACAAAAGACCCTCCGCAAAACACTCATATAATGACACCCCTATATTAAATTCAGTATTCTAATATGGCAGAATAATGCAATATTTTTTTTATTTTATTTTTTATCCTTTTATTGAAATTTACAACTGTACAAAATATACATCTAGTAAATAGGTAGATTATGATTACAATAACATGCCAAAACTTGAAAAGAACTACTCATCAGTAGCTCTTCAATATAAATTCTACACTAGAAGGTCTCTAGGTCATCTTCTTCTCAGCCGCCTCGGAGAGTTATCGGGAATAGAACAGGGAGCAAGTTGAGAGACTAGTGGGTTTGTGTGGTTATGGAGTTTAATATGAAAGGATAGTTATTTGGTTTGGGCTAAATCAGCAACATATGGGACATTAAGATCTTTATGGATAAGTTTGTTTTTAACAAAGTAAGGAGCATTAAGGATTTTTCGAAGGATTTTGGATTGTAAGGATTTGAAAGTTTAGTTGAGCCCCAAAGCTCAACTCCATATGTCCAAATTCTAATAACTGTCATGTAAATGAGTCTTTTGTAGTAAATCGGAAGGTTTGAACGTTTGCCTAGTAAATTTTGAAGAAGTCGAAAACGACAGGCGGTTTCCTGTCATTTTAGTCTTGTATGTGGATTCCAAGTCAGACGTTTGTCCAGTTGGAGCCCTAGATAGCGGATCTGTTCAACAGGGATAAGTGGGATATTATTAGTGCAATGAATTTAAGCTTCATATATAAAGATAAATCTTTTATTAGAAATAGCAACATGAGGTAATATTATAATCCAAGATGCAAATTCATCCCTAATAGAACAATTAACATTTTTTCATGACCACATAGATATTTATAGAAATGCAGAAGTAGTAGCAAAACATCTGTTTTATAAGAAAACGTATGCGTAACGGTTTGGACATTAAACGCTTTACTAAAATATTTTATCATTTCAATCCGTTGGATAGCCGAAAAATGCTTAAAATTCATATCAAGTTGAGTCTTGAGTTGTTGCTTTGCGTTGTATTATTATAAACGTGTTTGTTGTGAGAAAATTTAAAATGAAATTAATTGCATTGGGTCTAATATGTGTTTGATAATTGTTGAGTAAGACAGAAGAGGCGTGTTGCTGACGTACCAAGGTCTTCGGGTTATCGTACATAGTATTTCCGATTGAAACTCTAGATGTTTGTTTATTTTTGATTTTATTGTTTTGAAAAGATGACGTGCATATGTTAAGATTTGTTCGAGTATAGGATGTTTCCTTGATACTGGATTTAATTTTGTAAAATATTAAGATCCAATACTTTTTAAGTAGGCAGTTTTAGTTTGTTTATTATTTGTTTGACACCTGATGTGGTTCTTTATCAAAGTAATAGATAAAAGTTTATTTTTTTTTTTTTTCATTGTTGTAAGTAGGTACTCACATTATAATCAAGAATTTTGCTAATTTTATATTCTCTTTATATGCACCAATATGTTGTTTTCGTGTCCTACAAATTTAAATTTAATGTTGAGATGGATATGTCTAGTGTTTTATAGTTTTCCTGTGTAACGGTTTTTCCAACCTCAAAGATTTTGACACACTCAAGCTCTTTTGGTATTGCACGGATCGGAAATTTGAAGAAAGTTTTTTATCAGAGATTTAATGGAGAATATTTTTTGTCGTATTACATTTGTCGGTAATACCTACCGTTTAAGAGCTATATAGGTTTTAAGTAAAAAAAGTCTCATTTTTTGTGTTGGGTTTTTTTGTCACACTCTACTCTTTTGGTGTAGCTCAGATCCAAAATTTGCCCGCAGTTTCCTTATCAGAAACAGTATAAAAGTAGTTGATTATAGATATACATATCCCTCATCTAATGTTTTTCCCAGTCTGGGAGAAATTGAGTTTGAGAAATTTAAAAGTTCTTATAGAATATTGTCTATGAAATCGTTTAAAAACATTTTCTTTTCAGACTACCTACAACACATCGAAAATTATGAAATTGTTATATATATATATTTTAATATACATTTATTGAAATTTACAAATGTACAAAATATATACATCAAGTAAATGTTTTAACAACGATTATAATAACATGTTAAAACTTGGAAAGAACTTCTCATCAGTAGCACTTTATTAAAAATTCTACACTAGAATGTCTCTAGGCCATCTTTCAGACGCCTCGGAGGATTATCAGGAATGAAGTGGGAAGCATTCATAGAGCTTACTATGAAAGGATAGGTATATGGTGTGGGCTAAATCAGCAACATATGGAACATTAAAGATCTTTATGGATAAGTTTATGGGTGACAAAGTAAGGAGCGTTGAGAATTTTTTGAAGGATTTTGGATTGTGAAAATTGAATACGAGATGAATTGGATGGTTTAGTGGAGCCACAAAGCTCAACTCCGTACGTCCAAATATTGGAAAGATTAGTTCAATCTCAAATTTCCAAATTCCTTGAAGAATCCAACCTCCTCGACCCCCTTCAATCTGGTTTTCGTCCCGGCTACTCCACCCAGTCTGCTCTCCTAAAAATCACTAATGACATATTTACCGCAATAGATGATAAAAAATTAACCGTCCTGTTACTCCTTGACTTTTCTAAAGCCTTCGATTCCCTTGATCACTCTATCCTATTCTCCAAATTAAAATCATTAAACTTTTCCTACAGTTCCATCCGCTGGTTTCAATCTTTCCTTTCTCACCGTTCCCAAGCAGTTAAAATACCAAACCAACCCCTATCTTCTTTTCTCACTCTTACCTCAGGTATTGCTCAGAGATCCAGTATTTCTCCTCTCCTATTCAATTCCTACATTAATGATCTTCCTAATTCAATCTATCACTGTTCCTACCACCTCTATGCAAATGATTCCCAAGTCTATCTCTCCTTTTCCCCTTCAGAGCTATCCACTGCTTTCGCTAAAGTTCAGGAAGATCTGGACAGAATTAGTGCCTGGGCGACTTTAAATAAATTACAACTTAGCAAAAAGAAGACTCAGGCCATTCTAATAGGCTCTAGCTCCCTCCTTAATTCCTACTCACAATACCCTCCTTTAACCTTAAATAATCATACTACCTCTTTCTACTCCTCTGTAAAAAATCTCGGGATTGTTTTTGATCAAACCCTTTCTTGGAAACCTCAGATTGCCCAAATTTCCTGCCGTTCCATAGGCCTTCTCAAATTATTCCATCGAAACCGTTACCTTCTCCCCCAGTCAACCCGCAAGCTTTTAGTCTCCTCCTTATTATTCCCTTACATTGATTATGATTGTCTGGTTTACGGTGGCCTCTCGACGGTTCTCGAGGACAGACTGAAGCGAATCATGAACTGCTTCGTCAGGTTTGTCTTCGGTAGTCCGAGGCATTCCCATGTTTCCCACCTCTATTCCCAACTAAATTGGCTCTACCCCACTTTCCGTAAACAATATTTCCATGGAACATTCCTATACCAAATTATCAATACTCTTCAACCTTTTTATATTTACAATTAGCTTCAATTCAGATCTGCAGTCAATCCAATACATACGAGATCCCGTCTTTCTGATCTGTATACCCCATCCCTTAGAACTTCAACATTCCAACGCTCCTTCCTTTTCCGCTCACCAATCCTCTGGAACTCCATCCCTCCTCACATCAGACAAGCTAAATCCCTGAAAACATTCAAATATTTATATTTCCAATACCTCCTTCTCATCCAGACTGACGCTTGCTAACTATCTAACTACTTAGTCAAAAATTATTATTGCATTGCTGGATTCAGTTCTGGAATAATTGAGATTCCTTTTAATAAAAATTAACTTTCCATGAATATAACATTGGGTACTTCTATTGTACATACAAATCATATCATTGTACCAAAAGATTTTTCTATATCATTTTATTTTATTTTTTCTCATTTAATTTTATCTCCTCTAATCTGTCCTCTAGATCTGTAGAAATGTTATCTTCTTTTCTTTTTATTTAAATATCATCTATTTACATAGTGTCATTAATGTATTATTGTTTTTCTTTTTTTTTCTTTTCTTTTGTATCTCATTATGTCTCTAACCAGATTTAATTTAGTTATACCTGCACTTATCTGTTATTCTTAAGGGACTTTGTCCCAGAATAAAATTATTTTTCTATTCTATTCTATTCCAGGTCTAATCACAGTTATGTATATGAGTCTTTTGTAATTAATTGGAAGCTTTGTACGTTTGTCTAGTAAATGTTGAAGTAGTATGTAATATGAAATTATAAAAATGTTAATCTACTAAATGATCTTTTTAGTTAGATCTTTTTCTTGTTAGAGATACATCGGTTGAAAAATATGTTCTCATTGCACCTAAGGTGTTAGGAAAAACGTACGTGACGCAGGCCAGCCTCTTAAATTTAATGGGTTATCTTTAAATGGGAATTGTAAGAAATTGACAATTAAACAATTATGATATAAATCGTTTTAGGTTTTTACATGCTTATGAAAGATAAGATGATTAGTTTATTAACGCTATGCCGAAAACATGTATCAATTCTGGTGTTACCAAAAGTGCGTCATTAGGCTGTTTACACAACGCTTATTACCCAAGAATCTATGTTGCCCTGGGCCTTGTTTTCTCTATCTGTGCGTGTGCTCCATTTTTTGGTAAAAATAATAATAATTAAAATAATGAATAATTATTATATTAGCGTGTAAATATTATGTGCATTTGTATGAATATACACGCTAATGTTAAAAACAAAAACTTAATCTCCCTGATGGAGAGCAGTAGATCATCGATATTTCTATCTATAATATACTGTTTTTCCCAATTTACATGTTAGAAATTAAAGGATCAAATTACCTCAATTACTAATTAATTTTAATTAACAATTCATCATAAATTGAAATAAACAAATTTGTGAGAAAGTAGGAGCTTCAGATGTGACTTTTTCATTCAAAGCCGAGGTACACCAACAGAGGAAGGTCTTGTCAAAAAAGCTCCAACACTAAGGAAAACGTGACTTTTTCCATTCAAACCAATATACGAGTAGTTCCTAAATGGTATGTCCTAGCGCCAAATTTTGTTTAACTAAAAATATTAAATTTCTGATAAGGAATGTGTCAAATTTTTAAACCGAGCAATACCAACAGAGCTAGCGTGTGAAAAAAACGTTACGCCTATAAAATATTAATCCCCAGCCGAAAAACATATCTATGTCAAAGAAAAAGTGTAGTAATTATATAAACGTATTGTTTTGTAAAAATATTTTAAGTTATAAATAAATTAAATAAAACACTTAATTATTCAAAAAATCTATTTTAGTTAAAAAAAAAAATGTACAGGGTTTCTGATGATTTTAATGGCGTTTTAAAAGGCTTCCACACTTTCAGGTGTATATTTGTATTTATGAAACAGATGATTTACTAAAGTGTCCAAACTTAAAAATTTCAGTTCGAATGTGTCAAATAAGTAAGGTTTGTATCCCCCCAAAAAAAAGAAAGAAAAAAAAAACTGACCAAAATTTTTTTTTTTGTATTTACTTTTGGAGTTGGGATTTGGTTTGTTTTTTTGTTGTTTTTGGGGGCTTTACGTCCTTATGTTCTCCAACTAGGGAAGGACGGGTTATCCTACAGGTTACCAACCTATTCTAGCAATGGTGGAAAGGTTAAGATTTATTCGTGGGTTCTAATAAATATTTTAACCCGCCCAGGTGGGATTCGAACCCACGACCTTATGGTTACGAGCGTGCTAAGACCCATATGTTCCATATGTAGTTAATTCAACCCAAACCAGATATCTACTCTTTCATAGGTAAATCCATAACCACTCGAATAGTCTCTCAACTTGCTTCCAATTTTATTCCCTATAACCCTCCGAGTCTTCTGAAAAGAAGATATCCCTGAGACCTTCTGATGTAGAACATTTATTGAAATGCTACCAATAAGTAGTTGTTACATAAGCTTTTAAATAAAATGTGTTCGCGCCAATCGGCGCTTTTGTGAGGGGGGGAAAAGAGAAAAGATCTAGTGTATCGTTTATATAGACGCACTCTATAGACCTCTAGGTAACTAGCCCTTATCTGCGCTAATCCCTACATGAATATTCTCTCTTTCTTCTATCATCTGTGCTCGAGTACGCACCTCCTACAAAATTGCCCAAGACCTCATGGTCTTCCATTGGTTTTTTAACCTAGTTCTCCCCCGAATGAGTGGTGATCTAAGAGGAGGCGAGCTTGGACGAATATTGCAGCTTAGGAGAAGCATCTGCCAGGCCGTAAAGATTCTAGGGGCCCCTGGACAGACCGCCGGCGGCAGTAATAAGGTAAGAGATTTCTTCTGTATTATTCGTTTATGCTACCTTCTCAATAATATCTCCCCAAGAGTGCAAAACCTCGATTTCATATATTCCCATACAGTCCATTTGCTAGAGGCCGAAGCGGGTTTTCCGTTTCGGACATTAACGTTCTTTTACTATACAAAATGTTAAGAACTTTATAATCACATTCACTGGAATTACCTATCGTTTAAATAACTTATGATAATATATAGCATAACAATAAAAGTAATACAACATAGTGCATGACCTTGCGAGAATTTAAACTCCTATATTTTATTCTAATTTAAATATTTTGCGTCTCTTCTACTGCCTGAGCCCTCAGCAACAATAGTCATATTTTGGTTCACTAAACCGCGGAGTTAACAAGGTTGTGAAATGACAGCAGGTCATAGAAGTGCAAAATAGTGCATTGTATCCCGAAAAAGAAGATAGCCTTGAAGGAAAATAAGATAAGATCTGGAATAATTATAATTTCAAACAGGCTCTGTTAAAGGAAACCATTTGTTATTTTATCTCAGCCACTGACGGTCGTTAGGTTTTTTTTTTTTTTTTTTTGGTTTTTTTTTTATGAATCAAGTTTAGTTTCATTCACGTGATATCCTCGTGATTTGAACTCATGCTTAGGAATGCGAATGAAAAGTTTTCAGTTAATTAAAATATAGAAGGAATTAATGTTCCTGTAACTGCTATTTCGAAGAGATTAATACCTTAATAATAGACATCCTTTGTATGGATTTTTTTTATTTAGTAGATTTTACAACTTATTTCTATATAAAGTTGTTATTATAATTAATAAAAATTACAGGCAATATATGCGAGGAATAATGTGTATTATTACACATAATGGCTCGTAATATAAACTAACTATTTGTAAGTACTTCCATTAAAGCTTCTGAGACCATCTTTTTTTTTAAATTTAATTAATAATTAATCTACATATTATAGAAAATAAAATCAAGTTAAATCAAAAGATGAGTTAAAGGCCTATATTGAGACATTTTTTTTTAGTAGTGAATTGGCTTACTTTTTTCATAGTGGTATGAAACATTTTAAAAAAAAAAACTATTTATTGATATTTACAACTGTATACAATATACAACATTCAAATTTGAGGATAATAATAATAATGACATGTAAATAACTTGTAAAGAACTATTCACTATTAGCACTTCAATAGTTCTACATTAGAAGGTCTCTTGGCCGTCTTCTTTTCAGATGACTCGGTGGGTTATCAGTGAGTGAAGCAAGTTGGGAGACTAATGGCTTCGAGTGGAATTGAGTTTACTATGAAATTATTAGTATCTTGTTTGGGCTAAATCAGGGAGATATGGAACATTAAGATCTTTATGGTTAAGTTTGTTTGTGACATAATAAGGAGCATTAAGAACTTTGGATTGAATACGAAAAGAATTGGAAGGTTTGGCCTAATAACTGATATGGTCTAATAACTGATATGTAAATCAGTCTTTTGTAATTTATTGGAAGCTTAGGACGTTTGTCTCGTAAATGTTGAAGTAGTCAATAATGACCGGTGGTTTCTTGTCGTTTTGGTTTTGTATGTGGATGGCATGAAGTTTATAGTTACTTGTTTATTGTAAATCTCCTTTCATTGTTTTTTATGGATGCGATTTTTAGCTTTTTGCATTTAGAGAAAAATAACGATTTAAAATTTATGAATATTATACTTGATAGTGTATTTGGACCACCTTGAGGTGGGAATTATGCATCAATTATTGATTTGAAGTAATGGTAGTTGCGTTAGGATTGTGCGAGCTTTGTTGGCAAACATGGATATGGGCATCGAACCTTGGGATTCCTTAAGCTCTATTATGTTTATTATATTTAGTGACTTAAAACTAATATAAGGAATAGGAAATCAGCTATGGTTTAAGTACAATTTACTTTCTTTTCTAATGATAACCGAAGATTTGTCCATTTTCTATTTAAATCAACTTTGTCGGACGCCTCTCTCCAACGTCCGTGTCCACCCCTGCTAACGACTTTTTTGAAGGAATTTTTAAAATTTTTGTTAACGAATAGCCCTCTAACGTACAGCTACAGCCGAATTTGCCTCATCAAGAGATAAATTCATTCCCTGAAAGGACTTTTTATAATAACGATGATTTTTTAAAATTTAATTTAATTTTTTATTTATTTTTACAACTGAACAATATACAATATCTAAATTAACGTGACTGTGAATTAATTGCTTGTCAATTACTTGTAAGACGTCTACTCAACTCCTCGGATGGTTATCGGTAGTCGAATGAATTTGTTTGCATTTATTATGAAAGGATAGGTATCTTGTTTGGGCTTAATCAGCAACGATTGGGACATTAAGGTCATTGTGGATAAGTTGATTGGTGACATAATAAGGAGCATTGAGAATTTTTCGAAGGATTTTGGATTGTTTTGATTGGAAGGCAAAATTTCACTATTATTAAAATAACACTTACAAAGTGCTCACTACTTACAACTTTGTTAGTGAATGTACCTATTTTACAATGATGAAAAACCTTTCTTGCTAGAATTTTATATTTGAACCATGAGGCAATTTACTGTTCAGCTTATCTTCTAAAATTCATACCCTTACACTCCTCCACCCTTAGTATTTCACTACATTCATTCATGTTTCTTTTATGGTTTCATTATCTTAAACTGTTTACTAGTAAGTACAATTCTGAATCTATTTACTGTTACAATGCCAGTTCTTATTGTAGGCATGTTATTAACAGATACAAAGCCTCGTAATAATTCTGGAACTATCCGTTTTTGCGAAAATTTGAAACGCTTTTTTTTTTTTTTTTTTTTTTTTTTTTTTTTTTTTTTTTTTTAACATGTCAATACGCCATCAATCATACCAAGTTCTCACTATTGCGACCTGACCTCAAATATCCACACCAATGCAGCCTTCAACCTGAGTACCAAGCTCCAATGATATAAATTGGGTTGTCCAATTTAGGTCACCTCTCACAATTTCTTTTTCCTTTTCACGTTGTATTTAATAAAATATTACTTTAAATATTATTTAAATAATAATTGACAGCGTTATTAAAATTCAACCTACTGTGCGAAAAGGATCGTTATCAGAGTCAACACGTAAACGCATATAAGTCGTAACTTATGGAATCAATTAGTTTGTTGCAATTTAAATGGCCGTTTTTAGGTAGTTCCGAATATTAAATGTTATAGAACAACATATAATCAAGTTTTGGAAGTCAATTTTTTACAGTTTCAAATTTGTTTTTCCCTCCTCATAGAAAGGTCTCTTGGTGAAAGAAAAAGCGGATATTCGCTGGAGACAGCTTTGGTTAACATGGTGATTTAATGGTTTCTTGCTAGAAGAGAAAAAAAATGTTTGTTCTATTTTCCACTTTTAGCTGTTACTTAATTTGTGTGTGTCAAGTTTTTGTAACTTTTCAATCAAGGTAAATGCCTGGATTTGGTGGGGGCATGACGCATCCTTAACTTACCTTTGGTTGAACATGACATTGACAATGGTTTTCCAAGTTTCATTATCCATGGTTGGTTAACTTTCCCTGCGTTCTTTGTCTTTTAATCTGGTATCCTCAGGCTTAAATCGCTCATACCAGCGATGTCCTGCCATTTGTTAAAATCTTGCCAAAATTATTCGAGTGGCATCGGCAGCGAGTATTTAAATGGGCTTTAGACTTCTGAATAAATATTATTCAAAAATATTTAATTTAAATGGCTAAGACACAGATTAACTACTATTAAATAAAATACCTGTAAAATACAAAATCGTTCTCAATCTTCAGTACTTGGTAAGGAAGTATTGTTTCAAGATCACCTGGTATACAATAAAGTGATGTGGTCATCATCCACTTTCAACCGCTAAGTGTTCCCCACTTCGGTAGAATATATCACCCTAGTCGATTTACGAAGGAAATAACCGAAAATAAATTTTCTCCTTTCATCCGGACACGAATTCGGTTCCCAGAGCTTGCAGTTCAGTACATTGCCTTCTCACCTAACTACCACGCTCCATTTTATCGAAAATTCTCTCATGTTTATAAGAAATCTTTTCAATGTTTTCAACTATCCATTCAAGTAGGATTTAAGAATGTAAACAAGGTGACTTCTTTAAAAACGGCCGTTTGTCTCCCAACAACCGAATAAATGCACAGTATTCAAGAACGGAATACGATACGATTGTAATGTAAATCATTGCCAACAAATTGAATGTAATAATTAAACGAATTTGCTTAAGAAGGTTAAAAGCCATTCCTTACTTTCGATTCATTTCTTACTTACTCAATATTCATTATCATTATTTTTTCTTGTAATTTTAATATTACTGAAAACAGTTTAACATTCTGAAAAGTTTTTAAAAATTTTAAACTAACAACTGATATTATTTTGAGATTCCTCATCTCAAAAAAACATGTAGAAACTAGATTTTGTCAAAAACAGAAGTAATTGTTTTTTTTTACCTTTAAAATTTTGTAGGATTTTAGAAGGCTGTCAATTTCTGAAAAAAATGTAAATAATTTGCGCTATCTCACACATTTCGAAACCGATTATAACCAAATTTTAAGCGAATTTAGAAGCCGTAAAACTGCATAGTTTAGCCCAAATCCGGAGGTCACAGGATTCCCCCTCGGAATTGTTTCATTCCCTTCAGTTTTTGTCCACTAAAATCTGGAGTAAACCCAATGTTATCCATGTTATACATGGATAAAAAGCAGAATGTACACTGATTCTAGTGATGCTATTACTATTGTAATCGATTGAACACAACCGTTGTTATGACCGTTAGAAATTGTTGATGAAATCTCAACTCCTCGGAAGGGGTAAAAAATCAATATTTTTTTTATTTCGATAAAATTTAACATACAAGGGTTTTATAGTGCGTTAAATCGAGATTTGAGGTCAGTTGTTCATGAAAAAAAAATCCACTGATTTACAGCGGAGTTTTATGGAATTTTGTCATTTGAACACCTTAAAGCCGGGTAGTGTCTTGAGCATAATGACAGTATTTTTATATCAAATAGCATACATAACTGCAATTAAACGCGAAAGAGTCATTTCTCTATCTTGACTGAGAGATGAAAAAAATAATATAAAACGTGATTTTCATATTTTTTTTTTCTCGGCTCCTAATGTTCATTGGCGGCTATAACTCTAGTTTTTGCTCTATTATAGGTCCCTACTACCCACACAAAAATCGGCATTCAAATCTGTGAGTTACAACTCAAAACGTCCCCTTGTAAGTTAAGTTGAGTGAGTAGTTGGATGTTTGGCCGACTGGGGATAGTGACCAAGCATTTCTTCCCGGGTGAATCTCCTACTATCTCTAGAAAATACCGTGCTTAGCAGCTGGCGACATACATCAATAGATAAACCTGTCTAGGAGAGCCAATAGATCATGAACATGTCTATCCATAATCTACTTCTATTCCCAATTTACATTTTAGAATTAAAAGGATCAAATTATTTAAATTAACGATTAATGATTATTCGAAACTAGCATCCCCCGTCACGGGTTCGCCCACTCTCTAAGTAAAATAGTAGATAATTTTATCTAATAAAGGTTTATTTTTTAATCTATGAAAATCCTTTATTGTATCTGCATTCAGAATGATTTTATAAATGATATTTCAACGCTTAGCTGTAAATTTTAACCTGGTACTATTGAATTGATTAGGTGGTTGAAGATTACATAAAGCATAATTGGACATCCAATTTTTAATTTTAATGTATGAGTTTCTAATCGAGATAGACAAAGAATATTTATAATGAAACTCTTGCGGACAATGGACTGCATTAATGCAAGGACTGGAGATAATCTCGGCTGTCACAATTTACATTTTTCAATATTAATGTTATTTATTTCCTCTGCCTTCCTATAAATTATTATTATCGTAAACCTTACCTTTTTAAACCTTCCAAGTACTATGTAGACAATGTAGTTAAAATTTATTAAGGGATGGGTTCAAAAGTTTTACCATTGCTAACTCTATTACAGAATGGCCGAGCCACATATCGGTCAATTTAAAACATCACTGGGATCCACACGCCGCACTGCATATTTATAACTGTTTTAATAACAGTTTGATTGAAAATAAGTATTCCATTATAAATTTCTAGCTCTATATAACACCGTACCTTAGTAACCTCTCGCGAATGCTGGTCGCCACCTATCGATCGATTATCTAACTTCACTGCGCACTACATATTTATCGCTTTTTTAAGGACTTTATAATTGAAATTCTTCATATTTTGCTATTGCTAAACCTTCCTGGAACTATAAGGATGATGAGGTTAAAATATGGTACAGATTGGTTCAGTAGTTTTCGCGGTTAGTGATCACAAACGAAAAATGGCTTGTCCTTATAGAATAGTATAGATATAGATGATTAAAAACTATCGGCAAATTTTCGATCTGAACAACACCAACAGAGCTAGAGCGTGTCGAAAAAGCTCCAAAACTTAAAAATGTCAAGAGTCAAAAAAAAATGTGTACAGTCAAAACGTGACTCTCTCATTCAATCCAATATAGCTCCTAATCGGTAGGTTCTAGCTACTGTCGAGGTAACTATCGGCAAATTTTCGATCTGAACAACACCAACAGAGCTAGAGCGTGTCGAAAAAGCTCCAAAACTTAAAAATGTCAAGAGTCAAAAAAAAATGTGTACAGTCAAAACGTGACTCTCTCATTCAATCCAATATAGCTCCTAATCGGTAGGTTCTAGCTACTGTCGAGGTAACTATCGGCAAATTTTCGATCTGAACAACACCAACAGAGCTAGAGCGTGTCGAAAAAGCTCCAAAACTTAAAAATGTCAAGAGTCAAAAAAAAATGTGTACAGTCAAAACGTGACTCTCTCATTCAATCCAATATAGCTCCTAATCGGTAGGTTCTAGCTACTGTCGAGGTAACTATCGGCAAATTTTCGATCCTAGCAAAACAACAATCAGAGCTATAGCGTGTCAAAGTGTTTAATTTGTGAGGGTGAAAAAAAAGAACCAAAAAAAAAAAAAAACTATTGACCCCAGCCAAAAGACTGGCTCGTGCCGGTACCAGTAATAATCATTGGCCGCGCACATCTCTTCACACAACACCATCGATAGCCACTCCAGTAGATACCAGCCTGAATTATAAGTCTTTCGTTTGATACATTGTACCGGCTTTCAAAACTGGAAAGCTGTAAAAAAATCAATAAATAGATGAATGAAATAATTTAAAATTATTCGTTAACTAAAAATGTTAGCTTAAAACCTTTTTTCGAGTTTAATCGGGTGCATTCCGAAAAAGTTTCAGCACTTGAGATTACTAAAATTCTTCAATAATGCATGTTTATCGATTTGTCACATTCTATCAGTTAACCTTATCTATTTTGCTACACCTAGACAGTCAAAGAATTTTTATCTGTGTTTTTCAACCTGTCGAATGATTCTGATCTTAGCACGTTCTTGAATAAGGATGCGATCTCTCACAAGTGCTGAAACAGCATTGGAGTTGTATATTTGTTTTTCCTTTGGCTTCGCTCTTTGTTCTTTTGTTGCCTGTCCGGTCTGTTCCACGTCTTCATTTATCCTTCTCTTACTGATCTTCCACGCTTGTTTCGATTTATGGTTTTGGCTCCATTGTTGTGTAAAGACTAGGAGTATATATACAACCAATACAACAAAATTATTATTTATTATTTTTTTCCGAAATTATTTTTTTTCTATAAGAATTTTATGAAGTTTTACAGTTATTAGAGTATTTATATTTCTTTTGTAAAAAAAATTTGCATTACAACCATTCGCTTACATTAGCACTTCACTGTGACACTAATTTTAGAGCACTGATGATTTATTGCGTTGTTCTGTTGATCGATTTCTCATTAAAAAAAAGTTAACGGAGTCGCTTTTAAAACTCAAAATTTTTTAATAAGAAATATATAGTTTACTGGTAAATAATATAAGATGGTGATTAGGAATGTAGTCAAGAGGAGGAGAAAAAAAAACGTCTAAGAAAAAAAAATGAAACGTTTCGACCTGCCTTGCAGGTCTTCTTCAAGCCTAAAATCCACAAAAAAATAGATGTGACTGACAAACCAATGAAAAATGGATACCAAAAGACCTAATACCTAGTATAATAAAGAATGATATTGTGGTAAAGAAAAAAATTCAATAATTTTATTTTTGTCGCTCTTATCTTTCCTGTCTTGTCGTTATCCTTGCCTTGCTTCTTTGTATCATCACGTTTTTGTGTATGTTCATTTCATTAAGTACTACCACAATATTATTTAATATTTTAGTTTGCCATATCTATTTCATTTATTATTATAGTTGTCATTAGTTTATCTGTCAGTTATCTTTAGGTCATATGTAGTTTGTTGTTTATTTTAGCCTCGAAGAAGATCTGCAAGCCAGGTTTAAACTTCGGCACTATATAAAAGATTTTTTACTTGGACGTGTTTTTTTTTCTTTCGCCTAACTACATAATCAGGATAATAATAGTGTATAAAACTAAGTTTGGATTCGATCTTTATTGTTATGTAGAGAATATGCCCGATCTAACCAAACTTTAGAAATCAGCTTATCTTACTGAGTGTTCTATGTTGACCCGAACATACCCCAAAAATTTGCCCTCAATTTATAAAACCCTCAAACCACGAAGAGAATGCAAAAATATTTTTACTCAACATATTACCAACTGTATGGTGACCAACTGCTATCACAATCTTACAAACAAAATATAGTATTAAATTTCAAATTCAAATAAAAATCGTCTCTCATTCTGCGTATCCTCCCAACTTAAGCTGGAGAAGCCATAGACAGCTTGACACTTTTCACTTAACTCACAACATGACTAAGCTTTAATATAGTAGTGCAGTATTTAAAAAAAAAAAAAAAAAAAAAAAAAAAAAAAAAAAAAAAAAAACTATTTTGTATTTCAGCTATAAAACTTTAGTTAGAACCAAAAACCAAGGCTTAACGTAATTAATTCCAACTTGGATAGGAAAGGCCGATTATCCTAAAGGTTACCAACCTGTTCTAGCCAGAGTAGGAAGGAAGATTCATTTCGTGGTAACCACTACGAAATAAACATCAACAGGGCCGAATAGGACTCGAACCCACGACCTTCTGTACTCTGTGACCCTAGATCCAACGCAATCGGCCATGACAGTCATAGGAAATAATTAACATAAAAAAGCACCTAATTTAGATCTAAGCGAAAATCAAACGTTTGTTTTATGTCCTGAAACATTAACATCTAAACGAAAATAAGAAAGGCTGTATCTTAAGATCTAGACATTTTAATACTGCTATGGGCATTCTAAACTCAATCTATTTACATGCATTGAAACTAATATCGCTCACTATGAAACTATTCTCAGACTATAAAAATACTAAAACATAAATAATTCAATCAGTTTTAATGTT
Source organism: Euschistus heros (assembly GCA_003667255.2). Taxonomy (NCBI): domain Eukaryota; kingdom Metazoa; phylum Arthropoda; class Insecta; order Hemiptera; family Pentatomidae; genus Euschistus; species Euschistus heros. The sequence goes on from RCWM02000019.1 coordinate 38,676, forward strand.
AATTCTATAAACCCTAGCACTATTTCGTGTTCTTGATACACCTTATTTCATTCATAATGGGCTCATGTTACGGAAAAATACTAGTTCTCATTATTGCTTCTAATATCTGTGCTAATATTTCTTCAGGTGTACACTAAAGCTTGTTGCAAGCAATCGCGACAATAATACGAAGAACATGAAAACAATAGGTCAGGTGTCAAAATTGACATGGATTACATCACGGATCAATAGGTATTTCCCGGTCTGAGCCAAAATCTTTTACAATTAAAGTATTATATCTCTGTGAAAATTAAATTATTTAAAATAATTGAACGCAGTAGCTTTGGACCTTTATTACCCATCTGGTTTTGAATAAAAAAAATTACATTATGATTTCTATAGCTAATTAAAAAACCTGTTTTTCTCTCTTTTAGTTGCTCAAGGAAAAACGTAAGACATTTACTGAGGAAAGTGTTTAAAAAAATAATAATAAATAAAATAAATGGATTGTATTTGTTTTTTTTTCTTTTTATTTCTTTTGTTTTTTTTAATCGCAACAAGTTATTTTTTCGACCTTTTTAAAGTCATTTCATTTTCTTAAAAAAAATCCTTAATTTTTAATTTCGCATAACGTTGAATCTATGGTTTAAAAAAAAAAAAAAAATGATTTATCAAAATATTTCTCACGAAGCCTTTAATTTGTTAGAATTGTTTTGTTTTTCTATTATATGTTTTAGCTATTTATTAAAATGTACGACTGTAATCAATATAATGTGAAATACATCAAGCAAATATACCCCAATCAAACATTGTACCCCACCCCTGGGCGCACTAACAAATTTTTGATTTCAGATAACTACAAAAAATAATTAACTAATGTAAGTATTATTTTTAATATTACTTTCAAGCCTAATATAAAGGTACAGTATTTTGATTTTATGGTAAATAAGTAGGAGACGATAAACTGGAGATAATAAATGGTTTTATTTCTAAAAACGAAAATGATTTTTTTGTTTTACTGTTCTCCACTTGACCCTATACTTTCATATCCACGAGAAATAAAAAATATTCTAAAGGCATTTGTAAAGGTCTTTTTATAAGGTTTTCGCTTTTAGAGATTTACTTGACAACTAACCTCGGGTTTCACATCTGCCATCCCTTCCATAAGTCCTACCGATAAGATAAAGAGTTAACAATATAGGCAAAGGGCGATAGCTGGTGAATCGTTATCATAGTTCTGATAATAGAACTATCACAATACTAATTATAGTTGTGTTACAACCTAGGGTGGAACCATGAACCCCTGCAGCACCCAGGTCAGTGAAATTAGTTATGTTTTCAATTAGAAACTTTCATCGTTTTTAATCAGACACTTTTACTTTTCATTTCAAAAATAATATTATTACCGAAACTAAAAAAGAGAAATTATAATTTATCTTAAATTCGACAACTGAGTGAATTGAGTTATTGAGTTGGTTCAAGTGGGGCACAGTGTAACATCATCATTAGCTCAATCCTTTTTCAATTTGGCTGTGATGTCTCTTGTCAATCTCATGTGCTGCCATCTCAAACATGGTCATTTGATGTCAAATTGCACGATAAACGGATAAATAATCGAATTAATGTTTTTTGTAAAATTAGTGAACAATTTGCCTAGTGAAGTTTTGTTCTTGTATGAAAACTAATGATTTTGTTGAGCAAGTATATCGCACATCGACAAAAACACCGTTACATCTCGAAATTTATCAATTTTGAGTTTAACGCCATACTATTAAGGAAATAAGCCACCTTTGATGAAGAAAAGTGTATTAAACGTAGTTCCTCAGAGTATCGCTAAGGGCGCAATATTTAGTACAATTTAGGTAACTGTTTTTTTTTTTTTTTTTTTTTTTTTTTTTTTTATTTCGAATCGTAAAAGTGCTTTACTAATAGTTTTTTGTTTTCATATTTACATTATAGATATATACGTATTATATATAAGATACTTATTAATAATATATATTTTCTTTTATAAACTTTTTTTTTTTTATAGAACTTTTATTGAGTAATTATTACAATCTGCCCCTAATGTGGACAATACGTAATATAGATGGCATATGATTACATTCACACATTATGTACAAAGAGAAAAAAAAAATTAATAAAAAAATATTTATCTATAAAATAAAATAAATAAATTTTTATAAACTTAATTTTATTTTAAATGATTAAAAATAGACCCCTTACCTGCATTAATATCAGAGCAGTTATGGGAAACAATAATGGATACGGGAGAGTTACTTGAATATTAAAAAATAAAGGAAAGATATATAATTATAAGTTTATCATATATAGATAAACTATTATATAATTTACAATTTTATTTCTAAATGTTTGTTTAAAGTTATTTTTTATTTCAAACTTTCGCGAGCCACGATGTATCGCCATTTACTTGAGTGTATTCGGCAGGTGTGGAATGATCGTTATGTTCCACGAATTTTAATTCAACTATAATAAATAATAAATTAAAATAGTGAATATTCCTTGTAAGCAAACAAAGCACGCGACATATCATAAAGACGGTTAAAAGAAGTTAATGAAAACGGGTAAAAGGCATTTTTTATGGCAGTTATTTGCTTGTTAAATAAACCGAATAACTTTTTTTTTTAATTTAATTGAAATTTACAACTGTATATACAATATATTATACATAAAGTAAATACAATGATAATGATAGAAATGACTCGTCACTTGTTTTTAAAGCAACTACCCATTGGTAGCACTGGGAGTGTGGAGTTTGCTATGAAAGATTAGATATCTGGTTTGAGCTAAGTCAGAAACGTAAGGTATATTAAGATCTTTGTGGATAAGTTTGTTTGTGACGAAGTAAGGAGCATTTAGGATTTTTCTAAGGATTTTGATTGTAAGGATTGGATACGAGATGAATTGGGTGGTTTAGTGGAGCCCCAAAGCTCAACTCCGTACGTCCAGATAGGTCTAATCACAGTCATGTATATTAGTCTTTTGTAATTAATTGAGAGCTTTGAACGGTTGTCAAGTAAATGTTGAAGTAGTCGAAAACGACGGGCAGTTTCTTGTCGTTTTAGTTTTGTGTGTGGATTCCAAGTAAGACGTTTGTCCAAATGGGGTCCTAGATAGAGGATCTGTTCAACGGGGATTAATGGGACATCATTAAAGGATACTGAAGGACAGGAAGTCATAAGTTTACGACGAAGGGTAAAGGTTATTTGATGGGATTTGTTTGGATTTATTTTGATTTTCCATTTTTGACACCATTCTTGAAGGTTTATGGTATGGGATTAGAGTGACTGGGAGGCAATAAATGGATCATTGTTTACTGATAACACACAAGTGTCATCAGCATACGTGGTGATGATGTTGCTAGGATGCGTAGGGATGTCAGCTGTATACACCGTGTAGAGGATTGGACCTAGGATACTTCCTTGCGAAACACCTGCTGCTTGGTTAAAGTGAGAGGAATAGGAAAAGTTATGATTAACTTTAAAAGTTCTATCACTGAGATAGGAGCGGATAATAAGGAAATATGTAGAAGGTAAGAATTTACGGAGTTTGTAAAGCAGTCCTGGGTGCCAGACTCGGTCAAATGCTTTTACTACATCGATGAAGGCTCCCGTGCTGTATATTCCGCGATCCAATGCGGAGGAGACAACGTCCTCCACACGATCACATTGATGAATTGTGGAATGAGATGTTCGGAATCCAAACTGGTGATCTGGGATTATGTGATTGGAATCTAGGATAGGATACAAGCGTTTTAATTATAATAATAATAATAATAATAATAATAATAACTTAAATATAACTTAAGGGTGAGTATTTTAACAACAATAAAGATAAACATAAATTGTTCAATATTATAAGGTATGGAGTTATTTTTAAAAAAATTGTTAATCGCTATGTAATTTCGTATGATTAGATACATAATGTTTATTTCTAAAATGTCGGAAATTATTACACATTTATATAAATATTAACTAATAACTTGTAAATTACATTGAAGCATGACGTGAAATTTAATATCGCCATACCTTTTTTAAGAATCAGTGGATTGCGTTATTTTTTCAAAATGATTGGTTATAATAATATAGGATTACATCATGACACCCCCCCCCCATACAGTATTTGTTAAGATTTTTTTTTTCGATCTGGCCTATCGAGGGCCACGAAATACTATTTTATCTATTCAAATTTTCCTTTGTTCTTTAGAATGCCTTCACCCTTTCAATATGCAGGGCATATCTTTTCTGTTTTTGTTTTGTTTTTTGTCGTTCTTCAGCGTGTTCTCTTTTCTTCTCGGTTTTCACAAGAACCTCTATTTTAAATATATTTTTAACCTAAATTTGCTCCTATCTTGTCTCTCTTTCGTTTCTATAAGGTGGGTGTTCCTAAATAAGTTCGGTTTTTGTTAGTTGTACAAAGTGTTTTCAAATATCTCCGGCCCTCCTTGGCTTATCTCGCAATAATGATACTTTTCGGAAAGATCAATGTCCGCTCTTCAGATCTGTAAATTTAGTTTCCTTGGCATTAGTTTTGTTTGTGATACACCGTATTGAACATGCCAAAGAATATAGTGCATTTTCGGTATATTTTGCTTTATTAATTAATTTTTAAAAAATGCAAACTAGTTGTGTGGTCCTACCGAAAAGTGTATGGCATATTCTGGGACGATTTCTGGTCAGAAATAAACGTAATGGTTTGGAGATCCTGAACAACTGCTGCCGAGTTGCGGTATGCCACCCCTATGGCTGACCTACTTACTAAAAAGATTTTACTCTCCATACGGTGTTATCATCGCGGTGTGCTATTTTAGGAGTTACTTCCTCAAGGGAGAAAGATCGATTTGAAGGTCGACTGCACGCTGCTAACGTAATTTGACTAAGTATTGCGACAGAAACGCCCAGAACTGGTTAATAGCTAAGTTTTTTTTCCAATTTGACAACACCAGACCTTACTTCATAATAATAGCACAGAAAAAAGTATTGCAAGTGTCCCACCCACCGTGTTATCCGGACCTTGCACCATCTGACTACCAGTTATTCCGGTCCCTCCTAACTCAACAGGAAATAGGAAATAGTTCGCCGATCAGAGAGATGTGAAAATGTATCTTTATCAGTGTTTCAGCAGTATGCCATAGACGTTTTACGAGAGTGGAATGAAGAAATTGTTGGAAATATTGTTTCCTAAAATAAAATTGTTTTATTCCACCCTTCGAAAACCGAACGAACTTGTTCGATTTATCCACCTGAGACATTCACTTACTTTAATTTTTTTTTTTTTTAATCTGATCCTTCATGAACTAAAACAAACCAAAACAGAAGATCTTTAATCCTATTAGTATGGGATAGCATTGTAATAGGTGCGATACTTCTCGACTACATTTTACTACCAGTGGTATTGGAATGATGGTGAAGATTCTGATGTTATAGAATAACGTCACCTTGTTCAGGCTCTTGAGATCCAAAATAGAGGTGAGGGATCTCCGCGTGTATAAAATAAAATGATAATTATTTAATGAAGTAATAATGAAATCTTCTTTTACTGGTGTCTGAAACGTTTTATATTTATTAAGACACTCGTATCATGTGCCCAACAAAGTTCTTCTGTTCCTTATTGCTGCCACTAAAAAAATATTTCTTAATTAAAATAAAGATTTCATTTTTAATATACCACTATTCATATATTTTTATTTTTCTATTACAATTGATTTCTTATCTAAAACGAACATACTAAAGCAGCTACTGCACACTTGAACTAAATCACATTTTTTCTTCATGTTGAGTATCTACTCATTTACAACACTACAATTATTTTATTTTTCCACAAAGTCACGGGGTCATTTCCTTTTCAGATTCCTTGTAGAATTATCGGGGAGCGTATAAAAAGATTTAAGTTTGATTGCGGTTTATCGGGGCAAAACAAATATATTTTATTCGTCATAGTGTTTACGGATTGGTTATTAAGATGATTGGGAGCTTGTTTGTTTGATGTTTTACACATCCCTAACCATTTCGAATTTCAGATTGGAGGACTTTAATGCGGTAAGTATATGAATGTTTGATAGAGTTACACAGTCTGTTTCCGCAAGACATAATAAACGGATGAGCAGCTTCTTGTTCTTCTTTCTAGAATGAGGATTCCATGTGAATCTCTTGTTGGGAATGAGATATTGAAATGGAAAAATGAACTTAAGGAAGGAGCATGTCTTATTTCAGGAGGAAGAGTGTTCCAGAGGATGGCGGATCGGGCTAAGAAGGAATGCAGGGATGTTCGATGGAAAGGCAAATATTGGTCAAAGGAACGTGAACTTTTTGTGAATTGGGAGTAGACGGAAGACTTAAATTTCAGAAGATTATAAATGTAGGATGGGCGGTGGTGATGAATGACCTGATAAAGGAATGAACCCAGGAAATATCGTTAGCGGGAGGATGGGTAGAGCCACTTCAAGGCAGTGTACAGGTGTGAAACGTGGGAAAGGGTTTTTATGTTGAAAAATCATCTCAAGGAGAAAGTGGGAGCCGACTATTCCGTTTTTATAAGTTTATAAATGAGCTTTATAACTCTTTATTTACAGCTAAACAAACTTTAGGCTTAATTGTTAATTTATAATAATTATTTATTTCTAATGGTAAAAAGGATTTCAGAACCCCATGGATAAAAGTTAGACACAGAGGAGGAATGTTGCCTGAATGGTGTAAACGTTCTTATGTTTGATTTAAAAAAAAAAAAAAAGTGGTCTTTTGAACTGCAACAGTCATCGCGGTATCATCTTTCCTCCAGCAGGATTCTCTTAAAGATCTTGTTTTAAGAAACTGTTGTTTTATACATAAAGGACCCAAGGAATGTGATAAAATAATAAGGAGTGTGATAAAAAGTTGATTCACCATAAAATCACAGGTGACCATTTACTTGGTATATGGGAAGCCTACAGGGCGTGATGGAGAAATGCGGTTCTAAAACATGGTTTATTACGAAGAAAAAAGAAAACATAATGATGTTTGTTCGCAAAATGGGAGAAAGGAGTAAAAGTAGATTACATTTGGAGAATGAGATTGGAAGGACATGTAATCAGAAATCTTTATGTCACGAAGAAGACCAGAGGTGTCCAAACAATGCCTTCGTATTCGAAACTGGAGAACTGCAGCGATGGATAGTGGCAGACGGAAGAAGAAAGAGGGCTTTAAAAATGGCTTGCTGCGCCACCTAAGTATAGATTTGCACTGAAGAAATTTGTAGTTTTTTTTTTTGTTATTCTCCCTGGAATTTTTAAGGAAACGACCTTAACAGTCAGTAATGTCTTGGCAAGGCGATCCACTCTCACCAGTTATACTGAGTTTCGGATATTAGCTCCTGTTTAGAACTACGGTATGTGAAACAAGGAAGAAATCATCAGAAATTCAACTGTTTAAAATAATAATAAAAATGCTACATTAGTGTCGGTATTTAATTCAGGAATTTTATTGTGTTTAGTTTTATTACGGTATACCTTTAAATTACTAAATTTACTATCTGTTAATGGAGATATATAATCATTAAAAAATCATTGTGTTGAGGACAGTATCGGAGTACAATTTATACAAGGTAACAGGAATATTACCTGAATGATGTTATTATTATTATTATGTTACAGCAAATATATATATATATATATATATATATATATATATATATATATATATATATATATAAAATTAATGATATTATTTTTTAAAATGATGTAAACCATATGAAAGGTTCTTTTATGAATGAGAAATTTAAAAAATTGAAAATATTACATCATAATGTAAAAAACCAAAATTTAAAAAAAGAAAATAAAAAATTTTAAAAAAACTTTCTGAAATAAGAAAGGTATTTTAAATTCAAATTTCTGAAACACGTTATTTAGAATGTAATTTTATTTTTAAAATGTATTTATAATATCAACACGTAATTATATTCATTCCGGTATTAGTTTAAAATTATCAGCTTTATTTTAAAATCACTCCATCAAAAAATGTTTAAAAAACTATTTATTGATATTTACATCTGTATACATTACATAGATGAAGTAAATGATTACAATGACATGTAAAGAACTACTCACTAGTAGCAATTCAATAGTTTAACATTAAGTTCTCTTGGCCATCGGGTTCGGGGGATTATCGAGAATTCAGTGTGACTTTAGTAGACTAGTAGATTCAAGTGGGCATGAGTTTACTATGAAAGGATAGGTTTCTGGTTTTGGGGCAAATATGCAACATGTGGAACATTAAGATCTTTATAAATGAGTTTTTTGTGTCATAATTAGGAGCATTTTACGAAAGATTTTTGATTGTAAGGATTGGATACGAGAAGAATTGGAAGGTTTAGTGGAGCCCCAAAGCTCCTTATTTTCAAACAGGTCTAATTACTGTCATGTAAATAAGTGTTTTTTAATTTATCGGGATCATTGAACGCTTTTCTAGTAAATGTTGGAATACTCGGAAACGACCAGCAGTTTCTTGTCTTTTAAGTCTGGTTCCATCAAAAATAGATTCATCATCTAGTACCTGATCTTATAATTAGATTTATATATGTTTAGAAGTGTTCAAGAGTTAATTCTTTACGAGTGATTCATTCTGTATAAAACAATAAAAATTGCTGTTCAGATCACTCGCGACCTCGGGAAGTTGAAAAAATGTGTTGTTACTTAATGCGAATTATTTATGTGGGAAAAATAATATTTTATTTATTTCTCTCTGTTTCAATTTACAACCTTCAATATTCTTAAACCAACTATTATTCTTTTTTATTCTATAAAATGATAAATTATTACGTAACATCTGCTAAGAGAGAGTAATCAATTTTAAAATTTAATTGACGAGGTTCATAGTTCAAGTTACAATATTCAGAAAGTGGCAATTCAATGGGATTATTTTACAGAAAACAGGGAAAATATTCCATTATCATTTGTTTGTTTTGTGTTAGTTTTTATGTCTTAAAAGATATAAGTGAAGAACCAATCTATACTATTAAATAAAAGGATAAGCTATTTTTAGTTTGTGATCACTAACCGCGAAAACTACGAAACCAATGTATATCAATATGTTACCAGTTTTTTTAAAAATTATTTTTAATTGAGTCTTTTTCTATGATTATTAAATAAACACACTCATTATCAGATAGGATCAAGCGCCTGAAATTAATTACTAAATAATATTATATTAATTATAAAGTAATGATATTTATATAATTACAATTAGACATTTAATGTGCTAATTAACTGTGCCAAAACAATTTGATAGGGCAATTAGTGATCCGATATAATTACTAGGATGGTGTTGCTGTCGAATTAACGTTCGTTTATAAGTAATAAGATTTTATTACATGTTTATTATGTTATGTTATTTTATTATATGATAACATAAATGTTTTCTGAAGATATTATTATGTTATTATGAGTATTCGTAATTGCTAAGACTGAACTAAATTGGAATTTATTTTGCGTGTTAAAAAAGAATTGAAACACTTTTTCAATTTCACCATTGGGTGGTTTGGGATCATTACTTGCTTAGGTTGTGCTGTTTCTTGGCCAACGGTTGTACAAAGGAAATGATTTAGCCAGAATCCCTCCCAAACTTCAGGTTATCCCCCATTTATGGGTACCCATTTTGTATAGTCTAGGTGTGGCTCCGGACCTACCGACCTCTGGGTCTTTCCCCTGATAAAACAGAATAAACAATTATCTCAGGAGGTACGCATGATGGTTTAGATGGATCCTCAAAGTTAAGCTTCGTTCTCACGGGGCAAAAAGACGAAAGCGTGGCACGCCTTCGTTTTCTCGGTCGTGGTGCTTGCTTGTAGTGGGGGAGAAGAGTGAACTAGCCTAGAGTCGTGGACCGTTCACACGACCACGATTCAGTTTGCCTCTTGAAACCTACCATGGAGGAGCTCATCGTGGAAAGTTGTGCAGTTTTTAGTTCAGTTTTTATTGATATGTTGGCAAAAGGATTGAGAGAGTCACGTGGACCTATAAAAAAACGGAAGAAAAACCGTTGTTGGGTTAGAAACTGAATACTTAAGGACAACAAAGGCGGAATATCCTTCCACCATATTAAAATCATTAAATATTAAAAATATTTAAAAAGGTATCCTTAAGGACAACAATGGCTGAATATCCTTCGGATAACTTAAAAACCGTTAAATATTTAAATATTAATAAAACAGTATCCTTATAAGGACAACAATGGCGGAATATCGTTTGGATCCTGGAATATTTCAACATATTATCCATTTTTGTTCTTAATCAATCACTTGTTAACTCTCTCGACTGGCGTGGTCCACGCCTGAAAATCAAACAGGTTTGATACCGAGCGTGAGCGGTCGTGGACTCCCCTCTCTCTAGATGACGTCAGAGGCAAACTCACGCCACCTCGTTCAGACGGAGGAAATTCCACGAATGCGTGGATCACGCTAGAGTGCCAAGCCCCGTGAGAACGTAGCTTCATGGTTAATCACTTATTTGCTTCATATATTGGAATATTCAGTTCTAAAAAACATTTAAAGTAATAACAATCTTATATAGATAATATCTACTAAATTTTAAAAATGTTAGAAAATAAATCAAATATCTTGATACTCACAAGGCAAAATTGAAGGCTTCTAAACGATATTAAGATCTAGAGTAGTCTGAGTGTCAGGGAGAGTTGGGTATTTAGGTAAATAAATTTTGATCCCTACATTTTTAAGTCAGGTAAACGGGCATTCCCTTAGATTTTCCGTATGACTGGTCGGTTTTTCTGTTCCTACTGTAAACCAATTTAAAATAGTACTGTTAGAAATATTTACATGGTCATTTAAAGAAAAATCTAGATCGATTTTATTATTTTTTTATGATTTATAAATATTTAATTTTAGGCTATTTTCTACAAGTGGTATTAGTTTCACTCCCGAGTCTATGTTTATTTTCATTCAAATGAATAGCGAACTTCTGGGTCTTATTAATGTATGCCCTTGTATGTTCTTTTAATCTTTCATTTACTAATTGTCCAGTTTTCCTTGTGTATTTAGCTTCACAGCCATTAAATTTTGATTAATATACACCGCATTTTAGGGAATGGTCTAGATTTACAATTTACTGAAATGAAAAAATAAACTTTGTTGAAAAATAACGTTTTGCTATAGATAGTACAATAGTTTGATTTATATAATTTCTAACAACGCTATTTATATAAAGAACGTGTGACATATAAATATGGTTAATAGCAAATAAAATTACATAAAGGATTTTCAGTAAATATGCTAACATAAGAAGAACAAAAAAATAAAATAAATAACCCTGAGAAAATAAGAAAAGATTTGTTAAGAAAAGGGGCTATAACTATATGTACATTGATTGGAGAATATATTTACAGATACCATGATATTCATTTATATTCACTGTATATATACATGATGAATACACACACGCTCATACACATATATATGTGTATATATATATATATATATATATATATATATATATATATATATATATATATATATATATATACATACACACACACACACACATACAGGGTGAGTACCCCTTAGTGTAAACAAAATGTCTTATATTACTTCAATGCTCACTGTTTTAAAAAAAACTACCCACAAAACAGCAAATCTCACAAAAACTTGCAAATAGTAATGATCTGTTTCGATTTCACGAAGAAATTTGCTTTTACAATCGTAAAAACATGGTGTTTTTTTTCATTTGGCATACAAATCAGTTACTTGTGTAAATACAACATTATGATAATCCCTTAATGGAAATGTGCATTTTAAACATAAACTCTATATTGGAATAAAAAGCAAAAAAAAAAAAAAATTATTGTTTTATAGAAAATAAAGGAAAACTGTCAATAAAGCTACACCAGGTCAGAGGATCTTATGTTATTACATTTATTTCTTATTATTATTTAGGATTTATTTTATTAGATTTTCTATGTAAGATTTTAAACCCAATGATTAGAACATAGACCTCAATTTTGCCGTTAGCTTATGAATGCGGATTGAGTTAAAGAATACCACTTTTTGATGTGAATTTTATGAGCAGATGAGTCTGTTTTTACAGGGGAAGGCATTTCTTGCTATCCATGTAAATCGTTGGTTTATATTTGTATTGCTTTAAAATATTATGAATGTAGAATGGCCGGTTGTTATAAATGGCTTGGTAAAGGAATGAACCTAGGAACTATAGTCTGCCGGTGGATGGTTCGAGCCACTCAAGAGCAGCGTTAAGGTGTGAGACATGGGAACACCTCGGGGTTCCGAAATCGAATTGGACAATGCTATACATAATTCGTTTTAGCCTGTCTAGGAGATCCATTTAGAGGCCCCCGTACACTACGCAGCCATAATCAAACTGAGCGAGGAAACTAGGAGTTTGCGAGTGGTTTGGGGAAGGAAGTGACGGGAACGATTAAATATTTTCAGGATCCCTATTGATTTCCTGGATATATGATATCCACTGTGTAGTGGATATACTGTGTGTATAGCAAATTGGTGATATTTTGCATTTTTTTATATGTTTTTAGAACTGAATGCTTAATATTTGATACTAGTTTTCAAATAAAAAAATCCAATAGGAGTGGTAACTGATTCATTAGTTTTTGTGAGCTCTTTATCATTTATAGGGAAGGTTTATGATATCGTTCACTACATTTTCGATGGTACTCAAAATACGCAAACCTAAAATAAAAAATCTTTGAGTGATGAAAACATTCTTGATAATTATAATCCCCCTTTTCAAAAAATAGTAAAACATTAATGAAATCGTGCTTACTTAATAACCTGAGCTTAATGATTAATGAGCTTAAAAATCCCAATTGAAGCGAAAAATAATTCATCAATCCTGATTGAATTTATACTTCTATAATATCATGCGTATCTCAATTGAACCTGTGAAAATTTTGATTATAAGAAGGGAAATCTTAAATCATGATACGCAAGTTTTATTTTATAATCGGAATATTCTTTCTGCGGTGAATTTGGTACTTTTACCCATTTCAGAGACTTTAAAAATAATTTTCCCACTGTTTCATTGATTCTAATGATTATAAATGTAGGTTATCGATCCGGGCGTGTTGCAATTTTATTCAATGTCCACTTGCTTCTCTTGGAAACGCAGTGTACGCAGGATTTGATTGACGGCATCATTTTCTCTGGCTTAGCATTTTCCTTTTAAGTCTTGTTTATTGAATGAGGCTAATAATAATCCAGGTTTTCTCACCATCCAAGCTCCATTCATTCTTTATTCGAGGTATTATTTCAGTTCTTCTGTTTGTAATTATTTTATTCCTCGGTAATTTTCTGCTACTATAATCCGTCGATGACTTTGTATTTTTATTCTCACAATGTCTCTTTGGATTTTTCATTATGAGACCCAACTACTCTATGGTCATTATTTACATACTTCGTCAGGGATTGGTAACCAAGAAGTAACGTGTTCGACTATTGTTCGAAAAAAGTACCTAAATGCAAGCATAGAAATGAACAAAAATATTTCGTATATACGAAATTAATATCCCATCTGTAAATAATTCAAATTAAAATATAATTTTTAAAAATAACAAGGGTATTCTTACTAGCTTAATTAATACAAAAAATCATAAATTTTAGTGCTTGAATTAGAACTCTAAACCAAATTTAATAATAATATTTTTTTTGGATGGTTTTCATTAGAGAATTAAAAAGAAATATCCTCTACTTAGAAAAATATTAAAAAACAAAACAAACTATTTATTGATATTTACCACATTATACATCATATAAAACATGAGTTCTACATTAGAAGTTCTCTTGGCCATCTTCTTTTCAGACGCCTCAAAAAATTATCGAAAATTTAGTGTAAGGCAAGTTGGGAGACTAGTAGGTTCCGTTAGGTATAGAGTATTACTACCAAAGGGTAATTATTTGGTTCATGCCAAATAAACAGCATTTGTAACATTAAGATCTTTATGGATAAGTTTTTTATGGTATAATAAGGAACATTGAGGATTTCACGAAGGATTTCAGATTTTAAGGATCGGATACGAAAAGAATTGGAAGGTTTAGTCGAGCCCTGAAGCTCAACTCCGTATGTCCAAATGAGCCTGATTACTGTCATTAAGAAAGAAAGTAAAAAACATTCAACCTTTACCACTCCTAACGGTTTATGTCGCCCTGAAGAAGACTCACAACGCAGGTCGAAACGTCGGCATTTTTTTTATACTTCAACGTGTATATTCTTTCTTCTGACTGCATTCCAGAATGTTTTATACTGATATTTCTTACTGCCAATTATACTATTTTTATTTAAACTATAAAAATTGTAGGGTTGCAGAAAAAAATTAATTTTGAAAAAAAAATCTAATTTTCGTTTGAATAAGCCACTTGTAATTATTATCTACTATAATAAGGTGTTTAAAATAAATGACCATTTTATCAAATTCCAGAGTTCAAAAGTCTGTAAATATCTTAATGCTATTTATTATTTACCAATACTTATTAATCCCTTTAAAGCATTCCCTAAGCTTGTTTCTAACACTGGACTACTTTTAAAAAAAAACCTCAGTTCAGTTATTTATTTCAAAGAAGAAACATGACAGTGTCCTACGAAATTCTGGTAATTTTAAGACATTACTGGAAAAAAAAATTCACAGCCGCTGAAGCAACTCGTGAAATTCTTAAATATTAAGGGGAAGGTGTTCTTGAAGAGCGCACTGCGCGGTGTTGGTTTGAAAAATTTAGAAGTGGAGATACGACGTTGGAAAGGAAGATGGGCTCCGGGCGGCCATTATTGGATATTGATGAGGTTCTGAAGAAGCTGTTGAGTCAAATCCGTCCACAAGTCTTTGCAAACTTACCAGGGAGTGTGGTGTGTCGGAGGATACTGTTAGTCGCCATCTTCTCTCCATGGGGAAGGTGAAAAAGACCTGTAGACGACTTACTTCTCAACAATCAGTAGTCGAACCAAAGAAAAGTTTACAGAACTTCATGGGTTTGAACTCCTGCCTCATCCACCATATAGTCCAGACCTCGCATCTTCGGATTACTACTTGTTTCGATCCATGGCCCATTTTCTTCAAGGGAAAAAAATTGATAATTTTGCGGAAGTTGAAAATGCTTTCCAAGAGTTCTTTGACAGCCATCCCAAGGAATGGTATCAGCGTGGCATCGAGCAATTGGCTAGCAGATGGGTAATGACGGTAGATAACAATAGACTATACTTTGAGTATTAATTGTATTTTATATCAAAGAAATAATAATACAAATATTTGTTTCAAAAACGGTCATTTTTTTTTTTATACACTCCATTATATTAGATTTTATGAGGTGATGAGAGCTGGAAGTAATTATTACTTTTTTTAAAACCGAAACCGTAGCTGAGTATTTTACTCAGCAATGTGACTAAAGTTGGCATATCTTCTTTATAATTATAATGATTTATAATTTACTCATACCGCGTCATTCCAACAGCCCAGGATATCATGGGAAACCGTGAGCACTGATTTTATTTTCGACATAAATTAAAATTTCATAGATTGATTCACCTCAGTTAAGTCTCCACTATAAATCCGGTGGGATGGAATTTATTCAATCTCGCTCAAATTAGAAGACGTAAACAAACAAATGTTTTAACCATTCATAGAAGCGGGATAATGCAATCTATGAGTGGGATAGTCTTGATTGGAATTTATTATACACTGGAGAGCTAGATGACGTTGCTGCAACTTCAAATGATCGAAAACAAAAACAATGTTTTTATTTATTTTAATTTTTTTTATTGCTTTTTAAGGAACTGAAAATAATTTCTAATTATAGAGAGTCGACAGCAAGTATAGAATTCTTAATTTATATTAACATCAAAAAGTACACGACCTGAGAAAAAAATCTTACACCACCGCCCGTTATTTATCTGCCTTGTTGGATAATCATAGAGCACAGAAATTTATGTAAATTTGAACGGTCTTTGAGAGCGTTGTTTTCCTTGTTAGAGGTAATGGCCAATTCCCTATTCCATGGTGAAAATTTTTATCTTACGTGTGCGAAAATTTCTGTGGTATTTCGCTCAGAATATTAAATTCAGCTACTTGGTATGTGCGTTGTGCGAGACCGTTTGGGAATTTTTATACGAAAAGTGGAAAGGCGTGTTGCTTTTCAATGCCAGGAAAGCTTATGCGACCTAAATACATCCTTACGTTTTCTTTGTGTCGGTTTGTATATTATCTTCATATACTAACAACTCCCCGTCGCGTCTACGTCCACTATTTTAACTTTAATCATTTTAACTAATAAATGAAGTTTTATTTGTTTAACAATAAAAATCAGCAATTGAGTATTATTTCTACATCGATATTTTCACGGATAGCAGTCATTTATAACCTTGTTAAAATAGCACTAAATAGGTGTTTGAAGATTGCGTAAAAGTATAATTGGGCATCCAATGTTTAATTTTAATGTATTAATTAATAATCCAGATAGAAAGAGAATATTAAGAAACTCTTGCGGATAATGGACTGTATTGCTTACTACTAAAAGCCCATGATCATATTTTTACACACAATATCAAAAAGCAAAGGTATTGTAAAAGATTTTTATTTTACAATCATTTTTATTCGGCAGAAATCATTTTTTTCATTTCATGTGGTTGGATTTTTAATTTGTAAACATAAATGTATATGACCTCGTTTCTTCCCCTGAACATTGTACATTTAAATTTGTATTATTGCTAAACCTTCCTAAAACAATGAAAATGATGTAGTGAAAATTTGGTATGGATGGGTTCAGTGGTTTTACCATTGTAAACTCCATTGCATGAACCACATATTTAAATCTTTTTTAATAATTTAATTGAATATAATTAAATTTTATTATCAATTTCAAGCTCTATATACACCGTACCTGTGTAACCTCTCATGTAGAATAGTGCTCGCCGCCTATCGGTCAATTTACTAACTTCAATGTTATCCCCATATTATCGCTGTTTTAATAACAATTTAATTGAAAATCTGTAAATTTTATTATTGCTAAACCTTTCTAAACGTTTTGCGGTTAGTGATCACAAACGAACATTGGCTTGTTCTTTTATATAATAATACAGAGTTATATTAAATTTAAATTGTAAGGGTAAATCATAAATTGTGCTTTAATGACATGAATTTAGTAAGCGAATGCTACCCATTAGTAATCATCGTATGACAGATACCTACTCATACTACTACTACTAAGTTGGAAATTCTTACTAATATCTGCCAGTACAATATATACTGGACATCTGCTTCTTTAATTAGTGCCTTTCTACGACGTATTTTTAAGTCAAACTGCGATCTAAGTTCACTCCACAAGATCTCTATAAAATCTTACATCTAGCACGAGAAAACTTTGACATGTCGCCAGACATGGATTCCAACCTGTCTGTATCAATTTTTTTAATATTCTACTTTTTTCTACAGTGCGTTACTTTTTAAAAATATTTTATTTTCCACAAGACCACTTTATTAATTATGATTTTGAAGAATGGACGAGGAAAGAATCTGTGAAAAAAGGATTAGACAAAATGTTCTCCTTTTAAATTTTTTTTTTTTTTTTTTTTTTTTTTAGAATTAGGTTATGAAGGCCTGTAATTTTCGTTTTCCGTTTTATTTTTTCCTCCCTTGCATTACTCTGTTCCTTTTTTATATTGATTTATTTAAATTTTCATTTCTGTATTAAATCAGAGGAATTACGATCCTGATATGACAATGAGTTCTAAGATTGCTGATCCATTGGTAGCAAATAACGATAATTTTTATTAGTATTTAACTGTTACAATCACTGACGATGCAACACCGTAACGGATGATGAACAAAACCGGCAATTCTTTAATAATAATATTTACAAACGGTTCCGTTTGAATATAAGTATGACGGCCTTGGAAACTCATCCAACTAGTTTATAGATAAGGTAGTTTTCTTTGTAATTAACGAACGACTAAAGAAAAGTCTATTTTCCTTAATTTTATTTCAATGAAGATATTTTTTTGAATGACACTATTCTTCATAGAAAAAAAAAAAAAAAATTAAACAAAATCAGATGGAAACGTTTAATAATACAAATCTTTAATTTTGAAAATTTGTCACCGATAGTATTGCGGGCAGGATATGATTAAGAAATTCCTCATTAATTGTTGCAATACATCATAAGTGGGATTTTAAAAATTTTATTGGGAAATATAACAATATATCATTGTGAGAATCAAACAATATAGAGCTATTTAAGTATCGTTAATAGCACCCAAGACTGAATATAAAAATAATCTAAAAGACTGTTTACATATTTACATCTGTATACATTATATCTAATAAGTAAATTTGAGGAAAGTGATTTCAATGACATGTCAATAACATGTTAAGAACTACTCACTAGTAGCGCTACAATAGTTCTACATTAGGTCTTTTGGCCATCTTCTTTTCAAACGCCTCGGAGGATTATCGAGAATGGAGTGTGAAGCATGTTGGGAGACTAGTGGTTTCGAGTGGTTATGGGGTTTACTATGAAAGTATAGGTATCTAGTTCGGGCCAAATCTGCAACATACAGAACTGGAGTAGTCTTGTAATTAGTTTTAATTATTCGTCACTATATTTGTTCACAAATATTTACAACTTGTTGCTTCATAGCTAACCTGGAGAGGGTACCCAGTCTCACTTTTCATTTGCGGAAGGTCTTACATTTTGATTACTTTTAACCTTATTCTAAATATTTCTCATTTGATTATTTTTTCTATTTGCGGCAAAAAGAGTTCAGGAAGAATGTTGTTAACAATGAGGAAAATCAAAGATTTACATTTCTTGCAATAAACGTCATGAACAAAGAGAAATGAAACAATAGAGAGACAGAAAAAACAAGCAGCACATTGCCTATTCAAATGGCATATATAGTTAAATATGTTTCATTAGATTTATCTTCGGGATCCCCAGGCGGTCACACGTTACTTGCCATTATTCTGATCTTGGGTGGCTCTTTCCTAAATTCTGACGGCAATACTTTCCGGGTACTTTCCTATTCCAATGTCTAAAAACCAAAAAACCTTCCTATATTCTTGATCTATTAACTCTGCGCTCTTCTATCCACCTCATAAACACTAGATCCCAACCTTTTAACCTGTATATCCTCTCACATAAAACTGCTTCTTTTGACAAATCCTTCATCATTCGTGCTACCTCCTTCTGGAATTCCCTACCCACTTCTATTCGTAAAGCAGCTTCCATAACTTTAAAAATAATTTATTTCTGTACCTTTTAGACAATCAATCTTCCTCAAATATGTCAATAATTAAATAAATACTTAGAATTACTTTTTTATTTTTTATGTTCATTTAGTATATTATGTTATTATTAAAGCCCGGATTTTCGTGCAACAAAAATTCTGAAATGTGCAATAAAAACTTGAAATTGTGCAAAATCGTGCAATAAAACTTAAAATCATGCAAAATAAAATGCAAATGATAAAAAAGGTTGAACAAATAATTCGCTAGATACAATTCTTTCCAAAAAGTTGTTTTTTTTTTATCTTAAAATTTATTGTTCCAGTCCTTAGTAAGGGAGTAGTTAAATAATCATTGTCTAAAATACAATAAGAACAAATCGCATATCTTTATTGTGCGTGGTATACAGAAGCTATATGTACATATTACTTAGGAGTATAAATATGTACGTTAGGAATGATTAAATTTTATTTAATTTCCCGTCAAGAAGGCAGAAGAATAAATTTGCTTTGTTTAAAGTGAAAATGTTTACTAACAGTAAAGAGGGCTTAGTAACTATGTTGTACTTATTAAAAATATCCGTAAGTTAGGAGGGGGAGGCAAAATTTCTTGGAAGTTGGGAACCCGAGTTCCCTAGCTAAAGTCAATCTAAAGTTGTACTTAAAATTGTTACTTTTCCAAAAACACGAAAGTGTTGTGCATTCAGGATTTTAATGCAGGAATTTTGTGTATTCAAAGTGCAGAATGTGCAATTTTATGCATTCAAACTGTAGAATGTGCAATTTTATGCATTCAAACTGCAGAATGTGCAATTTTATGCATTCAAACTGCAGAATGTGCAATTTTATGCATTCAAACTGCAGAATGTGCAATTTTATTCAGTAACCCCCAAAACGTGCAATTTTGTGCAATATTAAACTAAGGTAAATTTGCCCTAAACGTCCTAATTCGTATGAATAATTTGTCTCTGGCTGATTACGAACTTGCAACAAAAAGATGCAATTGCACGAGAATCCGGGCTCTAGTTATTATTATTATTTCATATATATATTTTTAAATTTCATTTAAATTTTTTTTCCTGTCAAAAATGTATGCTGTAATTACTGAAGCATTTAATTTGTAAATAATAGGCCAGACAATTTTAACTTTTAACTTTTAACTGTGCATTACTTTCATTCGTAGGGGACAGTAAGTCCCACAATAAAGTTTATTTTTTCATTCAAATATATGTAAATTCGTTTAAAACAAAGTCTGGATGTAGGTAATTATTTTTAGTTTATAAACTGTTTTATTTAATATTGATCTCATTAGGTAATTATGTATTTGTTTATACTTACATAATTTAAAAAAAATATTAGGTTTCTATTTGGTTGATTTTGGAAGAATCCACGAAGCGCAGGTGGTTGTGTTATGATAAGGATGTGCCACTAGATCAAACATATTTTTATATATTTATTTATTTTAATATAAGCGCATATTATTATAATGAATCTAGTTTTTGTTTAGTGATTACGTTTATTACATTACTCTATTTGATAACGAAAATGCCAAAAAAGTTTTTATCAGGTTACTAAATATTATCCGGGGCCTTTTAGATTTTTGCAAGGCCTCTGTTTCGACGACAATGATGAATCGGCCTAGATCCAAGGATTATGGTTGATCAAAGTTGTCTACACGACTAGTACCTACATTTCGTTCCTCAGAACGTGTACAAAAGTTTAGGTCTTTTTTTTTAACGGTTTGAAACAAATCATTCAAAATTTAGAAATTAATACCGTTTTCGTATTATTTCACCGACTTTTGAGTTGTCAATCACACATTTCTAAATTTACATATTTATTTTCATATTCCATAGATTTTATATTTATTTACCTTTAAAAAATCACACTGATGGTAATAATTCCTTCCACTCTTCTGAAATAAAATAAATAATTTGTTTGTTGTTTTTTTTAGTTGCTGCCTCCATATTGAAAAAGAAGAAGACATAAGATCGGGCTCATTAAAGTATAATCGTCTGCCTCGAAATCTGCATTGACTACTGAAGTTGGTGAGTTGCTATTAACTTTTCCTTGTTTACATTCTAATCATGTATAACCACATAACTTTCCCTTTCACATGGCGTATGACTATATTCTTGAATCAACTGTGAATTATTGAATGTGAAAATAAACCCATGTTACGTTACTTGAATATCCATACACATGAGGGATGAATTGGAAAGATGCTGAATGATACGGTGATAATAGATTCCAGAAAATTTATAATTGATCAACACAAACATCTTGCAGTTAATTAGAATATCTTATAATTTTTTTAAATATATCAATTCATTGAAATTTACAACTGTACAAATATGTACATCAAGTAAATGAGCTGATAACGATTACAATGACATGTTAAAACTTGAAAAGAACTACTCATCAGTAGCACTTCATTAAAAATTCTACACTAGAAGGTCTCTAGGCCATCTTCGTTTCAGGTGCCTCGCAGGATTATCAGGAACTGAGTGGGAAGCAAGTTGAGAAACTAACGTATTTGAGTGGTTAAGGAGCTTACTACGAAAGGATAGGTATCTGGTTTGGGCTAACTCAGCAACATATGGAACATTAAGGTCTTTATGGATAAGTTTATTGGTGACAAAGAAAGGGGCATTTAGGATTTTTCGAAGGATTTTGGTTTGTAAGGATTGGAAACGAGATGAATTGGATGGTTTAGTAGAGCCCCAAAGCCCAACTCCGTACGTCCAAATATTTCTAATCACATTCATGTAAATAAGTCTTTTGTAATGAATTGGGAGGTTTGATCGTTTGTCTAGTAAATATTGAAGTAGTCTGTAACGACGAGCAGTTTCTTGTCACTTTATTCTTGAAAAGTTTTTTACATTCGATACTTAATAGTTTTCACAACATAAACTACTTAATTTATAGTGTAGGCTTTTCTTATTTTTTAATTTATTGTAACAAACACTATGAAGGTCAACATTAATTATTCTGTTACCTGGCATTGCCCCATCGAATTGATTGTGGAAAAATCCCAGATTACACTATTAGTTTTTATTATTCTATTCAGGTAGTTACAAAATAGAATTGTTGATTGGAATACTTTACCTGTTTAGTAGTAGAAAGGTTGCATATATTTAGAAACGAAAGTATAGTTTATACACTTTACAAAGCTCTCAAATAGGTAAATGTCTTAGTTAAACACTGTGATGTCAATATGTTCACTCTCTAAGGTGTCATTGACATTAATATGTTGTACGTAGTTTATTTTTTGTAACGTTTTTTCACTCTCAAAAATGTTATATTTTGACACGCTTCAACTCTGCTGGTGTTGCTCGGATCGAAAATTCGCCGATAGTTTTCCAACCAGAAATTTGATGGAGAATATTTTTTGTCGTGTAAAATTTGTCTCTAGAACCTACCGTTTAGGAGCTATATTCTTTTGAATGAAAAAAAGGGTCACGTTTAAATACCCCATTTTCTCAACTTTGATTAATTTGAATAATCATTAATTGTTAGCTTAATTTAATTACTAATTGAAGTAATTTGATCCGTATTTCCATGATCTATGGTTTTCCCCAATTAAGGAGAAATTAAGTTTTTAAATAAGAAATTTCGAAAACTATTATAAAATAAAACTTTTTTTTTTTTTAAATCAATTTATAGAAATTTACAAATGTACAAATAGATACATCAAGTAAATGTGTTAATAACGATTACAACAACATGGCAAAACTTGAAAAGAACTACTCATCAGTACTTCAATAAACATTCTACACTAGAATATCGCTAGTCCATCTTCTTTTCAGACGCCTCGGAGGATAATCGGGAATAGAGGAGGAAGCAAGTTGAGAAACTAGTGGATTTGAGTGGTTATGGAGCTTAATATGAAAGGATGGGTATCTGGTTTTGGCCAAATCAGCAACATACGGAACATTTAAGATCTTTATGGATAAGTTTCTTGGTGACAAAGTAAGGAGCATTGAGGATTTTTCGAAGGATTTTGAATTGTAAGGATTGGATACAAGATGAATTGGATGGTTTAGTGGGGCCCCTCCGTACGTCCAAATAGGTCTAATCACAGTGATGTAATGAATTGGGAGCTTTGATTGTTTGTCTAGTAAATGTTGCAGTAGTCTGTAACGATGAGTAATTTCCTGCCGCTTTAGTCTTGATTTTAATAAATCTAGAAATAATTAATTACAAAATAATGAAATAGTAATTGTGAATGATAATTTTGGATGGGAGTGCATTTGAAGTTATCATTCACTTAAAAGGACGAGAGGAATAAATCAATATAATGTTTAGGAAATGTATGATGAGTGTGTGTGTGTGAGAGAGAGAGAGAGAGAGAGAGAGAGAGAGAGAGAGAGAGAGAGAGAGAGAGAGAGAGAGAGAAGGGAGAGAGAGAGAGAGAGAGAGAGAGAGAGAGAGAGAGAGAGAGAAAACTTCACATCCGGCTAAAGTTAGACAATTTATTGTCCGTTATATCAGCGGTCGATCGATTTCATGGTTGGGAAACCCTCCTGGGGCACACCCAGCCTCTTTAAAAGTGGGCACCCTTAATTGGGGTAAAAACCTGGCGGTTGGACCTTCTTTCAGAACCGGTAGCCCATTATCAGTACATCCTTATTCAAGCACTGAATCCAAGACCCTTCATGAGGTGTAGGGGTACAGTTTTTACATTTTTTTTTCCAATATCTACATGAATGGTACAATGCAACATTTATTTCTTGTCTTTTATATGAACGTTTGTCTAGTAAATGTTGAAGTAGTCTGTAACGACGGGCAGTTTCTTGTCATTTTAGTCTTGTATGTGGATTCCAAGTAAGACGTTTGTTCAAGTGGTGTCACAGGTAGCGGATCTGTTTAACAGGGATTAGTGAAATATCATTAAAGGATACTGTAATTCAGGAAGTCGTAGGTTTAATACGAAGGGTAAAGGTTATTTGATGAGATTTGTTTGGATTTATTTTGATTATCCATTCAAAATAAAACTAACAGAAAATAAACTCTCTGAAAAAAAAATGCAATCATAAAACAAAATATATCTTTACAAATATGCTGGTAATAGAAATAATAAAACTATTTCTCTTTAATAACTTTCCGCTACCTAGGTTATAGGCTGTCTGCATATTTGAATGCGTGTGAAACATTTTACTGCTTTTCCTATCCCGGCGTGTTTAGAATAATAATGTTTGCTATTCTTAACCATTTTTCTACCTTCCCACCCTGGCTAGAATGGGTTAGTAACCTGAAGGATAACCCGTCCTTCCTTCTCTACTTGGTCTTAAGCCCCAAATACAACACATAGTTTTTTTAATTAAATATCGAATAATCTTGTAAAGATATGAGGAATAAGAAGATTACTGTTGGTTACTGCAATATAAGGATACGATACGATACTGTTTCTGTTTTCGGTATATATATCAGATATTCAAATACAATTATAATTATATCATATTTTTTAATCCAAATTAGAAGTTACGGATAATTTAAAATGAATTTATCATAAAAAGTGTTCTGGTTATACTTCTAATATTAACAAAAAGAGAAAATGGCTTTCTGTTTAAATCTAGAAAGTTTTATTTTTATGTCTTTATGTTTGGCAGATCTTTTGGATATTTACATCCATCTTATCACTGCCTAACTATGGTTTACTTTCATGTCTTCTCCGAAATATTTTTATAGATTTTTTTTAGGATTACGTGCAACCCATTTTGTCCTTACTGGATGTTTTAGAACTAATTTCGAAAATATCAAGAGATACAAGTATATGCTATATCCTTTGACCCTGTACCTCGATTGGTATGTCTTCCTTGACCCATGCTAATTCAGAGTGTTTACCAAGAATTTGTTGCTATAGTCCAGTAAACAGGTAACTGGGGAAAACAATATAGAAGTAATTTTCTCAATTGATTTATTGGTTTCTTGGGGTGCTATATCCGAATTTCAACTTACCCCCTTCCATTCAGGGAAAAAGTAAACAAGCATCCAAATTTATAAAATTGTATTTTTATTTGAAAAAAAAAAAATAAAAGAAAATATATATATATATATTACGTTTCCTACAACTTATTCTATTTAAGCTATTTTGTAAATCTCATTATATAGGTGGTAAAGTGCATTATAGTTATTGTGCATAAACATGGTAGTCGAACTGTGTAAATCCCAGACAAAAAAATATAGAAATTAATTTCCTAATTGAGTTAAAAATATATATTCATTTTTTTTTGCTCACATTTAAAAAGGTAAGGATTTAAATAATAAAATAATCATGAAATACTGATAACATATACAGGGATACATATATTAGACATTGTTTATATTAAATTATATTAGTATATCGTCGTCATCAGTCCCGAATCTCGTAAGTCCATTTTTCGTCTAAATTTTATCTTTTTGAAATAATTATATTTAAACACCCTTACCATTTTTGTAAATTTATTGAAACTCTAGTATTTTACCATTAACTGGAACAAAAATCACCTACTTTTTATGTTATTATAGGAAAAAGTGAAAAAGGTTTTTATATTTCCTGAAAAATATCCAAACTATATTTCGGTGTAATATACTAATAAATGCATGAATGATTTATATGGTGTATATTAATGTAAATGTATATTATTGGTCTAAATGTATTAAATTGGAATAACAGGTGTTGAGATTTAGAACACCTGTTGTTATATACTTGTATTGTTGCTAACTTTATGTTTTGAAATAACTTATATAATTTTATTGTTTTTTCACTGTAGGGCATGATTATGAGAACAATATAGTCTCGAAGCGTCGCCAAAATAGTTGTTTTTATTTATTGACTGAACCTCAAGAACCTTACTAAATATTTAATAGTAACAGTCAAGAAATTTATCCATAAATAAATATATGTATGTACTAAAATTATTTTAAAAATTTAAGACAAGAAATCAAATAGTCTTTTTTATTTTGCCTCCTCAGGAGAATACCAGCATTTTTCTTTTCTTTTCTTATTTTTTTAGAGACGTTTAATATGTATAATCTGTGTAACAGTGTTGATGTTTTGAAATTTTCATATGTTTTTATAACTCATGATGAATGTTAAACATCGAATCTAGTTTTCAAATTAAAAAAAAAAATTAGTTTTTTGTTTTTTTTCATGTGATATTATATATAAGTTTTTCTAGGGAGCAAAAATTAAATTTAGATTCAGCTCCAAAACAAATAAATAAAATGTATACAGGGTGAGTATCTCTTAGCGTAAAAAAAAAAATTGGGTGAAACTAGATCAAAAGTGTAGCCAAATGCCGCAGACCTCACCTTTCTATTCCAATCCGTTGCAGATATATGGTAAATAAACGATTTTTTGGAGGAAAGCATGTTTTTTACGATAAAAGCTGTAATATCTCCATTTTGTTTAAATATTTTTCAAATATTGATCACATTTTCGGATTTAGCAATAAATTTCCTATAAGATCGGAGTAATTTAACCTTGAATTTTACAAACTTGGGACCTAAAAAATATCTTTATCTTCACCTAATTTAGGGAAGTTACAATTTCTTATAATACTTCAGCGCTCACTGCTTTTCATAAAAACAATCCACAAAACTGCAAAGCTCTCAAAAACTTGCAAATTTAATAAGCTTTCAAATGATATGTTAAACGTAATGATTTTGTTTTAATTTCATGGAGAAATTTACTTTTGAAACCGAAAAAACATGGTGTTCTCATTTAGCATACAAATCAGGTACTTTGGTAAATAAGACATTATGATAATCGCTTGATGAAAATCTGTATTTTAAATAAAAGAAACACTTCATTAGAATAAAAAGCAAAGAAAAAATATAATATTTATTGACATAAATTTTAGGCCAGTTCAGGTATTCATAATAACAACAGCGACTTTGACCTCTCTCAGTACTAAGCACATTATCGCTATTTCATAGTTATTTTCCTGTTTATTTTGAAATGGGAGGGGATTATTGTTTATTATTTTATTTTTATTTTGATATAATGATTGAAAGTTTGATTTGGAAATTAAGAAGCTACAGAGATAAAAGTGTCACTATCATTAGAAAGACCCTTGCTAATATTGCTTATCCTTAGCTTGAGGGCCCATTTTATTTATTGGGATTATTTTTTTCTGTTTGGCAATACACCTGCGAAGATGGCAACGTTCACAAATGGTGAGTACGCTGACATACATTTTTTGTATGGTTTTTGTAATGGAAACGCGAGTGCAGCGCGGCGGGAGTACCAACTTAGGTTTCCAGATAGGCGCCTCCCCTCTACGATAGTGTTTTCACGAACTCATCAACGTTTATCTGAAACAGGTTCCGTTCATAAGTTACGTCAAGAATTGGGACAAGTTCCTCATGATGTTGAACTCGAAGAGGAAATTATTGATATAGTAAATGAAAATCCCAGTGTTTCATCAAGAGACTTGGCCCGTGAAATTGGTATCTCCCAAAGGTCAGTTATCAACATTTTGCACCGAGAACATTTTCACCCATATCATTTCACACAAGTACAAGGGCTAGAACCTAATGATCATGTACATAGAATACAATTTTGCCGCTGGCTTTTAAATAGAGACATTCAAGAACACCAGTTTCTGAGGAAAATTTTATGGACAGATGAGTCTCTTTTTACAAGGGAAGGAATTTTTAACGTCCACAACCGGCACTACTGGGCAGCTGAAAACCCACATATGGTTCAAGAAGCATCTTTCCAGCATCGTTTTACAGTGAATGTGTGGGCTGGGATAATAGGGGACCGACTCATTGGGCCACATTTTTTGCCCAGCAGATTGAATGGAGAAAGTTATTTGGATTTTTTACAAAATATTCTACCACAACTTATTCACGACATTCCACTTGATGTTCAGCAAAACATAATATTCCAACACGATGGGGCTCCTCCACATCATTCGGCAGCAGTACGGGAATGGCTGAACCAACGATATTCGACCTGGATAGGTAGAAATGGTGTGATACATTGGCCAGCTAGGTCACCTGACTTAGCTCCAATGGACTTTTATGTGTGGGGCTACATAAAAAGCGAGGTATATGCCAGAGAAGTGACCAGCATTGAGGTCCTAAAGACGAGAATTCTGGAGGCCGGAGCCAAATTGCAACAGCGTCTGACTTTAGCAGTGACCGTAGGGGCTGTGAGAAAGAGAGCAAGAAGCTGCATTCGAAATAATGGAGGACATTTTGAAAATTTAATAAAATAACGGACTCTGGCGGCGCTTTATTGACAGTGATTCTTTTATTTTCAAATTAACAAATTTTTTCTTTGCTTTTTATTCTAATGAAGTGTTTCTTTTATTTAAAATACAGATTTTCATCAAGCGATTATCATAATGTCTTATTTACCAAAGTACCTGATTTGTATGCTAAATGAGAACACCATGTTTTTTCGGTTTCAAAAGTAAATTTCTCCATGAAATTAAAACAAAATCATTACTTTTAACATATCATTTGAAAGCTTATTAAATTTGCAAGTTTTTGAGAGCTTTGCAGTTTTGTGGATTGTTTTTATGAAAAGCAGTGAGCGCTGAAGTATTATAAGAAATTGTAACTTCCCTAAATTAGGTGAAGATAAAGATATTTTTTAGGTCCCAAGTTTGTAAAATTCAAGGTTAAATTACTCCGATCTTATAGGAAATTTATTGCTAAATCCGAAAATGTGATCAATATTTGAAAAATATTTAAACAAAATGGAGATATTACAGCTTTTATCGTAAAAAACATGCTTTCCTCCAAAAAATCGTTTATTTACCATATATCTGCAACGGATTGGAATAGAAAGGTGAGGTCTGCGGCATTTGGCTACACTTTTGATCTAGTTTCACCCAATTTTTTTTTTTACGCTAAGAGATACTCACCCTGTATTGAAAAGAAAAAAGAACTTCCTGGATTTACTAATTTCGTTCTCCTAGTGACTGGACTGCTTCTTCGTTCTTCAAGAGATGTGACAATCATTGAACATTTTTCTTATACGAAACTTCTCTTTTTATTCAAGTAGAATCGTTTGGAGCTGGTGTTATATCATTTGTGTGATTTCCTGATTGATACCCTTGGCCGTCTTGGAGTGAAATTCCTTTTCCTTCCTCTATAGACCGCATATGTAATACCACTAATGGCGAAATAAATTAAGTCTTAAAATAGATTGCTAACCTTGGATGGCACTGGTTACTGACTATAAAGTATTCGGTGGATAATTTAACTTTAAAAAAAGATGGAAATTAATAAAATTTTAGCTAGTTGGATTTATTTGACCTGTCGTGAATGTCTTAGGTTTTGGAACTCGAGGACCTTGTCAGTCCAATAAAATAAGGGTTTGCCGAAGAAAAAACTGCGGAACTTTTATTCTCAACGGATCTTTATGTTTTTGGGGGTGCTGAGTCCGAATCTGAAGTTTGCTACCACGGCAATCATCGGCTTCATATTCAAAATCGCAAAAAAAAACCGTTATTTTTATTTAATCTATAACACGATAACGAAGCTTAATTGTAGCTGGAACTAGTACCTACAAATTGAAAAATAGAAATCCGAAATCGGACCATTTTTATTGGAAAAAAATGGAGAAATTGGCCAACTTGTCGTCAGTCCCACAGCTCCGCGAAAACACGTTTGTCGTACTCTTTTAGCTATAACTCTGAAAGTATTTGTCCGATTCAAACAATTTTTTTTCAATCTGAAAGGTAGTTAAATGTAAATTTAGATCCTATATATGAAATTTTTATCAAAATACTTGAAATACACAAGCTATCACGCTGAAAATCATTACTTTTGTAAAATACATATTTGTTTTGGCACATTATTCGCTATAACTCCAAAACCATTTGTTCGATCCAAAATTTAATATTTTCATCTAAAAGCTGGTTAAATTTACTATTGGATCCTATATGTGTAACTTATAATTAACAACGTTAAATACCCACACAAGTCTACTGAACATGTCATAATTTACATATTTTGCCAAAACATACACATTTAGCGTGCTAGATTGGGTGGTTTGCAGGATTTAATATAATTTACATATATAGCATCTGATAGCGAATTTAATCAGCTTTGTGATAGAAAATAGAAATTAGGGATCGAACAAATATTTGAGGAGTTAGAGCGACAAATGTGCCAAAAAAGCACTTGGATTTTACAACAGTACGTTTTCATTAGCGGGCTGGCATGTACATTTTTCGGGATTTGATTAAAACTTCATTTATAGATTCTTATAGTAAATTTAATCAGCTTTAATTTGAAAAAAAGTAATGTTGTATCGGACAAATAGTTTCAGAGTTATAGCCGAAAGAGTATGACAAACGTGTTTTCGCGGAGCTGTGGGACTGACAAGTTGGCCAATTTCTCCATTTTTTCCCAACATCGTAACTTCGCGAAAAATGGGCCGATTTCGGAATAGTTTTTTTCATTATGTAGGTACTAGTTCCAGCTACAATTAAGATTTGAAGACTTTCTTCGAAAAAACTTTGTTATCGTGTTATAGATAAAAAAACCAAAATAACGGGTTTTTTTGCGATTTTGAATATGAAGCCGATGGTTGCCGTGTTAGAAAACTTCAGATTCGGATTCAGCACCCCAAAAAACATAAAGATCCGTTAAGAACAAAAGTTCCGCAGTCTTTTCTTGAAAACGGCCTTTTGGAGCCTTATTTCACTGGACTATTGTGGGAATTGGGGAGGGGTGAGCGAGATCCTTCTAAACTTTCGATTTTTTTTTTAATGTCCCCCCCATCACATCTACTCTTATTGTTTTAATGAAAACAGTTTTCTTATCATTCTTCCAGAACTCTCTTTTCTTGTAATTCTTCTGAAATATTTCTAGATTGGTCAACTTATAGTTGAGTACTAGGCATTCTGGTTCACTCCTGTTGTGTAGTGCATTATTTTTGCATTCTTTGATATGGTAAATATTTTTTATCATCCATATGCTCTAATCCATTTTCTTGAATTATCTCCGCTAATTACTCGAGCTTTTTTATTTTCCAAATGTCTGTAGCTAAAAATTTGAGTCCATTTTTTATGTTAGTAAATTTTTTTTTTCCTCTGCAGAGATTTTTTAACCTGCTTTACTGGCTATCTGTGTCAAAATATTTACTTGTATTTCTGCATTGGATAGGTTTTCCGATAGTTTTGGAACTTTAAATTATCCACAATTTTTATTTCCTAAACGCATTCCTAAGTTCAATTTCTAACCAAAGATATGTAGGTTATGCAGGCACTAATACTGAAAATAAAAATTTTTGATAAAGTGGAACTTCACAAAATGAAAAAACCTAAAATAAAAATGCTATGTTTTATTTTTTTATATATTTTATTACTTTTATTTTTAATTTAATTTAATGGTATCAACACAACACTTATAAAAAACTAAAGAAAATTATACAATTATCCCCCTCCATAAGTTTCCGCTTGGTCCTCGAGGTCAAATTATTGTATATATATACCCATGTATATATTATATTATGAATGTATTTTAGTATATTTATGTATAACATACCAAATTTCTTTAGTACCTTCTAACTGGACGATTGCCTTTTGTTTGTCCGAGACTATTTACTCTAACTAAGGCAGGAAGAACGAGTTATCCTTTAGGTTGCAAATGTATTTTAGCTAGAGTGGGAAGGTTGAGATTCATTTCGCAGGACTTCCACAAAATTAATATTAACTGATCTAGGTGGTAATCAAATCCACGACCTGCGCACAGTGGGACGAATGACCAATCTAGTAGGAAAAAAGTCTTTATCGCTTAAACAGACCTGGCAACCTGATTTACATAAACAATAGATTTTAAATAGGGTAAAATAAAACCACTCAAGTCACAACCATAAGGAAAATACTAGACAGAACTACTAGGAAAATACGATTCGTGGTTCCGATTTTTTTTTTATAAGGTTTAATTTTTCATCATTTATTTTATTTGAATCATATTAATTTAATAAAAATTAGTTAGATCGTTTCTAACGATTACATAATGGGTTATTATTTATACTTATTACTATACAGTAATTATTTTTAATTATCTTAAAAAAGTAATGAATGAAAAAACACGTGAAGCTGGTATCGTATAAATAAGATGTTTCCGGTGTACTAATCCAATTCATAATATGAAGCGATACTGTTTTCAAATCTTTCTATGATATTATTACTGATCTATTTGCCTACTAAGCAAAACTATTTACTCAGTTATGCTTTAGTCTCCATTTAGATAGGAACTATCGAAATGTCACAAAAAAATAATAATTATAAAAAAAATAAATACAAAATGTTTTCATGCTTAAACAAAAATTAAAACAGAAAAACTGAACAGAAAAGGGTGAAAGTGTCATCCGCTGAATTAAGAATTGATGATCAGTGTTCTTAATATTTTGAAAAAGATGGAAGATATTTCCGACTTTGTATCGTCGCAAATCTAGAAGGAAAAAAGTCTGACTTACTTAAATAGACACAGCAACCTTATTTACATATACATTGGAGTTAAAATAAGGTGAGATTCAAAGCGCATAAGTAACAACAATAAATAATATAATATATTAGGCGACGAATTGAATAAATTAAAATATAACTGTTTTTTGTAAACCTTAAAATCTGAAAACGAATTAATTTAAGTAATTTAAGTGTTTTAAATATAGTAATACATATTAAATCAATGCCCTTACAGTTTTGCCAAATACGAAATAACTCTCTTCGCGAAATTGAAAATTCGTTTTCAGACAAGAAAGCAGATAAACGCAGCTATATGTTTCATGATTATTTCATATACCTTCTAAGGCACCTGTACCATGAATTTCAGAGAGGTACTTTGGGGTACTTTTTAGTAATAGATCTTTTTATTTTAAAAAATGCTTTAGTTTACGGCACTTTTAAAAAAATTATATAATAGGTCAAATTATAAAAAACTTATTTTTAGCATGGCTTTCTGGTATAACGATCGTCTATATTCACTAATTATAAAAGAATAATGAAAAAATATCAATAGGATGATACTCAAATTTAGATTGAAAGAATCAATAATTTTAACAAAATTTGACCTGTCGAGTTAGGTACTACTTTGATCGTTCTTTTTACCTTGAAATCCACCTCCAAAAAACGAAAGAACCTTTGATAATGTTCCTTAAACTACTTAACTATACACCTATCACAATAGTTTTATTAATTTTCATTATGACTTTTTTCCTTCTAGATAGGCCATCCGTCCCACTGTGCTGCGCTGTGGTCTCTGAGATTTCCGTTCCAACGCATCATCATGTTTCCTGAATGATTAGGTTCTGGCTATAACGTTTTTTATTAGAGATATTAGTACGGGAGTAATTATTTGCTTTATTTGATTTCCGGTACTCCACGAAGCCTCTTTCTATTGTTTAAAGCTTTGCCTAAACTGGGCTTCTATTACTTCTTATTATTTCTATTACCTTTGTATACAAGAAGGCAAACAAAATGAAATAATTAATTTTCCTCTGCCATTTTCTATCCGGTTTTGCTGTTCTTCGACAATGGATGTCCGGGGCAGGCTATCAGCTGATTCGGATTCCAAAATAAAACATCTAATGATTTCCTTCCTCTAATTAATTGTCGAATCCACCCGCTTGCCAAAACTCTAGTTCTATTCCTAGTTTAGTTGATGTCATCAATGCAGTCTCCGATCCTTGACGTGGCCTGACTCGACGTATTCGAACTCAACTCCGATTACACTGTTCATTCCTTGGACGGTTTGTTGTTGTTTGGCAATATGTCTTGTTGACTTGTGATTTTGGTAATTTCTCACCTTCATACGTCCATTTCCTACTAACCCAATTCCATTTTCCAATTCAAATCAAACGCAGAGGTTTTTACTGTCCATTACACCGTGTAAGTGAACCTTCTCTTTACTCGGAACGTTAACATTAACGTTTGTTTTATTTAAAATGATAATTGCGGTGACGTTCTTCGTAATGTAGGTGAAGTTCATGGAAAATTGTCTCGAAACCTTCTAGCTGGGGATAACTAAGAAACATTTTTATTAACAAAAGTGAGTAAAATTTAACTTCAGCTTTGTTGTTTTTTTATATTTTTACATTTTTCTGAATGAGCTAACTTTTATGTCTTTTATTTAAACAAAAATGATGTTGATAAAGTAGCTCATTAACATCGTTATTTTAGTTCGTATAAAATATACAATTATTTAAAATGAAATAAAGACGATAAAAATAAAGTTTAGAAGATAAAAATTAATTTAAGAAGATAAACATAGAGTTAAGAAGATAAACATAAAGTTAAGAAGATGCCAATAAAGGGAAGAAGATACAAATAAAATAAACATGAAAATAAAATAACTATGTAAAGTTAATAAGAATAAAATAAACAGAAAATAAATAAAATCAAATTAAAATAGATTAGGTAACAATAAAATTGTTAAATAATGAGTAAACAAATTTTAAAAATACAGAATAAATGAAATTAGATACAAATCGAATAAATGAGATAAATATAAAATAAATAAGATAAAAATAAAATACATAAGGTAAAAGTAAATTAATAAGATAAAAGTTAAATAAGTAATAATAAACAATTACACTAAATATTTACCAATTGGATCTGTTTTAAATTTTCAACGAATATAGCTCTATTTTTGTAGAAAAAAAATATATTGTTTTAATTGTTAGTTGCTTTTTGTTAATGGTTTTAAGTGTTGCGGCTAGAGTTCGTCCCATGATTTTCCTCTAATAGTTGGTGCAAAAATAATTCAGTCCTTGCCAAGTAAACAAAGATAATCTTCCACTCAAGTTAATGGGTTATAAACAATGGTTATTATTATTATTTTTCCTCAAATATTAGCTTAGTTTGTCTTACATTTTCTGTGAGGTCCTCTAAAATTCACAATTTCAAAAAAAGATTTTCGTCAAATTTATTTTCGCGAGTTCAAACTTGGTCAAAATTCGGCGCAAATTAATAAACAGAATCAATACCGTTAGGATTGATGAATTAATTGCCACTTATATCGGAATTATTTTATTAGAAAACTAGTTTTGAATGCTAAACATTTATCTTCAGTTCTTAAACATACACAATTTTTAACTCATGAGCACTATGTTACATGGATTATATATACTAAAGTTTTCAAAAATATAAGACGAGAAATCAAATATTGGTACTCACCTCAAGAGATCTAACAGATATCTGATATATATCCATCGTGGAACAGGAAAGGGCCAGGTTGGTTAAATTTTTGGGGTTTACTGTGGTATTTCTCCTATGACTCATTGAAATTTTCCGTTCCTATTGGTTATCGGAAATGTTTATCTGGTCATTTAAACAAAAATCTGGATTGGTGGAACGATTTTATCATTTCTAATTCCTTTGTCCCATCCTTTATACCGTATATACAGCTGATATCCCAACTCATCCTAATACTATCCTCTCAACCTATGCTGATGACACAAGCGTGTTATCAGTCAATGATGATCCATTTGCTGCATCCCAAGCACTCCAGTCACATATTATTTCCCTTGAAAAATGGTGTCATAACTGGAGAGTTAAGATAAATCCCAGCAAATAACCTTTACCCTACGTCGAAAACCTATCCTGTCCTCCTGTATCCTTTAATGGAGTACCATTAAATAATGTGGAACAGATAAGATAGCTAGGATTTTATCTGGACAGGAGACTTACCTGGAACACTCATACAAGATTAAAAAGACAAGAAGCTGCACGTCGATTTCGACTACTACAACACCTACTTGACAAACGTTCAAATCTCCCGATTCACTACAAAAAACTCATATATATAACGATTATCAGACCTATTTGGACATACGGAATAGAGTTATGGGGATCCACCAAACCAACGAATTCTTTCCGCATCCATTCATTCCAATCCAAAATCCTTCAAAAAATCCTAGATGCTCCTTACTTCGTAGCAAATGAACTTATCCACAATGACCTTAATATCCCATATGTTGCTGATTTGGCACGAACCAGATACCTTTCCTTTCATAATAAACTCACTGCTCATCCAAATCCACTTGTTGCACAACTTGCTTCCTATTCCATTCCTGGCAATCCT
This sequence comes from Euschistus heros, assembly GCA_003667255.2. Taxonomy (NCBI): domain Eukaryota; kingdom Metazoa; phylum Arthropoda; class Insecta; order Hemiptera; family Pentatomidae; genus Euschistus; species Euschistus heros. The sequence continues at coordinate 74,935 of RCWM02000019.1, forward strand.
CCGAGGCGTCTGAAAAGAAGATGGCCTCGTGATCTTCTTTTGTAAATATTCATTAGAGTACTACTAATGGGTAGTTCCTCTTCATGTTTTATTCATGTGATTATATCTCATATATTCCGCATATTTACTAGATGAATTCTGTAATACAGTTGTAAATTTCTTAAAATAAAAGAATAAAAAAAAAAAAAAGAAAATTTATTCTAATGATTTATAAATATTGTAGGGGCTTTTCGGATAGCTTGACTAAAAGAAATAAAAATTATATTGAGCAAATGTGGACTGTATAATTAAAAAAAAAAAAAAATAATAATGAAACTTTAAACTGGTTTGTGGCATAAGAAGGTGAGTAAAATTCCACTCACCAGACTTCGTGTCTTCTCTAGGAGAATTTAGCCGCTTCCAGGTTACAAAATCGCGGCGACGAGATCTCTGACGCCGCGAAATGTTGACGACTGACGTCGGACCAAATTTCGAATGTTTAAACCACTTAACTGATAGAAAAACCGAAACTTTACTCATATACTATTAACTAGGAGACAATAGCGTGGTGGAGACAAGTTCACTAGTGAGAGTATAACAAAAAACAGATGTTACAAAAACAAATGACTAAGTACCTGATTACAAAAAAAAAGGTTAAAAAAAAATAGATAATGAGAAATAAAGGGAAACGCTTATAATTGCCTTAACATACCGCCCACCAAAATGGGGAGCTGTTTCCCATTTTCAAACATAATCAAAGGGATAAGGGAGTTAAAGTAAGAAAGAAAAAGTAAAAATAAATTGAATTATTATTATTTTATTGAAATATATGTACAATCTGCCTCAGTTAAGGGCAATAAGTAACAGTGCTAATGATGTAGTTCATTCGTACCATATATACAAGTTCTCATCCATACACAGTTGATAATAATAAGAGATAAAATACAACAGTCATAATACAAAAAAAATAAATCAAATAGTCATTATACAAAGAAATTAAATAAATTAAAAAAAAATAAATAAATAAATAAAAAAAAAAAAAAAAAAAAAATTTTTTTGATACATTCATATACTCTCTATGTACAATATAGACACACTCAGCCTAGAGGACCCCGAATCGAGCCTATTCCCCCACTTATTGGGAGTTAAGGCCAGACCCGTAGGGATCCCAGCGCTGCCCTCTCAGCTGCATCACCAGTAATGTCCAGTGGAGGCTGAGTGGGAGCGCTATAGCCACATATGCTCAGAACTTGAGAGGAGAAGCTGGTCATTACCAGGACTCCAAAATAACATTATATTACAAAAGCTCTCGGGGCCATTGCCGTTTCAATCTTCTGGGGGGGGGGGGGTTATAGGGATGGTTAGAGCTGGACAAGGATTGAGCCAGAGGATTAGGATGATTGGATAGATTTTGATGAAATTTAAAGAATTTTGAAGGAATGAGGTCAAGGACAAATGGGAGTAAAAATAAATAAATAAATAAAATAAACAAAATGAACATACAATTGTACATACAATTCGAAACTAGTTTTCTAATAAAATAATTCAAATAGAAGTGGCAATTAATTCATCAATCTTCATTTATTATATACAGCAAATAATAAATTATTTTTTAAAAAATAATTCGTTAATATTAATCATTGTATGCATTAATTTTAAAATATTAGACAATAAATCAAAAAGCGGAAGTGCTTCTTAAACCAGGTCCTAGAGTATACTGAGGTGCAATAGAAAGAAAGGGGGGGGGGGGGTAGTAAGCTAAATAACAAAGGAAAATAAACGATTCCTTAGGAACAACATTCAAAAATTTAAAAAAACATTAGCACTTTTTAATATAGATTATATATATTAAATTTGTTAACATGTTAGACAGGAAATCAAACATATTGGTAATCACCTTGGGAGGCGGAACGAAAAGGTCAGGTAGAAAGGTGGTTCAAAATATTTCTGTTTTCCCTATGGCTGGTTGGTTTTTCCGTTCCTAATGGAAACTAATTTAAAATGGGATTATTGGTTATATTATCTGGTAATTCAAATTTTGGATTGGTTTCAAACGATTTTATTAATATCTTTTTCAATAATTAATTTTTTTTACGGGATATGTTTGTTTCTCTCCCAAGTCTGAATTACTTTTTATTTACATTTGAATGAATAGCGAAGTCTGCGTTTTATTACTGTGTGACCTTAAATTCTCTTCTAATCTTTATTTTATTAATCGTTACATATTATTTTTGTATGTTTTTAGAACTGATGCTGAATATTCAACATTCAAAACTAGGATAAGATACTAATTGAACTGGCAAATAATTCATAAATCCTAATATTTTTTTCCCTCTTATACCATCATGCGTTCCTCGAGTTATCAAATTTAATTTTCATATATTATCAAACAATATAACATAATTATAAATAAATAATTTTATTTTTTATTTTTGCCAGCTAGGGAGCCACAATCAACTAGCGTGTCATTTTCAATTTCTTCTTATTCGCTGTTTTCTTTAAACAGCAAATTTATTATCTTATATTTTCTAATGATATCACGCCGGTTCACGTACTGTCGCATTATATCTGTGATATTTCAAATATTATCTCCTCATCGTATTAATGTCTTTTACAACGAGATAAATGCAGTTTTATTTATAGCACAAATCGGAAAATCTAGGATTTCATCAGAAATATTCAATGGATCCTATCCACTATCTGTCTCCGCCTACCGATGAGTCTGAAGGACGAAGCTAGTTGCGAAACGATCTCTATAGTTCATTAGTTGTTCTGTGTCGGAAATTGACCTTTAGTGTTATTTTTATCTTTGATGATTTGATTCATAATCTTTTGTGGACTTCTGCATTTGTGGTATGTTGATTGCTTATCTCTTTCTAATTGATATTACTACTGAAAACCTTCCATGACGATTGATTTTCTAACTACTGTGTAGAAAATACGGTTTTCCATTTCAATTTAAATGTACTTATGTAATGGACACATTTAAGAATGTTTTAATTTCTTATTTCTTTATAGTTACTTATAAGGTGTAAGTTTCAAGTGCATTTAGCTGATATTTCATTCATTTTAAAATGTGTCCATATGTTTTTTAATACCCTGACTAATCGAGAAAAAAAAAATTAACATTTTTACCCACCGCTTTAAAAGAGCTTAAAATTCGACAAAAAGAAACACCATTTCGGATACCAACGTGGGAGTTGGCATGGTAACTCCAAGCAAACTCACTTTCCATTAACTGTCTCAACATTTATTGTTAGTTTGAAGTTGATTCAAATATTAGCCGCTTCATTATAACAATTTTTTTGTCCACTTCCAGTTTATTTTTGTTATGTATTGAGAATAAACATTAATTATTGAAATGAAAAAATAAACTTTATTCTGCGAAGCATTATCCCATTTATCTACGTACTACCCATTAGTAGAACATGGATAACAGTTAGAAGATCCCTAGACCATCTCCTTTTCAGATGCCTCGGAGAGCTGTTGTGAAAAGAAGAGGGATACCAAGCGGCAACATATGGGATATTAACTAATAAATATTTTAGATATTTATTTAAATTAGTTCATCTCATATTAGGCCGTTTTAATGACTACAGAACACGTATGTGTTGTTAAAAAAAAAAAAGAATTATTTTTTTTGCGTGCACTCTATGTCTGACTATCAGGCAGCAAAATACCTTGGTTGAAATTAATTAATTCCAAAAACAATTTTGATCCATGTGTACAAAATCATTTATTATTTGAAAATACAGTAAGATTATTATGATTGCATTTTTCTTTTTTTTTCTCCATTCGTTCAATTTGAACCCATATTTAGTGCCTTTTTGCCATTCCGGTGACCAGGAACCGTTTCTTTGAACGAAATGAACAATTATACTTAAATTTTCTTCAGAGTTCAGACATGGTCGTAATTAATAAATATTTTACGAGGGCGCTCTTTATCTTCAAAGGAAAATTATCGAGAATAGAATAAATTACGTTTAAGTTATTTACTTATTTAATTAAAACAGTAAAAAAGTTGTAAGATTGCAATATTTGGCCCAACTGAGCATTCTCTGCTTGTACCCTATATTTAATAAAATTTATACAGAAGGCAGGACAGGTACTAAAAATGATTATGATTTTTTTGGCGAACCAGGAATCTGAACTTAAAAACAAAACTTTAAATCTCTCAGAATATCAGTCCTTCCATTTCTTCTCCTGCTTTCCCCTTTCTTTTGTAAAAGCTTGGGCTTCCAAGTGATATTGAACAGACTAGTTGCAGTCCATTATGGTGTATTGGTACTCACAGCTTGGGGGTTTATCAACATTTTACAAATACTGATCTTGTCCCAAGTGACCCACTAAGCCACCTCTATTAATGTCTGACCCATTTGACCTTTATCTATCGTACTAACCAATTCTGTTTTAGGTTGTTGCATTCAGGATATTATCTATAATGATGATTATTAAGTATATTTTTTAATGATATTATAATTTTAAGAATATGAGTCTATGGAATATAATACACTTGATCTACTCATGGGTCAGCACACAATTACATTATTAAACCTATTCTTTACTATTTACCGTATATGATACTTATCCTCATCTTTAGTTCCACGGTCTAAGTCGGTATGTATGGTCCTTCTCTACCTATTCAATAGTCTTCCATTTTTACTACAGACCACCACAGCCTCCTTGTCCCGTACCATCCTACTAAGTTCTCTCAAACCAAAAAGACCTATTATTTCACGGGCATATCTTAAATAGGGGTATCCCCTTCATCTAACCTTTGAATTTCTTGTCTGGAATTTTGAATCCTTTGTTTGAAAATATTTTCCAGAGTGTTCTAATTACCTTAACGGCAAGCTTTCCGACAGATGAAAAAATCAGTTCCTTTCAGGTACCGAGGCTATACCCTAATTGGGTACGTACCCTAATGGGGGTATGTATATACCTTGGCTAAGGGCGTCGCTAACCTTTAAACCATTTCTATATAATAATTGTTTGCTATTTATAAGTTATTATCTGTATATCTGTATTAGATAGCGTATAGTTTCAGATCCATTTTGAGACTTTTGTTGCAATGACAGAATTCACAAATATTCACAAGTGTTTCTTAAGTACTTCATTGAAGTACCAGATGATGACGTTCTGTTTATATTTACTTTTTTTATGTGCACCTCATCTTGTGAAACACATAAATTCATCTATAAATACATATTTTATCTTTTATCGATTCGGAAAAAAATACATTTAGGTGATATAGCAATTAATCAGGTTACGAAGAGGTGACTTTTCAAGATAGATTCCCTTCTTTATTATGGATAATTTTATAAAATGAAAATAAACTGTATTCTGGGGCCATTGCCCCTTAAGAATAATTCTAGTGTACAATATAATAATATCCTAGCTGTCGTGTTTATAATTAATAAAATAACATAACATATATTTGTAATAGAAATTAAATAATGAAAATATAAATTAATACTAATTATACATTATTAACTAGAAAAATAAAATAAAATCAAAGAAAATGTCACCATCCTGTTGCAGTCCTCTCTACCGTTGCTCAGAGTGGGGTTGCCGTTTATAGAGCTTGGACCAAGTTTCCCTTTTCTGTAGCATCTCTCTCCTCATGCTCCAGTCCAGTCTTCGAATCCTCAATGTCTTCTGCACACCTTCCTTCCTGGTAATCCGATGTCTTGCTCTTGGTCTTTTTCCCTCCACTCGCTATTCATATGTTTTCCTTGGAATTTTTTCATGCTAAGATGTCCAACTTCAAAATATCTTAATTTTTTTTTTTCTTCTAATGAGGCTCTACTAGTGAGTACGAGACAAAAAAAAAGAATACAAAGTGAAAAAAGAAAAAGGGCTAAACGAAAAATTACATATAATAAATGAAAATCCTGTGCGATAGCAATAATTAAAAAAAAAAAAAAAAAAAAAAAAAAGAACCTTTATGCTATAACATAATAATTTATCAGTAAAACTATGATTATATCTCCTGAAAGTTATAATAGAATGTGAAGCAGAGCTTGAGAAGAAGGGCATGATAACAAATGCGGATTCAAGCAAAGTTATGCAAACAGGACGCGAACTTCAAGATGTGCCGATCACATGTAGAGGAGAAACCCTTGAGGCAGTTAAATATTACACGTTCTTGAATACATTCAATAGCAGAAATGGAAACATAAGCAAGATATATCAAAACAAAATAAAAAAATAAAACAATATATACTACCAAATCTGATACAATGTTGTTAGGAAATATAAAGTTGAGAAAAGGATAAAACTCCAATTTTTCTACACAATACCTTCCTTCCCCTTTCTATGGGAACAAAAGTTGGGTTCTTCCCGAGATACACTTGAGCAGGGTCACAGCAGAGATGAAGCATTTTTGATAAGTAGTGGGCAAAACTCAAAGTGATCTTATCAGAAATGAAAGAACAACAGAAGACTAGGGGTGTGACCCGTGACTGAGATCCAAGAAAGGAAACAACTAAGGAGTTTCAGCCATTCCGAGTATGTTCGAAATGAGCGAAGATCGAAAACCTCGTAAGTATCTGGTGGCTATACCTACATAAAAGAGGCCATGAGTCAGGCCAAGGAAGTCGTTGATGGATTTAGTGACACGAATTATAGACAGGAGAGGAAGGCAGTTGGATTCAATGAAGGGGCTAGCGAGGGACAGGGATGGTTGCTATGCTTGGGTCGAGGCAACTCCACGCTGAGAGGCACAATGAGAAGTGAGTTATTAGATTAAATACCTGATAGGTAAAGGAAGAGGCAGAACTCTTGAAAATGTTGAGATTGCGTAGATGGCGTATCTTTGATGGGAAATTAGATGTTCTGGCAAAAAATGAGCGGTGGAATGATGCTGTGTGGAAGAGAGTTGGGTATAGGCATATTTCTGTTTAAAAAAATAACAAATTATATGTTGTGGTACGGCTGGTATTATTGAAGGATCAATACAATAAGAAACTTATGAAAATTGCCACTTCTGAGTTCTTAAGGTTATTAGAACTCTAGTTTCAGAGGAATTAATTAATTTCTAAGGAAAATCATGTTTATGAAACCAAAGTTATTGATATAAGATTAGTTTGACGGGAAACAAAAGCTGAACCAAGAATTTTAGTCTTTCTCCATTAAGTTTTGTGTCACTAAATCGTTATGTTTACAATTATACAAAAGCCATGACTATATACTACAGAGTATAGTTAAACAATATAAGTTCAACATTTGTGTAAATTTTTATTTCATGCCAATCCTTTTCAATTCAATTGGATTTAGAATGAAAAAAATTAAAATTTATTTATTATACTCTAAATAAAAAAAAACAAAAAAAAACCTAATGTAATATATCTACCTGCTGCTTCAATCAGTAGACGGCTGCCTCGTGTGTTATGTGTGTCGCCAGCAACATGTAGTCTATGACCGTCCGTAGTTAATGACGTGTCAATCAAGTATAGCCGTCATTCCTCCAACAAATTCTATTGGAAGAATTGATTTGACTTTATATATATTTTCATTTATATTTTAACCATCCGTAGACCTTCCGGATTCTACGATACCTTTTAGGCCTATTTCTTTGGCGACTCTGCGTCGAAAAAAAAATTATGCATATTTTTCTTTTCGTCCTATGGGCCCAAGGAAGTGAGAAATGAACAAAACGTATTGAAAATCTTATTTTGTATTTTGAGTTTGAAAAATGATACCGACATGGTTCTTTCACCAAAGCATTTATAGTAGATTTACCGAAACATTTTAATATTAGATAATTATTATTTTTCTATCGGAAAAATATTAAATGATAGAGTAAAAAAGCAGTATATGTTTTAAAACAAAAAATATATAAGATTTTAATCAAATTCACGAAAAAAAAAACCGTAATGTTTAAATTACCTTCAGTAGAAATATAAAAACCTCTTTTTATAGCTGTTTCGAGGTTCAAAATTTTGAATTTACGTTTCATTTTCAGGCTCTGTATCATTTCCGATTTCGACGTTTCTTGGCTAGTTGGAAAGAAGAGATTTTCCTCATTTTATTTGTATAAATAATTATTGGGTTACTTTAAAAATTTTGTTTGAAAACCGTGTTTATTTATTTATTTTTTATAGCTTTTTATTGAAATTTACAACTGTAAGCAATAATTAAAGAGATCAAAAGAGATCAAGTAAATGTGATAATAATGCTAAAAATGACACTTCAAGCAACTACGCATTGGTAGCACGATTAACAAGTTAAACCAAATTCTATCTAAGGGAACCATAGGCAAAAAAAAAAAGTATTGAAAAAAATTAGGTTGTATGTGGCAAATTATAATTTAATCTTGCATCCGTGGAAGTAATAAGAAATGCATGCTTAGGTGGAGGAAGCAAGGACAAGGAAACATTTTTACCAGGTCTGTTTAGCAGCTGACATATGCTTCGACATCGTAGGACGCACCCTTCAAGCTATGACTGAGGGTTTGTTGGTACTGGTGGGATATTATGGCAGAGGACTTTTCTAAGCCAAATGAAAGCATCACTGTAGAGACTTATAACTTTACGTTTAAGGTTTCCAACTCCAAATACTTGAGGTCTGTAGTCACCCAGGATAATAAATCTAACAAAAAGAAACAATAAAACACCGTTGATGTGGATATCAGAAAAGGACAACCGCAGCAGCCTAACGATTCTATTTTTGGACATAAAAAAAAAACCCTGAAAAAGAGATCCCGATCATTAAAGAGTTTTCTTCGCCTAATTTTAGGGATATCAAAGTTGAAGAGTAATGAGGGTGACATACTAACCAGAACCTACGTAAAGGCTGTTGTCAGAGCAACGAAGTTAAGACGTTCAGGATATGCCTGACATTTAGCCTCGATGGCTGCTTGCGAAATGCCTAAGACACATTAAATAGGCTCTCCAAGGAATTAGCAGATGGAGACCATAGCTGAGGTAGTCGGATGGTGTGGCAGAGGACGCTAGAAACATCCTTATCAGGATCCGGTACATTACCCTTACGATTGAAGGACAGAACTTGTAACCGCGTAGTATCGCCATAAGAGAAAAAAATGGTAGATTTGTTAATTTTATGAAATGAACTGTTATTATAGGAACATGAACCGAACCATAGTCAATCCAAAATAGAAAACAACCTCTATATAATTAAAACCAAGAAATTGTAATGTTTAAGTAGAATAGAGATCCGATATTGACCGAAAATGAAAAGAATGCCCGAAAAACGTATATTTAATGTATGGTAAACAAAGGAATCCTGAAAAGGAATTGGCCCTGCGCGTAAAAGTTTTTAAGCATAGCCGAAATGTGACTAAAAATGTCAGTCGTTCCATTTTGATCGTGAATTTCGGATAAAATAGCTATGTAATTTGTCAGTTTTGAATTATAGCTTTAAACTGAATATTCCACTGTAAAGGAACATATCATTAGAGTTTAACAAATCTGGTTGTTCAATACCAATACAGCCTAACCTAAAAGTTCATCTGGTACTTATTTTTTTTTCTTTTTCGAACTTTAAAGACTTTTGTCCTCTTGATAAGTATAACTTGAAATAAAAAGAGTTGCGAACAATCAAAATACGAGAAGATGATTCTAATATGAACCACTTTGCTTACTTTTTCTGTGAAACTAGGTATCTTTTATAGATTTCAAATGCCATATCAGAAAGATATACTTAATTATATTGGCAACATATTTTAGACAGTGTTGGAGGTACTATAAGTTTTATTTTTAAAATGATACTTCGATGGTTCGATTGAATAATTATTAAGCAATCATCAATTTTTACGACTGTGATGATGTATGTTTACAGAGCTTACTAATAGATTGTCCCTACTCTTAAGAATCTATTCTTGGTCAAGTCACGTCAGCGGTTATCTACCTTGGATGCTGGCTAATACACCTCTCAGTACGTTTTAAATGCTAAAACGTTTCGAACTCAGGTTTTCATCATATATTGACCTATGAAAGAAAAACTATAATTACTCTTTTTTCAACCGAAGGTTGCTGTGAAGGTAGTTGTCTCCGTGGGAAGTTAGAGTTGTTCCAATATATTCATCATACTAGAAGGATTGCTGCTCACAGGATTTGGAGTAAACCATGTGTTTATAGGCAAGTAAAGTCATCAAAATGGTGAGCGATACATTAAAATTATATTAGTACCTCTATAAAACTGGGAAATCCATTTTTTTTTTTTTTTTTACTTTGGTCTATGATGCACAGTGATTTAGAAAACATTAATAAATAACTAAGAAACAAGACTATGACCCCAACTTTTACTTTCAGTAAAATATTGGTTAGGATATGCCAAACTTGCTAATTGATAAAATCATAGCTGTCACGAAGACAGATTGATCATATAAATGATACCATGTTTTTTCTATAAATAATATTATGTATGTGAACTGCATTCTAAATTTAATAGCTACTATTCACTGGAATTCAGAAAGACAGCAATCTGATTCAGTAAAGATGAAACTCTGTTTTTCAGCCCTCTTTTTTTGTTTGGTATGATAACAATTCCCTGGTTTATAATAAACCTGATGATACCAAGAAGAAAGTATTTTAAAGTACAAAAAAAGATATGGCAAGCAATGCTTTATTTTAAACAATGCTGTCTAACTTAACAATAATTAGCCTAATTAATATTTAATAATTATAATAATATGATGATTAAAGAATGTAAACTGCTATTTTATACATTATACTTAGATTATATAATAATTTGTTTTTCTTAACCAAAATTACTATCAAATACACGTGTATATATATATATATATGTGTGTGTGTATATATATATATATATATATATATATATATATATATGTGTGTGTGTGTGTGTGTGTGTGTGTGTGTGTGTGTGTGTGTGTGTGTGTGTGTGTGTATATATATATATATATATATATATATATATAATACTAGATTCATAAGTTCATATTGTAAAAAATTAACAAATGTTGTTTAGGCGCCATTTTCCTTTTACAAATAACGCTACGTTCGTAGTTATTTTCCATGCCTTCGCACATTGGACGCCTTTTGAATAAATTATCTAACTAAATGGTAGTTACTTTTGAAATCATCTGTTAACTAATTGTACTCTTTAAAATTCAGAATGCCACACTCATTGTTGAACTGCGTAACTCCATAACAACTGTCAAAATATTACGATATGTAGGTTAGAAAACGCGATCTGTAAATGCAAGATTAATTGTAGTATTTTTTTTAGTTTTTAAAGCGATTTTTTTCTGTCAGACATTTTGGTCCATTTTTTTGGTTTAGATGATTTGAAATACTTCTTTTGTGATACATTTTGGGAATATTAGATTGTTTTTTATTAGTGAAAAGAGCGTTAATTTCTAATAATTAATTACTAGGTTGACAGGAACGCTTCCTGGATGAACTTGACGCAAAATTATCTAACATTAGTCAAGCTTATTTCAATAATAATTTTTGATCGAAATCTTTGTCCTTGCTATCGTGTCTTTCCATGTATTTGTCCGTTCCGACTAATAGGACCTAGAAGCCGAAAAAAAAACAGCTTTTAACTAATTTGTTTTACATCTCGAGTTTAGATCGACATGATTCTTGTACCAAAATGTTTATTTTTTAGTGCAGATTGAACGAAAAATACAGCCACTTCATAGACTTTGTTTTTATTGAATTAACGTTTTTCAATGTTTTTGAGGGTGCTGAATTAGTAATCAAGAAATATGTATTTGTATTCATGAAACAAATTGTAACTAGGCTAGAAAGAAGAAGTTAACTACAATCGGTTGTCAATGAAAAACTAAATCATTTTACAAATTATTATTTAAGAAGATGATAAGAAATAATATTTTTTAATTATTTCATAAATCACGAGTTAAAAAACATTTAAATAAACACTTTGGATGGAAGGATACACTAATATTTATCTGGAGGTTGTTTTAATATTTGATTGTTAAGAATAACAAAAAAAAAAAAACATGGTGCTATGCGGGCGTTGATGACCAACCATGGTTTTACGTCCTTAAACAACACCAACCAACATGGCGCTATAGTTTGACTGCATTTATTTTTATGCTGTTGTAGCTTCGGTAGTACAAATAGTATTCCTACCTATTCCTTAATTTCTAAACTGCCTATACATATCTTCAATAATGCGAAATTTGGCTTGCAGTAGTAATGCTTAGTCTTTTAAAAAGTATTGTTTTAATTATCATATGAAGTAGTGTTGATCTAATACTTGAAAAATTGCTGTCTTATTTAAATTTTTTTTTTGTATGTATAATGATTACACAATTAATCATCACAAATCGCCAACTTTAGCGTTATCGATCGGTTTCTTATTACCGCTCTGAATCATCAATTCTCGATATCGATATTTTCTTTAAGAATCGAGAATCGACTCATCTCTAATTTTGAAATTCCTTTGTCATTTGAGCTCCTCTGATGACCTGCTTCCTTTCGTCCATGTTAGTCCACTTCGTTTAGTTCCTCCATCAGCTTGAAATTCATCCATCGACTGAGAATTTTGGAAAAATATCTGTAAGTAAATCTCTTTTTATTTACGTTGCAGTGGTCCTTTTCTTCCTGAGGTGTTTGAATATATTTTTTTTTTTATTGTCTACTTTCGTTCATTATCAAAAGGCTCTGAAACAACCCCTGTTTTAATATAAATTTCAGAATTTCGCACTTCCTCAGCTGTAGCTAGAAATTCCCACCTACCCGGACTTAAGAAGTTAAAAGTTGAAAACAATTTATTTAATGTAAATAAATTTTCAAGCTATTTTGGCAGTTTCTCGATGCTCATTGGTATATGGTTTATAATATTTTACAGAAAAACATTATACTCTTCTATTCAGTTTAAATTATCGTGTTATCTGCATGAAAGACGAAAGTATAGAGAGGTTGAGTCAATAAATATATTATCACAAACAATTAAGCTGGTTAGGATTGATGAATTAATTACCACTTCTATCGTAATTATTTTATTTGAAAGTTAAACATTCATCATGAGTTCTAAAACATGAACAATTTTCAAAACATCAGCACTTTGTTACCTAGATTATATACAGGGTATCTCTTAGTGTAAAAAAAAAAAAAAAAAAAAAAAAAAAAAAAGGTGAAACTAGATCAAAAATGTAGCAAAATGCCGCAGATCTCACCTTTTTATTCCAATCCGTTGCAGATATACGATAAATAAAAGACTTTTTTGAGGAAATCACGTTTTTTTCTATAAAAGCTGTAATATCTTCATTTTGTTTAAATATTTTGACCACATTTTCGGATTTAGCATTAAATTTACCATAATAGCTGATTACCTGTAACCTTGAATTTTACAAACTTGGTATCTAAAGAACCGCTTGATGTTCACCTATTTAGGGAAGTTACAATGTCTTATATTATTTCAACGCTCACTGTTTTTCGAAAAAGCTATCCACATAACGTCAAATCTCACAAAACCTTGAAAATTTAATCAGCTTTCGTATGATATGTTAAACGTAATGACTTTGTCTCAATTTAATGGAGAAATTTACTTTTGAAACCGAAAAAAACATGGTGTTCTCATTTGGCATACAAATCAGTTATTTGTGTAAATAAAACATTATGACAATCCCTTGTCAAGATTGTGTTGAAGAATACTACTTTTTGAGGTGAATTTTATGGGCAGATGAGTCTGTTTTTACAGGGAAAGGCATTTCTACCGTTCCATGTGGAGTATCGTGAGTTTATTTATCTTTGTATTGCTGTCGAATAGTGTTGAAAAATCATAGTTTGTCCGACTGATTAAATGGTGAGAATTACAGAGATCTGTTACAAAATATCCTACCACAACTTCATCACAATCTACATTCAGAAGGTTACGGCAAAATTGATGTCTAAGTTCATTATCATTGGATTTTAAACATTACATTGAAAATCTAATAAAATAAATCCTAAATAATAATAATAAATAGATAAATGTAACAACATAAGATCCTATGATCTGGTGTCGCTTTATTGACAGTTTTCCTTTATTTTCTATTAAACAATAGCTTTTTTCTTTGTTTTTGATTTCATCAATGCAGAGTGTATTATGTTTAAAATGCACATTTTCTTTAAGGGATTGTCATAATGTTTTATTTACACAATTAACTGATCTGTATGCCAAATGAGAACACTATGTTTTTACGGTTCCAAAATTAAATTTCTCCATGAAATTGAGACAAAGCCATTACGATTAACATATCATTCGGAAGCTGATTAAATTTTCAAGGTTTTGTGAGATTTGACGTTTTGTGGATAGTTTTTTCGAAAAATGGTGAGCATTGAAGTAATATAAGACATTGTAACTTCCCTAAATAGGTCATAATAGATCAAGCTGTTCTTTAGATACCAAGTTTGTAAAATTCAAGGTTACAGGTACTCAGCTATTATAGACAATTTAATGCTAAATCCGAAAATGTGGTCAAAATTTGAAAAATATTTAAACAAAATGGAGATATTACAGCTTTTATAAAAAAAACGTGGTTTCCTCAAAAAAGTCTTTGATTTATCGTATATCTGCAACGGATTGGAATAGAAAGGTGAGGTCTGCGGCAATTTTCTACATTTTTGATCTAGTTTCACCCAACTATTTTTTTTACACTAAGAGATACTCACCCTGTATGTACAGTAGAACCTCGATTATCCGAACCTCCATCATCCGAACCCTCTATTATTCGAACTCGCAGAGGTACCCACGATGATGTAATAAAAGCCATTGATGTAACATTTCAATGGCTTGAAAGGCAAGAGGAAACAACTTTAGTTCAGCTGCTTCAACACAAAAAAATAAAGGACTTGGCACTGAAAAAAAAAAAAATGAAAATGTTGAAGCAGACGAACATTGAACATTTTTCAAACCAAACGAAATAAAACAATGAGGCCTATTGTATGAATGTATGTAGATAAAACATAATATATATGTATACATAGTTTTAATGTTCATTGTAATAAATGATGAAGAATTTACATGTATTTATTGAATTTTTCCTTCTTTTCCGGATTTCATTTTTTTTTTTTTTTTTTTTTTTTTTTTTTTTTTTTTTGCTTCCATGTATAATTTTCAACTTCGATTATCCGAACCACCCCTGACACCAATTAGTTCGGATAATCGAGGTTCTACTGTATATATATTTATTAATAGTCTATGTAACAAAGTACGGATGTTTTAAGAATTTTTTAATGCTTTAGAACTAATGATATTCGAAAATAATTTTCAAATAAAATAATTCAAATAGAAGCGGTAATTAATTCGTCTAGCCTAATTGTATTGATCCTTCTATAACAACATGCGTACTTCAAGTAATCACGTTTGGAAGAATAAAAATCCATGATTTCGCTCAAGTAGCTGTATTGGGTTAATGTGATAATATGGGAATACTCTGGGTTATCTGTTGATTTTATATTTATTTTTTTTTACTGTTATTTATTATCTTTATCGGCAGAATATAATATTTAATTGTAAAAAAAAAAATATATGTTTGAAATAAAATTTAGTAAGTATAGTGTCGGAAGTTTTTCATTTTAAAACGAAAAAGAGATTTAAGGTTTTAATTTAACGATATCAATGTTTTTTTAAAATTATAAATAATTATTTTGAAAAACAAACGTAATATTGAATGTTAGAACCACCATTTAGTGAATAATAAAGGGTTTTGGCATCGTAAAATATGAGAACCAAGAGGAGATTATTATTCTCCAATAAAATCCAAGTGTCAATCGTCTCAGAAACAAGGACAGCGGTCAGATGTTTTGGAAGGTCATAGACAGTTTACTGGAACGGAACAAGGATGTCGAGTGGAGCCGATAATTATTTAAAAAATTACGAATACTAGCAATTATACCTCTTTAATTGGTGAAATAGTATATATAGAAATTTGTCTATCAACAATTTTATTTTTATTTTTCCAATAAACAAGCGCTTTTGGCGGAAGTACCGTCCTAATGTGTTACCTTATTATGGTACAGATCTGATTTCTGTTTCGTCTCTAGAGTAATATATTTCATCGCCGATTATATTAAATCTAAACTAGCATTTTTTACTTATGTAGTCGTTTGTCTTCAAATATAATATCACAGATACAAGTAAAAATGCTCTGCACAAAAGTAAAAATAATCTTAATAATAAGTATACTATCGTTATTACCCTCCCTGAGGCTATGGATAGTCCTTGAATCACTATAAAATTTTCGTAAATTCGTAAATAAACTATCAAATTGGTATATTTTCAAGTTTAATATTATCATGAAAAATAAATAGAATAAAAAAGGAAGTTTTAAATTTAATGCCAAGACCTAACAATATTAAAGGATTCAGAAAAAAAAAAAAAAAATTTTAAATTAAGTTTTCTATATTTTATTTTATTTTATTCATCTTACATGGAAATTACAAAAATAACTTCAACTTTTGAAATAAAAAGCTCATATGTAAAAGGCCAAAATAGTTTAAAGACTGTTGGGGTTTTTTGGTGCTTAACCCATTTAGGGCAAAGGCTATAATCAGTTGAAAGTTTTGATTTTTCTCCAAAGAAATATTTTTAGGGTAGTATAATTTAAAGAATTTTTTTTTGTTCTGTCATAATGCGCTCACGCAACGGTGGCCTATAGAACATATATATTTTATTTTTTTCAGAGATGGGATATAAATATTGATATATTTATAAATGCAATAATAAAACTGTTTTATGTAAGCTTTGATTGCAATTATTTGGATTAGGTATGTGTCGGTTCCCGATTCCATGGATTCTTGAGAACAGAATCAATAATTTAAATTCAATTCCTAGGAACCGATTGATTCAATTGACTTTAGCTATAGTCATGTATTACGTAACATTATTAAATGGTCATAAATCTATTTCTCTCCGTGATGTTAAAAAAAAAATATATATTTTTTTTTATTCTTAATAATAGAGCAATTTTTCTTTTTAGAGATCAATAATGCTTGGCACAGAATTTCAAACAATTATTTTTTTAAAAATAAGCATTCCTAATGCATTTTCTGAAAATATGTAATTGCTACAGAAATATGAAAAAATATAATTACGACTTGCTGCAACATTTACAAAATAAATGCAGGAAGGATCATCTGTTGTTATTCTTAGAGGATTTTCATTTCCCCGCAACAATGATTTTTCTTTTTTTTATTTATATAGTATAATTTAACATTGCAATGCTCATACAATTTAATTGTAGGAACCCTTATTTGTCTGAAAATTAACATTTAAATCTTACTACTCATTAGCGTTGAAAAATACCAAATTGCACAATTGTTTATCAAATGGATTAAAAAATAAAAAATGTATTCATATAATATTTATAAGAATATTTGAACTTTAAACAAAAAAATAAAAATGGTAAATTAATGTTGCATATACACAACAGTGGGAGTAAATGGGTTAAACCATTAAGAATGGGTTATCCCACAGGTTACCAATCTATTAAGTGGGATGTTTTAGATTAATTCCTTTGAAATCAATCAAGTACAGATTCTCAATTTTCATTTATTGATCCTCCGAAACCAGACCCTTCCTCGAGGGAGTACTTTGAACAAGAAAAAATTGACTCCTCTCTCGTATTGAAGACAGCGGAATAAACCATACGAGAATTTGAAGCTGAGTTGTGTAGTTAGCATTTGATACAAGAAAATTTGAATTTCCACCAAAACGATCTTGCCGCGGTGCAACATGTGCAAAACCTGTCCCAATGTAACCCCTGTTTACGATAAATTTTATATATATCTGTAATTAATATGAAATAATAATTCATTGCAACCATACTACAGCGTTATAAAATCAATGCGTGGACATAATTACAAGTTTTAAGGTCTTCTGTTCAAGATGAGGCCTTCGATGGGACTATCTTCAATAAAAGTCGGCCATCAGGACATCTTCCTTTGTTGAATGCCATATATTTCTCAATTTTCACTCTCTATCTTTATCTTTGATCGTCTCCGTGTGGTAACGGGAAGTTTTATAAAACGTTGCTTGGATTTTCATTCTGTCATTCCATCTGTTTTGATAAGTGTATACGTGTATACATGTGTGTATATAATGTATATGCTTTACAACTGCATTTCAAAAAATGAAAATAAAGAAGGTGGATCACGAACCTTGTGGTATGATAGTAAATTTGAACTGTAATGATAAGGTTCTGGAACTATCTTCTTTTGTTGTAAGATTGTTAAGAATCGAATAAAAAGCACCTTTGCATTTTGTATAGAATCAGGGCCTTGAATATGAAAAGAGTTCTATGGTTTGGTAACTATGGTAACCCCATAATCCTACTTTTATGCCATAATGGCATAAGTTTAATTCGGTCTGTCAACGCATTTCAAGTAACTGATGGAATAGTTTGGAATTAACGAGCAGCTTGCATCGTCTTGTCTTTTCAACCTTGTATGAGGAGTTCACGTTAGTACCTTAAGAAGATACAATTAAAGAAAACTTATTGATCAAATATTTTTAGTGGTACACTAAATACAGAAGGGCAAGGTGTTAATTTTGGCGTAAATGGAAGGTAATTTCTTGGATTTGTCGTCATTTATCTTCACTTCTTAAATTTGTCAACATACTTAAATGAGATGTGTAGTTTTGTCTTTATATATAGTTCTTTACACTTATGGGGTTCCTTTGTTTCTACATAGAACTCGATATTTGATTGTGATTAATTCTCAGATATTTACGACCACTTTCAAACTAAACAAGTGACATAATTTTGAAAAGTAGATGACTAATAACTGAGGAGGAAAAGTATACTAACAATGAGTAATTATTAAACGTTGCTCTCAAAGAGATTTAGATAAATAAAAAGTTTTTCAAAGAAAATCAAATTTCCTGTATATTGTGACCTTTGAATTTCACTTCGATTTCTAACCACTTCAAACAGAGATATATGCTTTATTAATACAAAAAAATTATTATATCAAAAATTATTGTGTGATTGAAATTGTTTTACTTCTGTTCGGTTAAGAATGTCTACATAAATCATGAACAAACAGATCTTAATCCAAACTTCATATCGAATTATAAATGTTCTATATTGAAAGGCATGAATAAAAAAAATATTTATTAATGGAAACCATTTTTTTAATTAATAATTTTGTTTATGATAACTTTACACCTTCAAAAATCGAACTGCAGTATATACTTCGCATATCAAACAACAGGTATACAGTTTTCGAATATGTAAGCTTTCTAAAAAATTGTAGTTATAAAAAAACAAAAAAAATACCTATGTTATAATAATGATTAATACACTATATATGTGGTACTTGTAAATAGTCTGTTACGTGCATTTTGTGTGTTGATAGGGTTTGTGAATTTCGAGGTATGGGTATTATCAGAAAGGTATTTCTCTTTGTTTATGTCTAATGGACTTTGTTATGGAGCTATTACCGAGATAAATATTAATTTTTTCTGAAATATGATTTTTACACTTAACACTACATTCACAGATGTTACATATTGGGTAATGATTTATATCTTAATATTTACATTTATTTATGTCTAATGCACCTATATCATGTCAATAAATTGGTTGGTGAAGCACGCCAAGAGGTTTATGTCTCTAATTATATATTGTGTCATTGTTAGCAATGACTGTTTTCTATCCCAAGAGAATTCTGTACCGCATGTCATGTTTTTAAAGTAATTTCCTGGACGTGCTAATAATTATCTTTTCTGACTTCGATAGTAATCTCTAACAGCGGATGTTATATGTGTCTTATTTCTTCTTGTCGAAAGGGATCACAGTAATTTCCTTGTGTAATTAGATTTCAGTTTATGATAAACCGGGGGAAATTGAATGATAAAAATCAAAAATTTATTTATTTAAGCAAGGCTAAAGCTCCCAAGTCCTCTTGTATCTTTTATTATTAAAAAAAAAAAAAAAAAAAAAATTATAATCTGGCACTTGATGTGAATGTTTGACAAAAAGTGAGGTAAAAATTATTTGTTTGTGAAAATTATCGATTTTCAATAATGTATATCTCGAAAACCGTTTGAAGTTCGACAAATATGTATAGAATTAAATTTATAGGAAATTTAATTAGCTTTAGTTTTTATTTGTAGAATATTTTTCTAGAGTCAACCGTTTTCGAGATATAATCGAAAATCTCAAAAATGGGACCTCTTCCCTCCCTCCACCAATAGCTCACCCTCCTCCCCAGGGGCGGGGACTTTTAGAATGTTTACCTTCTAACTATTTCTAACGAAGCTATGAAGTCAAACATTTTCACATATTTCTTGCACTCCACAATATGTTTATTGACTGGACTAAATCAAGATTTTTTTTTTAACTGATTTAACAGTTATAGACAGTTACTGGAGTCCTGTCATTTGGAAGTTTTATCACAAGAGGCATATATGCAAACTTAATATTTATATTTATTTTGCAAAACATCTATTTGAATAAAAAAAAAAAAATAAATTATGAGATACATCATTTAATTGAAAGAAAATTTTTTGATAACAAGCAGTATGTATTCTGGCGTCTTGAAAAGTTGTTTTTTTTAGAAAATCTGCCATTTTTTAATGCCCCTATTTCTAAAATTAAAAAAAAAAAGAAAAAAAAATCAGTAAAACTAAGAATCGAATGCTGAAGACGTCACACCTCGTGCATAAAATCTATGATGTGCATTTCAAATCTTCAACTGATCATTTGGACCGATATGTAACAAGTTACATATGCGTTAGTAATATATGAGTTGTCATATATTGCTGACGTATTCTTTTTGAAATAAAAAATTATTATCATCAGCAGTACTGTTTAATAAAAGCTTCATATGTTTAAACTAAAATAATTATAAATTATCATGTTATATTAATTATTATTATAACATTTGTTTTTGTTTTTTATAATAATTTTTATAGGGGGGTTACTTCTTTAAAAGACTGTATATTAGATATACGTTCCACTTTTTTTTGCTTCAGCACTTTTGATTTTTAAATTTAAGTATTGCAAATTTAATACATCTACATGACAAGAGATTATCAAATTGAAGTAAATGAATAAAATACAATTTAGAATAAAAAAAATGAAATAAAGTAGTAAGAAAACAGTAATTTAAGTAAACAAAGTAATTCAAGTAACCAACTTAAAAAAAGCTATTTAAGTCTGTAAAATAAAATGGAAATATTCTTAGTGTCCATTCAGGAAGGCATTTCAGCCCTTTCTTTCTAAATTTAAATATTAGGAGACGCCCTTATACCTCTTTAGTTGCTAGTGTGTAAAGTAATACACACACACACAAATCATATATATATATATATATATATATATATATATATATATATATATATATACAGGGAGTTCAGAAGATCGTTGGCCAAAAAGGTATCTCGGGTAAGGTTCATTTTGAACCTATTTAAGGTCACTTACCGATATACAAAGTCTTACTTTTTTTTTTATGAATTTTTTTTTTTTAATGGCCAAAACCTGACATTTATGCCTTATAACTACGTTGTTTACTGATATATCAACCCCATTATTTTTTCTGTAATTACTAATACATTTTCCATGTAAAATAAAAAATATTTGATGATAAAAACAAATACAAAAAAAATAGGAGATCGTTAAATCTTGTTAAAGGCAAAAAAAAAAAAAAAAAAAAAAAAAAAAAAAACAAAAAAAAAAACAGCCAAATCCAAATGATTTTAAAAACTTCTCTAGTTAATACTTATAGCTATTTTTTTTTTTTTTTTTTTTTTTGCCTTTAACAAGATTTAACGATCTCCCGTTTTTTTTTTTGTTTTTTTTGTATTTGTTATTTGCATCAAACATTTTTTATTTTACATGGGCAATGTATTAGTAACTACAGCAAGACAAATGGCGTTGAAATATCAGTAAATAACGAAGTTATAAGGCATAAATGTTTGGTTTTAGCCATTTTTTTAAAAAAAATTTATAAAAAAAACAACAAAAAAAACGTAAGACTTTGTATATAAGTAAGTGACCTTAAATAGGTTCAAAATGAACCTCCCTACCCGAGATACCTCTTTGGCCAACGATCTTCCGAATACACTATATATATAATATAATGTTTAATATGGTTCTTGAGGTTTAGTCTATAACTATACTTTAATAATTTTATATTATAGTTATTCATGTACTTTAATAACTGTATTGAATGAACCTCAAGTACCTTATTAAACATGTAATAGTAACCGTCAAGATATATATACATTCTTTTGCATGATCATAACATTCATTTCTGCAATAATTACAATCTGTCAAAATTATGAACCATTCCTAATACTGCTGAAAATTTAGAATTTATCCCTAATTCACAAACACATCCATGTATAAATATATATTATAGTATACTATAGTTAAATAATATTATTTAATAATTTAATTGAAGGCTTTAAAATCTAATATTTTTCAGAATTCAGGGTGTTCGCTATAACTGGTGCTCAAGATTGCTACTCCTAGGGGGTGAAATAGTTCCTACATTTTTACGCGATAATCTTTGGCTGTGCTGGTGAGTATATTGTAAATTCTATTTTTATATTTATAAAATAGTGGTTTCGTTTGGAACGGCTGATTTTTTTATTTTTAAAAATCAACGGTACAGAAATAAACAATTTGTAAAACTATCATTAATCTTACAGTGTATTTTTACTATCATATTTTTTAAACATAAAAACGCATCCTATAATCTCCAATCCCACTTATCCCTGATTGAAGACTGGTTTGGAACGGCTGATCTTGGTTCCTTTTCTACCTTTTTTTTTTTTTTTTTTAATTTTTTACTATCGTGAATAGCCTCCACTGGGTTTTTTTTTTAAACATAATTGGAAAGTACCGATGTGTTTTTTAACTTATAATTTAATTTTGTTTTATTTTTTATTACTAGTATTATTTATTTTTTTTTTTTTTTTAATAGGAAGTTCTTTTTTGTCAGAGGAATGATTTGTGTCAGAGGAATGACATTTTCTCTTCTTTCTTATTTTTAATTATTTCATCTAATGAAAATATCTAATGTTGTTTTGACGTTATTAGCTCCTTCCTAATTGACTGATTATTGCAAAACAATCCTTTTGAAGATGACGGCAAGAGACGAGTGGCTTTGCATAATTTCACAGCTACAAAAGACCGTTGCTTTAATGAAACCCGATCAATTAAATTTAGTAAGTCTTTGTTGTAGCGGGACAAGGCTACCGGAGATTACACTCAGATTAACCATTATCGCTAACTGTCTTTCTTTCGGTCGTTGACTTAAAATTGAAGTCAAGGCGTTTATAGCATTCCAACTTAAAGGTCCTGCAAGAAGGCGGTATGTCTCATGAATCATTCTCCATACAGTTTAACTTTTTTCACTTTAAATTCATTTTTCCTCTTTTCCCACTCGTCTACAGTCGTTCTTTATGTTCATTTAAAAACATTGAATAACTGTGAAAATTACAAGCCTTATGCATTATTCACGGACTATTTCAATTTTCGTCTTCTACAACCGCTAAATGAAGAAAATATAATTTTAATAAAAAATTCAAAGTTTGAATCCGTTTGTATTCCATTTTGAGAGACATAATAACATGTATGGTTAATAGTCCAGTAACCAGGTAGTTTTTTAGGGAAAACATATATATATATATATATAAATTGTTTTTTTAATTAAATTTTATGTTTAATACTGCCCGACTTTATACTTTGACCAGAATAACTTTATTATTCCGAAAAAAAAAAATCCCAAAATTGATAATTCTTCGTGTATTTTAGTATGAAAACTTTATAAACAGAATAAACTATAAACTAGCCAAAACTTAAACAAATAAAAAAATAAAAAAAAAGGAAAAGAAATCGCAAATTTTATATTTTTTTGCTCCCTTATGAAAAATTGCGCATTAAAATAATATACAAATTAAACGAAAATAAAATACATTAAATTTCATATAAGTTGTTTTTATATGTTTACGTTTTGTTCAAATCAATTATTCGGGCTCCATTGCTTATTGAATTTGGATTTTTTATTTATTTTTTTTTTTATATCCTTATGTACTCCAAATGTAGGATTTATACAGGTTACCAACCTATTCTACCCGTGGTAGAAGTTCATTTTAACCCGCCCAGGATTAAAACCCAAGGGATTCGAACCCAAGACCCTCTGTACCGAGCACGCTGATTGAGTATTGAAGTAGCATCTGTGAATTGGATGTTGTAGATAATGAACAATGATCCGGTCATTTTTAGTGTAGATTTTGTGGAGGGTCTCTTCGATAGTAGCACCAAGAGACGATTGGATGTGATTTTAAATTTTATTAAGCGCATCTGTGGTGCCTTTTTAAGGTTTAAATTCAAATGATTATTGAATTGATTATCAGATATTGATTATCATAACATCTGTAGCCAGTAAAAAGTGCATTAGCCGAATGTTCAACAATGTGTCCAGAAATTAAAAGACGATTAGGAGTTGCCTAATGTTAGTTCAATATTGCTCCTCCCTCTTGCACCATCAACTGTCGTTAGAGTTGAGGGTTTATTGATAATATTAAGACTTTGTGTCGTATTAAAAGACTGCAACATGCGTACCCAATAGTTTGCTTTAACATCATACCAAAAGTTGGATCTGCTGTTGGAATCGATACCAATTATAATTTATACCAATTCATTAACATATGTTTGTTTAATTTTCAGTATGCTATTCAAATTATTATTGATGTAGGCACTTATAAATAAGAAGAACCTCATGTTTTTCATTACAATATCTATAGTGCACTGTCTTTGTCAGTACGTTTTTTGAGTAGAATAGCGTCCATATGTTTATTGTTTAGAATGATAGCGGCCCGAGGTTTTGCGTCAAAAGATTGAAAAGTTTTAAGAATATGTTACAGGCTGATAGTTTAAAGTTTTTAGTGTAATGCTCCTGTAGTAGTGCTATGCCAATGTTTTTATCAACAATAAAGTTATTTATGTAGTCTATAATTTGCATGATGTGTGTTTACTTATATAAAGTATAATTTATATACAAATTAATCTTTGATTAGAAATTTATTTATTAGTCAGTGTGTTGAGTAAGTTGGTTGATTTCTCTGAGATATGAAGAGCATCGCCTGTCTAGTGCTGAGTGTTGGTCGTTGATTTTAGCACGTTCATTGAGCATATGGCTATTATATTGGCAACGATTAGGACACTTAGGAGTTTGAATAGGACATTCTTTAAGTTGATTTCCGGAGCAATAGGGACAGGTTGTGGTTCCATGGTGGTGCAGTTTGTGTATCGTTTCAATAACGGAGAACGAATTCTGTTCGATTCCTATAGTTGAATCCTGATTCGCTAAGTGACCAACAATATTATCAAGTGTAACTTCATTGTCGATGTCACTAAATATCATTCTCAGTTGCCGTCTTCTTTCTTTAGCAAAAGTTTCTCCTTCGTTTTCTATCCTTTCCATTATCGGGTTCTTCTCACGTTCAGCGCCAGTTTCCATTAACATTGATTCTTTTCTAGCATCTTATCGCTCGAAGTCAATTTTAAGATCTTTTGACCTAATAGCTGTTTTGAATCCTCTTTTAATATCTTCAGGATTAGATGTGGATTTGCTTTCTATAATTGGTTTAAATGATTTGGATTTCTTACGCTTACGACCGTATATCAGTATTTCTAAGAAGAAAGGCTGTAGGTCAATTTCTACAGGGTGTCCCGAATTTAAATAGCAAAACTTCAGGAACTTATAGGGGACCGAAAAATTAAGGCAAAAAGCCCTTTACAGATTTGCTCGTTTTGCTTAGTTTTAGAGAAAATCGCAAAAAAAGAAACAAAACAAAAATGTTACAGGTAGCGATTATTACCTTTCAAAGTTCATCAGACTAGGCAGTGAGATATGTAAACACTTAATGTTATCCTTTACATTCTTTTATTTGTTTACATTTTGGCTTCCTTTTAGGATTATAATTCCTAAATCAGTCTTCAGTCAGTTACTCAGATATTTTTTTGTGAATAGCATCAGCCACAATGCCGCATACATATTCTAATGTTGAATACGTTGATATGATTTTTGTCTATGGTTTCTGTAACGGTAATGCTTTAGAAGCGGTGCGGGAGTATGCGCGCCGATTTCCAAATAGTCTTTTCGTTAACTTTTAATAGACTACGAAAGATTGGGATCCAGGCAGCAATAAGAGCAGATTATCGGAGAAGAAATTGATTCCAACGCCACTTCGATAACAATCCTGAGACTAGCATCCGAAGAGCATCTGCTGCATTAGCAATATCGCGGCAAGCAATATGGCGAACTTTGAAAGGTGATAATCGCTACCCATACCATCTTCAAAATGTTCAGAATTTATTACCTCAAGATTATTTCAAGAGATTAAATTTTAGTAACTGGTTTCTTGACAAAATTCGCGATGATAATTTATTTCCATTAAAAATTTTATGGACCGATGAAGCTACCTTTACAAGAGGAGGAATTGTTAATCAAACAAATTATCATGTATGGGCTCTTGAAAATCAAAGAGCTATTAGAGAGAATAGGTTTCAGCATGAATTTGCTATTAACGTTTGGCTTGGAATTTGGAACGGATTACTGGTGGGACCATATTTTTTACCTGGAAGATTGAATGGTATCACATTTACACATTTTTTGGAGAACGACTTTCCTAATTATTTAGACGACATTCCCATACAGCAGCGGATTGAAATGTGGTTCCAACTCGATGGATGTCCAGCTCATTATAGCAGAGTTGCTCGAGCTTGGCTGGATATAAATTATCCACAACGATGGATTGGGCGTGGAGGAGTAATACCTTGGCCACCCAGATCACCTGATATGACACCCATGGATTTCTTCGTATGGGGAACCTTGAAGTAGAAAGTTTATTCGGTGTCAATCAACTCAAGAGAGCAATTAAGAGACCGAATCATAGATGTAGTGCACCAAATATCATCAGAACAATGTTTAGCTGCAATTTATCAAGTGAGTGCTAGATGTAATGCTTGCATTGGTGCAAGAGGACAACATTTTGAGCAATGTTAACATTAAAAAGAACAAAACATAAATATAAATGTAAATAAATATGTATAAAAATGAAAACTTGTTTTGTTTCTTTTTTTGCGATTTTCTCTAAAACTAAGCAAAAACGAGCAAATCTCTAAAGGACTTTTTGTCTTAGTTTTTCGGTCCCCTATAAGTTCCTGAAATTTTGCCATTTAAATTCGGGACACCCTGTATACCTGCTCGTTGATTAAGCGTTTGACTTCCTTCATTCAGCGTTTTATGGACATAATCCTGAATTCCTTCAATGGCATTTGGCATTTTTTCATTAAATACTGCTCCCTTAAAAAATACAAATCCATTGAATAATGAATTTCATGTTTTATTATTGGATTCACTAATTTATTTTTCTTTTTATTTTGAATATATTGAATATAAATCGCTAAAATACTATCTACTCTTCGATCCGATATATGTAGTACTTCTTCCATTTAAAATTTATATTTTATACAAAACTCCAATAATAGTTCCGACTAAACTTCTGAAAGTTTCAATAAAAAAAAAATCAGATATTTAACATTAATTGCTCAATAGACATACTGTTAACCCATTATCACCGCCAAGTTATGAAAGGGTCTCTTATTGGAACCTCTTCCTCTAATAGTTATTTGATCAAAATTAAAATAATGATATCCTTGAAACAGAGAACTATCAATTGAGTGCTGTTAATTCGTTTACAAGTCATTTTATTCCATTAGTACATTTATTCGTTCTATTGTATCTTTGTTACGGTAGTAAACACGTTATAAAAAAAAAGATTCGAACTAATTGGATGCGATAGGTCTATAAGAAAAATAGATTTTCTTCATTTCCATGATTAAAATGATTTATTCAAAGATGATGGTGTAAAAAAACACAAGGTCCCTGAGAAAATTAGACCACGAGTATCCTGGTTCAATTTTCCGTAGTTCTAAAAAGAAACCCATCATTTCGCAATAGTAAGTCTTCTTCATCTAAGTATTTCTCTACAGTTCTTTTATGTTTTTTATTTTGCTGGTATTTTACTGATCCCCGTTGAACAGATTCGCTTTTTGGACTAACGGCTTACTTAGAATCCATATGCGAGACTTAAAAGATAAGAAACTGCTCGTAGTTTTCTATTATTCCAGCATTTAATAGACAATTGAACTTCCACTTACATTACACATAGAACTTAAATGACAGTAATTAATCAGAGCTGAGTTTTGGGACTCCACTTAACCTCCACATTCTTCTCGTATCCAATCCTTATAATCCAAAATCCTCAACGCTCCTTATTATGTCACAAACTTATCCATAAACATCTTAATGCTCCATATGTTGCTGATTTGACCTAAACCAGTTACCTATCCTTTCATAGGAAACTACATACCGACTCGAATCCAATAGTCTCCCAACTTGCCTCACATTCAATTCCTGGAGTTGAACTCTGGGGCTCCACTAAACCTTACAATTTCTCTCCTATCAAATCCTATAATCCAAACTCCTAGGTACGTAAAATCCTATATGCTACAGATTTGGCCCCAACAAGATACCTATCCTTCCATTACAAGCTACACACTCACTCGAATCCACTAGTTTCCCAAACTTTCTCATGATTCCCAATAACCGTTTGAGGCCTCTGAAAAGAAGATGGCCTTGGGACTGCCTAACGTTAAACAGTTATTTATGTACAACTAATGAGTAGTTTTTCTCAACTTATTGACTTGTCATAGTAATGATTTTACCGCACATTTAATTGTTGTATATAGCGTATACAGCTGTAAATATACATGAAGTATATTTGTAATTGAAATTTTGTTTTGGTACTTCTATTTTAAGTATCTGTGTCTATAGTTGGGTTTCATATCTTTTTTCTTTTATTTTAATATACACTGCTGGTCAATGAGTCCAACGATTTACTGAAGTTTACGCCAAGGCCTTTCAAATCCATCTGATAATAAAATGACTTGTAATCGAATTAACAGCACTCAATTGATAGTTCTCTGTTTCAAGGATATCATTATTTTAATTTTGATCAATAACTATTAGAGGAAGAGGTTCCAATAAGAGACCCTTTCATAACTTGGCGGTGATAATGGGTTAACAGTATGTCTATTGAGCAATTAATGTTAAATATCTGATTTTTTTTTTTTTATTGAAACTTTCAGAAGTTTAGTCGGAACTATTATTGGAGTTTTGTATAAAATATAAATTTTAAATGGAAGAAGTACTACATATATCGGATCGAAGAGTAGATAGTATTTTAGCGATTTATATTCAATATATTCAAAATAAAAATAAAAAATAAATTAGTGAATCCAATAATAAAACATGAAATTCATTATTCAATGGATTTGTATTTTTTAAGGGAGCAGTATTTAATGAAAAAAAAATGCCAAATGCCATTGAAGGAATTCAGGATTATGTCCATAAAACGCTGAATGAAGGAAGTCAAACGCTTAATCAACGAGCAGGTATACAGGGTGTCCCGAATTTAAATGGCAAAATTTCAGGAACTTATAGGGAACCGAAAAACTAAGACAAAAAGTCCTTTAGAGATTTGCTCGTTTTTGCTTAGTTTTAGAGAAAATCGCAAAAAAAAAGAAACAAAACAAGTTTTCATTTTTATACATATTTATTTACATTTATATTTATGTTTTGTTCTTTTTAATGTTAACATTGCTCAAAATGTTGTCCTGTTGCACCAATGCAAGCATTACATCTAGCACTCACTTGATAAATTGCAGCTAAACATTGTTCTGATGATATTTGGTGCACTACATCTATGATTCGGTCTCTTAATTGCTCTCTTGAGTTGATTGACACCGAATAAACTTTCTACTTCAAGGTTCCCCATACGAAGAAATCCATGGGTGTCATATCAGGTGATCTGGGTGGCCAAGGTATTACTCCTCCACGCCCAATCCATCGTTGTGGATTGAAACAAATAAACTCCAATTGTTTATTTGTTTCTGAAGGAGCCAGTTTTTCGAAGTGACATCGTTGGAGTTCTGATTCGCCGTGCAAAAAAAAGACATTATTTAATTGGGAAAAAAAGAATATTTTGTTCCCATCAAACTATCTGATTACTGGACTGTTATGCAGCATTGGTTGTTGAACGCCTGGCTACGTAGGTTATATCATTATCAAATTCTCTTTTTTTTTACGTGGTACAATATGTTTTCTTTTAATATGCTGATTGTCTCAACAGAACAAATCAAGTATCTATAGAAAACCCGTGTCAACATAGAAATAGAACATTAGTATCTAGTTTTACTTTAACGGGACTCTGTTTTTTGTTGTTTTTTTAAGGCTTTTTTAGGATTCCTAGTCAGGATGGAATTGATTATAACTAGATTTCAGTCTATAGATACGATAGCTATGTCTTTTTTTATTTTTTATTTTATTTTATTTTTTTACGTTGTATATAATATTTTTTAATATATGCTATTGATTGTCTACAAACACAAATCATGTATCATTGGGGAACCCGTGCCAGCAGGAACATAGAAATAGAACATTAATATCAAATTTTACTTTAGCTGGAGAAAAAATTAATGAAATTATAAGTTGATTCGTTATATCGAAATAGTATCATATTAATAAAATTATCCGAGAGTTTGGCATAGTATAATACTTTTTACATCAGGAAGAATTAAAATAAGTTTTAAGCTTTAGTTCATTGAACTCTATCCTACTATCCTAGTGTTTTCTAGGAGTCATGAATAGAAAAGGAACTATTTAAGCGACGCAGGGTAAACAGATAAGAGAGATAGCAGGATCAGCACTCTCGGCTACCTTCATTGTAACTCGGTAAATGAAGAGCTCATCTTAAACTTTCCATAATTGATTATCAGTGTACACGTAAGACCTTATACCTTATACAAATCGTTTGTCCAGGAGTTTTGTTTGATTTTATTTTAAAGTACCAGTATTGTTCAGCACTGGTCCTAAACGTACTTTGAGCGATGGCGTGTCTGGTCTAACGGCACTTCAAAATTCTTCTCGATTTTTTCACCTTTGCAAGTAAAGAAAGTCCTGGTAGAACATTTGTTAATGACGGCCATGTCTGAACTCTTACTGAAGAAAATTTAAGAATAACTGTTCGTTCCATTCCAAGAAACCGTTCCTGATCACCGGAATGGCAGGATGGCACCAAACATGGTTCCATCATAAAATTGAACGACTGGAGCAAAAAAAAAAAAAAGAAGGAAATACAATCATTGTATTCTTACTGTATTTTCAAAAACTACAGGTTTTGCACACAGTTATTGGAAAATAGTTTTTGGAATTAACTAACTTCAGCAATGTTTTGCTATTATAATGAAGGAAGTTTGTTGATAATTAATTTACTTAGCGTTATACTTCTTAATAAGAATTTTTTTTTCCTTTGTTTATGTTTAAGAATTAAACATACACCACCTAGTTCTAACAAATTCTTCACAAACATCAGAAATAACGAAGGATGGCGGAAACGACTCACTCATGTTTGAGGAAAGAATTTCCGATCCAAAAAAAAATATGCTATTAACTGAAAAAGGCGGAAATTCAGAAATATTTGGAACATTTGCAGAATGTGACGTTGTTAGTCTGAGGCAGGAACTGTTGTGACGATGGTGATTGGTTTCTTAAGAAGACTCCATCGCATAAAAGGAGTCGAACTGCAAATGCTGAGATGGACAGATGGCCTCTTCGGAGGATACACGAAACCTGCTTGTTTCAAATTGGATGGTGACTGCACAGGATAAAAATAAATGGCGGAGGTAGCTCCGTGAAGAAGCCAAGATTCACCACACCTAGTAAAAAATAAATAAATAAAATCCGTCTGTGACAAAATCCCTTAGCAATAACAAATAAATAAACAAGTTTATAGATACATCTGGTTAAAGACATATTAAACTGAAAAAATAATTATAACAAAGATAATATTTTCATAAATACTAACTAAACGTAAAGAGAGGGAAATAAAATAACACTCCACAAATTAAATAAGAAATACACAATTCTATGGTACAATCCATAGTATAGTGCAAAATACAATGAAGGTACCTATCTAAATGTTTTATAGAATAAGAAAAAAATGTATAAAATGGAATCGGGATTAAACAAATAGTTATTGATAGGACTGCAGAAATTCATTTAATCGAATAAGTAAAAAGTTAGCAAGCGTATGTCACCTTGGATAAGAATAAAGTACTGAATAAGTGGTATTTTAGTGATTTAAAGGGTTTTTCATGTCTGATTTAAGGAAGAATAGAATTCCAGAGAATGGTTGAGGAGAAAGGACCTTTGGGATGCAGAAGTTCTATGGGATGGCGTATATAGGTTGGAAAGACGGGATCTTGTGTGCATTAAACGATTGACTGCACATCTGATATAAGTATAGAAAGGATGATGGGTATTGATAATTTGGTAAAAAAATGTTCTAAGGAAATCTTGTCCACGGAAAGTGGAATAAAGCCAAATTAATTCGTATTAGAGTTGTGGAACTTGGGAGGGCCTCGATATATTGAAGACAATCGTGGCAAAGCTGTTCCGGATTCACTTCAGTCCTCGAGAACTGTTGAGAGCCCACCTTAAACCAAATAAGCATATCAAGGTGAGGGAATTAGAGAACAGGAACCAGAAGCTTAGGACTCGGGAAGAAGATAATAACAGTGAACAAATTTATATAGCAATGGGACGGATATGGATTTAGGCAGTATGAAAGGTTTTGATGAAAAAAAATCCCGAAATCTTTGACAAAGTAGAAAGATATGGGATTATGCATTACCGAAAGAGCTGGAGCATATTATAATGGTCTGAGTCTTCGTTTTATTTAATCTTAATTTATTTAAAGGCGATTCTATTCAGGTCCTCCTGAATTTTGGTGAAAGCAGTAGATAGCTCCAAGTATTATTCAGTTATTAGTGTAAATAATTAATTTTTTTAAATAAAATAAATTAATTACTTTAGTCAATCATTCTTACTTATTATATTTTAAAGCTCGTGAAAAATTTATTTCTATAATAAAAAAATACCAGGTACGTCGCGAAGCTTTAAACGCAGTCACCTATGGATTCAATTCCTCTTCCCTATACGCAAATATTACATAATACCATCATTTTTACAATATGCATGCTTAAAAGTTTCATGGAACGTCTAAAAATATACTTGTTTACGGCTATGATACGGTAATGTTTATTGGTAATTTTTTTTTTTTTTTAAATTATGCAATATCTGATATGAACTATCGTACGAGACATAATTTGTTTATTGGTGAAACTTATCACTTGCATTACGCACTCTATTTTCACCAACTTTCGATATCTGTTATGTCATTCCATATGATTCATCTATTTCGTATTCATTTTCTTGCGTCCATCTGTTTTGGAACTTCCTATTCTTCTTCGGTTGGTAATCAATGAATGGAATTGTTTTGAAAGAGATACGTCACGTCTGACGTGGGCGTTGTTCAACTCAGATCTCTTGATAATCGATCGACAATTGTTTGTAATAGATTTTTTTTTTTTTTTGCTTTAATTATTTATCTATTAATTTGATAGGAAATGATATTGTAGCTTTTTAGCTATCCTGTGAAAGAAGATATCATAGTTCTTACTAGTTTAAATTAATTAAACCTAGTTTATCTTTGAAATAACGTTTATCGATATTACTTGTTGACGGAGCTCTCTTCTCGTGGTTTCTTTCTTCGGAATGAATTAACATTCCAATGTATTGTCTACGGATTGTGTAAATATTAATTGAATACTGTTCGAATATTCTTGGTCTACCACGCTGCACTGTAGAATTGAACAAATTAGTTCGTACTATTCTGGGGAGTATCTGCCAATGTGAGGTGAATTCATACAGACTTTTAATTTTTTAATTTTATTTATTTTTTTGAAAAAAATATATACTACTTACGATTAATCATTTTTGGTTTTTACCTAATTAAGAAAAAAATGGATATCTTTATTTTCCTTATATGAATTAAATCCACTGAAATAAATGTATTGTATCATTCATGTAGATATTGGAAAAAAAAAATGTAAAAACTGTAACCCTAAACCTCATGAACGGTCTTGGATTCAGTGCTTGAATAAGGATGTACTGATAATGGGCTACCGGTTCTGAAAGGAGGTCCAACCGCCAGGTTTTTATCCCAATTAAGGGTGCCCACTTTTAAAGAGGCTGGGTGTGCCCCAGGAGGGTTCCCGAACCATGAAATCGATCGACCGCTGATATAACGGACAATAAATTGTCTAACTTTAGCCGGATGTGAAGTTCTCTCTCTTTCTCTTCCCCCTGTCTATCACTCTCTCTCACTCTCTATCTCGCTTTCTCTCTCTCTCTCTCTCTCTCTCTCTCTCTCTCTCTCTCTCTCTCTCTCTCTCTCTCTCTCTCTCTCTCTCTCTCTCTCTCTCTCTCTCTCTCTCTCTCTCTCTCTCTCTCTCTCACACACACACACACACACACACACACACACACTCATAATACATTTCCTAAACATTATAGTGATTTATTCCTCCCGTCCTTTTAAGTGAATGATAACTTCAGATGCACTCCCATCCGAAATTATCATTCACAATTAATATTTCATTATTTTGTAATTTATTATTTCTAGATGTTTTAAAATCAAGACCAAAGCGGCAGGAAATTACTCATCGTTACAGACTACTTCAATATTTACTAGACAAACAATCAAAGCTCCTAATTCATTACATGACTGTGATTAGACCTATTTGGACGTAAGGAGTTGAGCTTTGGTGCTCCACTAAACCATCCAATTCATCTCGTATCCAATCCTTGCAATCCAAAATCCTTCGAATAATCCTCAATGCTCCTTACTTTGTCACCAATAAACTTATCCATAAAGACCTTAATGTTCCATATGTTGTTGAGTTAGTACAAAAAAAGATACCTATCCTTTTATCGTAAGCTCCATAACCACTCAAATCCATTAGTTTCTCAACATGCTTCCCACTCCATTACCGATAATCCTCCCAGGCATCTGTAAAGAAGATGGCCTAGAGATCTTCTAGTGTAGAATTTTTATTGCAGTGCTACTGATCAGTAGTTCTTTTCAAGTTTTGACATGTTATTGTAATCGTTATCAGCTCATTTACTTAATTTATATATTTGTACAGCTGTAAATTTCAATAAATTGTTATAAAAAAAAAAAAAAAAAGATTTTTTAAAATATCTTTTAAAACACATAACATTTTATCACCTTCTTTCTGTTAGTAGAATTTAATGTGCATGTGTCGATCCTACAAATTTTATATTAATCAGTAAATAGTAATAAATAAAATGATTAATAAAATTGCTTTAGCTTCTTTCGACTGTTGTGTCGGATGAGTGAATCTGTTGTATCAACTGTCATTATTGGACCAATTGTCAATATTAGAGTCATCTCAAGGTCAAAATTCTTGATTTAAATGTCAAATAGTCTCTTAGCAGAACTAAAAATAAATTTTTTAAATGTTTTGCCATCCTAAATATAAACTAGAATTTTTTAGCGGGAATAATATGCGGCACACGAGGCTGATTTTTTGTGACGTGGATCTCCAATCAGCAACTAATATTTTCTGGCACGCCAATGTTTTTTTTGTGTTTAGTACAAAAATAATAATGAGAATATTCCATACTTTTTCTTGATTCTGTCTGATGGGTGATATTTATAATTATTATTTTACATACTAAAAAAATAAATACATTTCTGCGATAGAGACATTTATCCCGAAATGTCAGCTGATGAATAAATAAATTGATCTGTAAGCTTTATTGCCACTTCTATTAAATATATATTCTATTAAATATATAAATATTCCAATGACCTAATACAAACCACTCATTTTGTGTGCAGTAGCCCGTGAAGGCCCTTCTGCTAACAGTACCTGAAACTCGTTATCCTTTATAAATCTGTAATAGTTCTTTATTGGTAGGTTTATCATCTTGTTAAACATTATCACAATTCACTCTATTTTCTTTGTTCAAGATTTTTCAAATTATTTTGAATTATATTGGTTTGAATGAAAAAAAGTCACGTTTCGTCTACATTTTCAAGTGTTGGGCCTTTTTTGACTCACTCTATGTCGGTGTGGCTCGGATCGAAGATTTTCCGACAGTTTTTCTATCAGATATTTAATGGAAAATAATTTTGTTGTATATTATTTGTCGCTAGAACCTACTTTTTAGAAGCTATTATTGATGTGAATGAAAAAAATATCACGTTTGAAACTGAAAAACCAACATTTTCTCTCCACTATTGATTCATAACTTAATTTAAGTAATTTGATCCTTTTAATTCTAAAATGTAAATTTGGAAAAAAAAAAAAAAAAAAAAAAAAAAAAAAAGTAGTTAATAGTCATACATATCCATTGTCTATTTATTTTTCCCAGTCAGGGAGAAATTAATTTTTTATTTGTTTTTAATAGTCCATAATTTTTTTTCTTTTTTCATGCGAAGGCCTTTAATGGACAACGCAAATACAACATATTTTGACTCCTTTCTTCCTTTTCTATGTGTATTTCATTCTTTAAAAGTGTAGTGTCTTCCTCTCTTCTGTCCATTTCTTCCGGATTTCTTCTTATATCCTACAAGAACCTTTTTTTCATCATAGCGTTTTTTCATGTTTTCTCTTTCTATGCAATCTCGATTTTTAATTTTAAGGTTTTGCAGTTTTTCTTTTATTTGTTACAGACACCCTCTTTTATCTTGTCAAATATGATTATCACAGTTTACTATGTTTTCTTTATTCAAGACACTTCGAATAATATAAATTAACGAAACCACGAAAACATGTCATTCCAATCGGAGAAGAAATATGTTCTCTTAGAAGTATCGAAATCTATCAAATATATGATGAAATATAGCATTGTATTTTTGTCTTAATATCTCAAGTTTAATTTACTTTGATCTTTTTTTTTTTTTTTTTTTTTTTTTTTTTATTCTCATATTAAGTGCTTTTCGTATTATATCGTTTTTATGGTTGATTTTCTTCCCTTTTTTTCTCTCTTTTATCCTATACATATACCTATTTTAATTATATTGTTAAATTTTTAATACAATATTTAGTCCTTTAATCCAAACAACAGAAACAAATATGTGTATATATTCGAATATCCAGTGATGTACTGGTTCAATATTTTAAATATTTAGTAACCTAATAGTTTGGCACGGAAAAAATATAGTTTATTTTCCCAATTTTTATGTTTTTTAGGATACTTAATACTAATTTTAACTTTACTTTCTTGACAAAATAAGTGTTAAAATAAAATTAAAAAATCCAAAAAATGTTAATTTTTCTTCCGAATGCTTGAAATCTTGTATTGGAAAACAACCTAACCATAAAACTGCTGCACCAAATTGGTAGACAAAGGGAGAAAATCTAGATAAACAAATATAGGATTTTTT
Source organism: Euschistus heros (assembly GCA_003667255.2). Lineage (NCBI taxonomy): Eukaryota > Metazoa > Arthropoda > Insecta > Hemiptera > Pentatomidae > Euschistus > Euschistus heros. Next base: position 112,258 of record RCWM02000019.1, read on the forward strand.
TCTCATTCATTTTTTTTTTTTTTTTTTTTTTTAGTTCAAAATGAAGCGTCTTGAAAAAATTGCCAATTTTTTATTTATTTGCTCCAAATGAAAAAGTGGTCATTAATATATATATATATATATATATATATATATATATATATATATATATATATATATATATATATATATATATATTATTTATTTAATTTATTTTTTTGTTTTTTGACAAACCTACTATTATACCAGGGCATATTAAAGAATGTAGCATGTGGATTTAGATTTTGTAATTGTGAATATTAAGCTACTAACATCCATTCGATTCGACTATAAAATTGCTAGGAAATATAATGCAGTTCATTTTTGTATAAAGGTTTTTTTCATGTATTATAAACTCTAGTCAAAATAAATGGGCTATTGTACAACCAATTCCACTTATTTAAATCTAATACGCACTAGCGCCTAAATAGTTGGTTAAAAATAAATAAATAAACTGTATATAGCAACTTGTAAAATTTATTTTAATTTAGTATATTTTTTTTGCTATTTTGCTATGCACATTTTCATATGATAGAAAAAATAATGAAAAATTAGCATACTTTGTTTTTCTGAAACGCTTTTCCTTTTCATCGTGATAAAATTTATATTCGGATTCAGCGCCCCAAAAACATAAAAATTGTTAGAGTATATATTTATTTCGCTCTTTTATTGTGCACTTTTTTATATGAAAGTAAAAAAACTGAAAAATTAGTATATTGTTTTTTCTGTAACTCTTCATTTTCATGGTGGTAGAATTAAAATTCAGATTAAACACCCCTATTACATAAAAATAAATTCGAAAATATATATTATTATTCCTGGATTTTTCTCCGTTCGACTACCGAATCACTGTAACTTCAACGCGCTGTTTTTAAGTAACGGTTTGATAGAAAACCTATTAAAAGTAACTTAAATAGAAAACTATGTAGTTTATTTTTGTATCAAGTTGTTTTTCTATGAAACTGAAATTATTTGTATTCGGGGACAGATAGCTGAATAATTAGAAATTTAATCGGAACGTAAAGTGTTTTTACGAGGTAATTTTTCAACTTTATTTAGATTTATCACTCAGAAAAACGGATAATTGAAAAAAAAAAAAAATCATCTTTGTTCAGTGACGACTACTGGGACACATAATAATAACATTTTACGGCAACTTTATTATAAAGTTATACTTTTATGAATACTCAAGAAAAAATGGAAGACAAAAGTGATGGAAGTAGTTCTTAATGTACGATATATAGCAGAATTAATAGTTTGTAACTATGGCTGTCGAAGAATAATAATTAGTATTATTCCAACGATTCTTTTATCGATTATCTTATATTTCAATTTATTATAACAATCGTTTCTTTACAAATAAGAATATTATAAAACTTTTCATTATTTATTATTTTAAAATTTTAACATTAGAATAATAAGTTTTTTTGATAAATATTACTTTTATATATTATAATTTTATATTTATAGAAGAGAATAGATATAATAGAATTCTAAATGTCTTAAAAACTAGTGTCAAAAGGTTTTATTAACAAAATTGTCCACGTTATGTCACTTGTTCATAAAAGTTGATGACATAATTTCAATTCAGTAGAATTACTTTTGAGTTTTATTATGGTTATAAACTTCATATAATGATATTAGTGCCGAATTAAATTGAAGCTTTGAATAGCGATTAAGAAATTCTTTTTATATAAAATATATCAAAAGGATCTCTCATAAAATAAACAGTTCAGAAAAATCTTTGGAAAGGTAGGTCACCTGGTAACAGATAGGGTATTTCTGATCTTTAGATGTATTTTATTTGATTAATGGCCAAAAATAATATATTCCGAGCTCCGATGACAACGATAATTTGAAAAAAAATAAAATAAAATGCTAAATTATGGTATTTTTCCTAATTTTTTTAAAATGTATATGTCCTTATTCAGCCTCAAGGTGTATTCCCTTTTAAATTTCAAAGTTTGATTTTAGGGAGGTTTCGATTCTAAATGTCGATTCCTGTCCACCTATTCTATAGAAAAGAATTTTATTTTATTTTTAAGTTTTAACATAACATACTGTTGACTAAGTATGTGATTGAGTGGTTGAAAATATATTTAACCACTACGAGAATATTTGATTGAATATATAATTTATAAATTAAAATTTTAGTCCATCTGGCATATATGAAATGTTCATTTGTATCGTTAAGATGAAGTGATTGAACTTTCAACAACTCTCTTGACCCACTTCAAAATTCAATAATAAATCTCTACACTTATTATTTGAGTGTACTGGTCCCTTAGAAGGACACTTTGGCTAGATAATGGTTTTCTAAATATTTATTATAATTATAATTTTCTTTTAGAACTCTCCCTCTAGACTAATTTTTTCATTACCTAATTTCTGGATCCATCTATAAACATTCCGTTCAGAAAGAGCATCCTTCTCTTAAAAATAAAAGTTAGTTTTGGCGGCAGAAAACGTAATATTCCAATAAAGGCATAATGTTCCAAACTTCAATGCCATGTTTTTAAACCTAGTCTTAATTCAAGAGAGGTCATTTCGTTTGCTAAGTCTTTCTGTATAATAGTCCAGGGATTAAAGTGATATAAAACTTAATTAAATTTTAAAAATAAATAAAACCATATCAATTCTTTGCAATTGTTCTAAAAAACAAGCCGTTTATTTTTTATAACCCATCTCATTATTTGTATAATCATATATATATATATATATATATATATATATATATATATATATATATATATATATATATAAAATGATGATATAAGCATTACTTTAAGAATGAAAAAAAAAGTTTGGTACACTTTGGACTCGTTTCACAGCACCTTTACAATAAAACATATGTTCTAATAACCGCTAAACAAAAACTATTTTAGAATCAAAAATAAGCGTAAGAGGTTAGTCGATAATAATTCTTTAATGCTATATTCGTGACACTGGTAAGAATTCTTATTTTATGAAAATTTAAGTTAAAGGAACATTATAATGAATGTGGTTAAATTTATATGCAGAGATTCCATTTTGTTTAATAGTTTTCAATGCAGAGATTCCATAGTTTTTTCAGAATCTTCACACAAACTTTAGGGTTGTTATTTCTATCTTTCAATCTAAATAATTTATTGCACGTTCAATTTCATCCACCACACTTATATACATATTATATATACACACTTATTATACATATACAGATATATCTTCCTCATAAAACCTTTAAAAAAATTATGAAAGTTGTTGGCTTAACGTTAATATAAAATTCAGAGTTTAATTTTTTTTTTTAAATTAACGTTATATACCGTCTGGGGCAACTTTTAATTAAAAATAATTATGTCACAAAAATATTGGTGATATTTTTTAAAGTTTAATTATTGATACTATTTTTTTTTTAGAATTTTGGCTTGATTCCATGGTTTCATTACTTTATCAAATCTATACCAAAATCACTAATCCTGTAATACTAGCTAATTTATTTATAATGTAAAAGAAATTTTACAAGTTCTTACAATCTTTCAGAAGTTGAAACGATATAACTACGTAACAAATTTGTTTTTCATTTTTTATTGATAAACGCCCTTGATTGTGAGTTTTTACGACTATCATTAATTCAATTAGGAATTGCAGTATTATCTGCCACTTTTATTGTTATTTTGTTTATTTGAATACCAGTTTCGAATGTTAAACATTCATCATCAGTTAAACATACAAAAATTCATTACATAAGCAGTTAAATGTACAGATTATTTGAAATTATAAGACAAGAAATCAACATACATTTGATTTTTTTTTTCTTACATTTTTAAAATATAATATATATATTACCTGTATATGAAAGTAAATGTGTTGATAGTGATTACAATGTCATGTAAATAACTTGTGAAGAGCTACTCACTAGTACCGTTAGATGATCTCTAGGCCATCTTTTTTTCAGACGCCTCAGACGATTATCAGAACTGAAGTGGGAAGCAAGTTGAGAGACTAGTGGATTTGAGTGGTTATGGAGCTTACTATGAAAACTTAGGTTTCTGGTTTGGGCTTAATCAACAACATATAGAACATAAATATATAAGTTTATTGGTAAAAAAAAAAAAGGAGCATTGAGGATTTTTCGAAGGATTTTGGATTGTAAGGATTGGATATGAGATGAATTGGACGGTTTAGTGGAGCCCCAAAACTCAACTCCGTACGTCCAAATATGTCTAATCACTGTCATGTCTTTTGTAATTAATTAGAAGCTTTGAACGTGTGTCTAGTAAATGTTGAAGTAGTCAGTAACGACGTTCAGTTTGTTGTTGTTTTAATATTGTATGTAGATTGCAAGTAAGACGTTTGTCCAAGTGGAGTTCTAGGTAGCGGATCTGTTCAACAGGGATTAATGGAATATTGTTAAAGGATACTGTAGGACAAGAAGTCTTAGGTTTAGGGCAAAGGGTGAAGGTTATTTGATGGGATTTGTTTGGATTTATTTTAATTCTCCAATCTCGAAACCATTTTTGATTGTTAGTAATATGAGATTGTTTGGTTTTGCTTTCGGATAGTGAAGTATGACTAATGTTTCATTAGTGCAGTAGTTTTTTGGTGGTATTCCATAAAGATTTGTCCGTGGTATCGAGTTTTTCTGTATAGTTATATAATGTTTGAATTTTCTATTTTTTTAATTTCAGTCTTTTTTGCTTGTTTATTTTCAGTTACTATTTTTATCTGATGGATATCTAGTCCTGTGCCACTTCGCTTTTGCTGATTATTAAGTCGCGAATATGGTGTGGCAAGTTAGTTTTTTTTTTTGTTTTTTTTTATGTGATATTAATGTGGTAAGTTCATCAATAGTGCTATCGATATCCTGTTTTGTTTTTGAGTAATTTTAAATGTTGAATTAAAATTTGTGGAACATTTTGATTATTACTTAAAGAAACTGACTCCACGACCAAAAGGAAACAATAAGATACAGCGGTTTGTGAAAGGTTGAAAAAAATCAACAGCCTAGTCTTCGAAAAAACAAAATATCAATTGAAGGTGCACATAATGGATCAATTCCTATTGGTATTGGTCCTTCTATAACATCATGCTTACCTAACTGACCATCATTAATGTTTTTTGTTTTTTTATATGGCTACTTGGAATTACGAACTTTTCCATCTTAAAATAAACCCAAGGCCTATTCAAATTACAAAATGGCAGATTAAGGATTATTTGTTAAAGATAATTTGTACGATTTAGTAACGCCAAGGTGATAATCTCTTCGAAAAATTGACCGAATTGTTTTTCTTCTACTTGACTTCATTATCTTTATTGCTACACTTCAGAAAATGACTTGAGATAATGAGTCCGGCATTGAAACATTTTATTTTCCGACATTCCAAGATGGATTTGAAAAACATTTTAAAGAATGCCTATCATAAAGCTGTTTTACTACGAGCTTTAAATTTATACATATAAAACATCTTTGATGTAAAGGAACTTGACGGAAGCAATCTAATGTTGGTTCGTCGTGAAATTGATGCATGTTTATGGTTTAAATAAATAAAAATAGAATTATTCATTTAAAATATTTTTTATTAAAGAAAATATTCGTCATTAGTTTCAATACATTACTGCCACCGAATTATAAACTTTTTTTTTTTTAATTCTTTATTGAAAATAAATTACATAAAGCCAAACTAGGCTAATAAAAACATAGGTACATGTTTGGATACACATCCATCTCATGTGAAACAATAATTAATATGGCGGAATATATAAACAAATGAATAATCCAAATTTCATAAAACAGTAGGAAAAACTAAAAAAAAAAAAAAAAAAGCCTACACAATAAAATAAACAATACTAGTTCAATTTACAATTATAGTTACTTTTATTCATTATAATAAATAATAGTTAAATTATAATCTAAGCCAGAGTAATAAGGATATTAATACACAATTTATACAATTAAAAAATTCAAATAAAATGACTACTTTTGTGATATAATACAAAATCAAACTTTTATTTATAACTCATTAGTGTAAAAAATGTTTACACTACTCTAATTTATATACTATTTTGTGATTTATAGAAATTAGTTTTTTAGTCTTTAAGTAATATGTGTTTTGTCCGTTTGTGTTTGTATCTTTTTAGAGTTTTCTTGTTGTAATTACCTATTTCTTGGATATATGGGTTTTCAGATATTTGATATGAAAAATGAGTTTGTCTGGGACTGAATGTGTTGTTCGATTGTGGGCAGATTGAGATCAGTGAGCATAGTGGCTTTTCTTGTGTATATGGGGTAATAGTTTATGATTCTCATACAAATATTTTGTATAACTTCCTGTTTTCTGTAATTTGTATTACGTGTATTACTCCACACAGGTGATGATGTCGTTTGAATAGAAGTTAGATTCTTTGGTATTAACAGATCCTAAAACCGCATTTTCTATAGATTTTTTTTAATTTGAAATATCTTAAAAAGTGGCCCAGGTGTCTAAAAAAATGGTTGTCGATTGGAGAGAGGTCTAGGATTGTAGGATGTATGATGTGAAATTTCAAAAAATTTATTAAGGTTTTACGTGAAACAATGTCGTCTAATAGGACCTTTCCGATTCATTGGAATCAAAGATGGTCCAATTTGATATTTTTTATATTAGATAGAATTGTTGGATCATAGAAAAATACTTCAATCAAATTCAATTAAATCTTGATTGTTTATACGGCCTGGATGACTGCGTTTAATAAAACAAATGTCAGTTCGTAGCAACACACGCAGAGAACACAACTGTAGCCGTTGCTACTGGCAACAGAGAGCCCAATGTCATTCAAACAATCAAATTATATTTATATTTATATGTCTTCTTTCTTAGTCTAGGCATATTAGGATGTTCAGAGGAAAATGTTTTTATATAAAATATGATATAAAAGATAAAATTTGTGCGTTCCCGAAAAACCGATTTTTGATCCGCTAGATTGCAATTCTGAACCACAGTTCGACGGTCGATTTGCTGATTGAGAGATTTTCTGCAAAGACTCTCAGAACGTCTTTTTCAAGGGTCGGAGTCCTTCTACGATCTTCCTCTTCTTCAAGTCTAAAATCTCTCTCCCATTTTTTTTTTTTTTTTTTTTTTTAAATTACCGTTGAACGTTGCATTCACTCATAATGCCATCACCCTAGATTTCGTTAGTATTTCTGTCCGGTACCCCATTCCGACCGAGCTTCATAAAACAAAATAAGCTTTGACATTTCAGTACAAACTGATACGTGCCAAGCTTCTGACGTAAATAAGAATTTTTGTTTGGAAGGAAATAAATAAATAAAGACATCGATACAAAAAAAACAATCCGTCAGACGTTTGTTATCTTGAGAAGTGATTTAATGAAAACTTGAAATCGTGCATTCATTTCCGGGCAACCCAACAATATTAATTCTTTCTCATATTTTAAATTATTTATATTTTTTTCCTAGGATAAACATTTATATGATGTTCGTAGTTATTTTTTCTTTTGTTGTTTGTGAATACACTTGAAATTTTGTTTTTATTTTAATTTCTTTTTGATACATTTAAGTCTGTTGTATTATATCAATTAATATTTACCTCTAATTAATGCTGCCAGAAAATAGTACCATTTAATTATGCCATTATATCATTCTTAAGGGACAATGAGTCCCCTAAAACTTTAATTTTCATTACGTACGGATACATTTATTAGTTTAATTATAGTTTTTTGTAGTTAAAGGATAAAAATTCAAATATTCTAGATAATACAGCCTTGAAGCAAGAAATATAGTCTACAGTAATCGTCATAGATCAGTTAACTATTTTAACTATTGGAAAATATTTATATTTTATTGTAAATAAAGTTATTGATCTTCTTTCAGAAATCAATATTAGTTTTTGGAATATTCACATTTAAAACAATAAAATAAAAATGTTTTTAAAAATTGAGTGGCAGCCGAATAGTATGGGGCAGAAACCTAACCCGCACGGCTAAAAGGTATGTTGTGATAGTCGCATGGCTCCCCCAATAATTTCTTTCTTAGACTAGGCATATTAGGATTTTCAGAGGAAAATTTTGCTATAATTTTAATTTTCCTACCCTTCATGTTTTTTTGGGTCGCAGAACAAGAATTTGAAGTTTGTGGGCAAAAATTTGTCGGTCACTTTTTGATTAAATGTTGCCACTTTGTTCAGTTTTCGACCTCAAACAGAAAGCGTGTTTTTTGACAAACACATTCAGTAAAAAATTAAAGTGGACAAAATTTCCTATATTTCTTATACTTAATGTTTGTGCCTGCAAACTTCAAATTCGTGTTTAGCGACCCAAAAAACACAAAGGGTCTGAAAATCATAACTATAGCAAAACTTTCTTCTGAGCTCCAATTTTTTTCCTAAATAGCCTAGCCTATCTGTTTTGTTCTGTTTTTATTTTTATCCATTTTAAATTGATTCTTTCTCTTATTCATTTTGACCTTTTTTTTTTTATTATTATTATGACTTTTTTCCTTCTTCTTCCTCTACTTCGAAGTTGCCCAGTTCGTGAAGTTATTTTTCCTATTGTCGCGATCCTGCGATTCCTTTTAGTCTGAGGAGAGATCATTTTTCACATACTTTTCCAGTATTGTAATTTTGTGAAGACTATTTTTAAATGCCGTTAGGTAGAAAACGAACTTCTCATAAAATTACTTCCATTGAAAATGGACTATTAAATCAAACAATGCTTTTTTAAAGAATCAATCAATGCCATTGTGTAAATAATCACTTTGTTTATGTCTTTTCATTAATTTCGTACTACCGTTATTACGATGAACAAATAAATAGATCCTATTATCTATAAAAAAACAGTTAACAAATAAGAAATATTCAACATATAAAAACGATAAAATTGTTTGGGAAAATATACAAAATGTGTTAGAAATAATATTAAACATAGATCATATTGTAATGGATTTTATTTTACATAGCTAAAGGTTTTCTAAAAATATGAAAGTGTGCGTATCTATTACATAATTCTTTATTACATTTTGTCTAATTTTAGGCCATTTTAAAGTGTATTATAGTTAAAAAGTACTTATATATAAACGTATTTATTGTAAGTTCAATCAGAATATAATTAGGATGCTTTTCTAACTAAAATATTTTAAATAAATAACAAAATAAAAGGTTGAGCGAACCCAAAGGCTCAATGCCGGCTCCAACAACTATGTAACTCCGCATCCCTATAGAAACCTGAATCAGTAGATCCTCAAACGTTAACCACCTACTTTATTATTATTTTTTTTATTTTTTTTTGCAAATACATAAATTCTAACACATAAATTGCATTCACATAAAATTCAAACAACCACCTTTTACCTGTAAAAATATTTATTACAATTGCATATATATGCTTTCAATGGTGAATACCATTTTATTTTTGGGTAATAAAGGTTTTGCTTCAATCTTTTATTAATAAAATTGGAAGCATTTGCTTATGCAAGTATAAGGTTATTTTCTTATAAAAGAATACAACCCAAAGAATGAATCGAGTATGAGCATAACCTTATATTCCACGTAAAAGGTTTTGCTTCATTTTTTTTATGAATACAAATGGAAGCGGGGTCACCTGTGGTGTAGTGGTTAGCATAGAAACCTACTAAACCCAAGATCGTGGGTTAGCAGCCCGGCAGATGACATTAGGATTTTTAAAAGGGAGTAAAAAATCCTTAGCTATGCCGTCCTTAGGAAGGGACGTAAAATGGGAGTCCCGAGCCTGTACGATGTCAGGTACTCGTTAAAGATCCCTATCCTAATTATACCTGGATAGGCAAAATTTAGGACTCCCACCGTAGCATCGTCCGAATAGCCATAGCAGCATAAAGTGACGTTAAACGAAATAAACAAACAAACAAATGGAAGCATTTGCTTCAAATTTTGCAAGTATAAGGTTATGCTCTTTTTTATGAATACGGCCCATTGTGAATAGGGAAAATGATTGATTTTGTTACTTAATGACTTACCTTCAAGCAGACGATATAATTACAGTATGTTGCAGATAATAAATACAATTTGCGGTTTACTAAAATATTTTTTAATAACTAATGTTTTTTGTAGGAATTTGTATAGTAAAATTTTATTTTTTATGCGACATATTTCAAGCAACATAATAATTCGCAAATGATCCGAGTTGAATCACTGAAATGTATACAATCTCTGGCTGAGTGATTTATTCGTTAATGTACCCCTACTGTTCATAAGTACTCATCTAACAAATCACACTTGGCCATAAAAATAAAACATTTCATCATAACAGGACTCGATCCTGCTTTCCCGCTATATGCCGATCTGGAACTTCCCAACAGGCTGGACTCTGAAGATGCCAAATTTGTCATGGCCATCCATACGTCAGGGGATGAACTTGGGTTCTGGGATCCTATTGGGCATGCAGATTTCTACCCAAACGGCGGTGTTAATCCACAACCTCAATGTGGGTCAAGTCGCAAATTCTGGTGTAGGTATACGCTACAATTTTATTATTTATGTAGCGTATATTTTTAACAATCTGCAACTTTTTTAATTTTTCTGGTAGCGATATGTCTAGAAATCTATTCTGGATTCTTAGTACCTCGGTTTGAAAAATAAATTGCTATTAAAAAACATAGTTCATTTAATCCTTATAATAAAATCTAACCAAATCCTCTAAAAAATACTACTGAAGAGATAAATATTTAAACACCAAATATCATTTATATATACAACATACATACAATAAACAAGTTAATTTTAAAAATGAACAAATTACAAAGAGACCCTCTAATTTGTCTAAAGACAATGTACAAAAAAATAATCCATCATAAACATTATTATGTTGGAAGATAAACATCCAATTGTTCTGGGCTTCATTTGTTACTTTTGGAATCTCGAATTTTTCTAAAACATTACACTCAACAATGTAAATGTGAGGAAGCTGTGAGATTTATTTGTTTCTTTTAATCGTGTATTAGAACTCATAAACTTGGATGAATGTGTAATGGTATGAAAAAATAATCTTTACTCTAGGATTCTTAGATTAATTACATAAGTATAAAGGGCATCTAAGTTTAAAACCTAATTAAGAGAAAAAATAAAATAATCTCCTAATCTTGTTTTTTCACTTTTACTTTAAACTGTCAACTAACAATTCTAGTAGAAAATTTGATATCTTCTCATAGCACAGCGAGTATAAACAGATTATTGAAAAGGAGAGCACGACCGACGCAAGTATGTTATTTACCTCTCTTGTACCTTTAGGTATGACTGGAACAAATTCGTTTTTTGGGGGAAATTCGATACTATCATCTAAATGATTATGCAACCCCATTCGATTTACTTTTGTTAAAGAAACACCCGAAATCAAAAGAGAGGAAGTGAACCGAAAGAAATAAGATTTCCAATTTAATATGCGAAAATATTTGACTTTATAGCTTCGTTAGGAGTAGTTAGAAGGTAAACTTACCAAAAGCCCCCCGTAAACATACTAAAAGGTCCCATTTTGGGGGTTTTTCGATTATATCTCGAAAATGGGGGACTCAAGAAAAATATGTTTCAAATCAAAATTAAAGCTTATTAAATTTCCTATATAATTGGTTCTGTACATATCTGTAGAACATCTAACGGTTTTCAATATATAGGTTATTAAAAATGAGTAACTTTCGGGAAAAAAAATTTATTTTACCTCAATTTTTGTCAAACATTTGCTAGTGCTAGTGCCTTCACAATCGTTTCTCAGAAAAAAAGTTAGAATCAAATTTGTAGAGCATTAAATTTAGTTTAGTTTCATTTATGCGTTTCTGACAATTCAAACAAATGTTTGACAAAAAGTGAGGTAAATATTATTTTGTTTTCGAAAATTACCGAATTTTAATAACGTATATCTCGAAAACCGTTGAAAGTTCAACAAATACAGTGGCTCCCAGTCAAAATGATACACCAGGATATTTCTAGATTTCTTTGAATAAATGAATAGTTCAAATCATATTACATAAAAAAAAATAATGTTTAGTGATCACTAAACATCCTAGTAGTATGCACTTTGTATATAAACATATAAAAGTAAGCAGGTATATAATTATAAAAATAAAACACATTTGTTCACGATTACTTATCTCACAGTGAAAATGATACACCTTTCCTTTTCCCAATATTTACTTTAAAGTAATTTACATTAGTTAAACTCTTGTGTCGAAAGTATTTGGCTCTTTTCAGAACGAGTTGAACAAAATCTGCCATGAGTTTGAACTTTCTTCGATGATGGGAGAACATAGAACATTAAAGAAACGTGAGTTAGTCATTCGACATTTCAATAGCGGAAAATCTTCAAATCAAATAGCCGAAATTATTTTAAAAAGCTGTTTAACTGTCCTGCATATAGTGGAGAGACCCTCGAAGGAAAAGCACTATAAACATTTCAACTGATAGGGATGAGACTTAGATCGTTATGGAAATTATAAGAAATCCACGTTTGAGTGCACCCAAATAGCCACAAAAGTACCTAAACGCTTAGGTAAGCCAGTAAGTGTAGAAACAGTGCGATGTGTTCTAAGCAAAAATAAATTTCATGGACTAGTAGCTCGGAGAAAATATTCATCAGAAAAAACAAAATCAAGCAGTTAGGATACAATTTCTAAATGAATATTTACTGCAGGACCCTGAGTTTTGGACAACCCTAATATGGCTGATGGAAGTAAATTTAATATATTTGGGTCCGATTGCCGTTGTTATGTTTGAAGGAAATAGGAAAAGAGCCAACGAAAAAAAAATTACACAACTGTGAAACATTGAGGTAGGAGTGTTATGATGTGGGGGTGTATGGCGGCTTCTAGTGTGGTTAATCTTCATTTTATTGATGGAATAGTTAACAAGCATGTTTACGAAGGCTTTTTAAGAGGAATCTTGAAACAAACTTTGAAAAAGATGTGGCTCAAAGATAAGTTTTGTTTTTACCGGGATAATGACACCAGACTCTCAACTATGTTAGTTAAGGAATGGCTCCTTTATAAATGCCCCAATTTATTTTAAACTCCAGTAAAGACACCAGAAATAAATATGACATCACCTGCAGGAAAAATTAGAAAACATAAGGTATCCAGAAAAGAAGAATTTAAAAAATATCCACTCGAAGAATGGAACAAGATAAGCCCGGGATCGATAAAAAAAAAAAAAAATGGTCAACTCCATTCCAAACAGACTAAAAGAAGTGGTCGAAAGTAAATACTTGCCTTCAAGGTGTTGAATTAAACTAATACTATTCAAAAATTAATGAGAAGTGAGGTCATTTTGACTGTGAGGTGAAATTCTTGTTCATATTTCGTTTGTTATTTTTTTTAAATAAACAAAGTTGAATATTTTAATTTTTTTTTTTCGCACTAATTAAATATTGATATAAAGGAATTTGTTGATGAATTTCTGGATTTGTTTCCTGCAGCCGTTTATGTTTTTCTTTATATTTTCTTTCTCTCTACAGGGTGTATCAATTTCACTAGCCACTGTATGTATAAGAACAATTTTATTGGAAATTTAATTACCTTTAATTTTAATCTGTAGAATATTTTTCTAGATTCTACTGTTTTCGAGATATAGATGAAAAAACCCAAAAATGGGACCTTCTCTTCTCCCCTCCACCCTACCGTTAGCTCAACCATTGGAGCGGGGACTTCTAGTATGTTTACCGTCTAACTACTCTTAATGAAGCTTTGAAATAAAAAAATACATCATACATTATGCACTCTATACACCTCATTTCAGCACTCATTGACTGGACTATTAGTTTGAACGGTAAAGCGATCGCAGTATCTCGAACTCAAGTGCTGTCCATGATTGATGGTAGCACAAGATCTCATGGATACCACCTCAATAGTAGTTTCTCCCAGATGCTAAGCTAAACACACAGAAATGAACGACTTAATACATTTAGAAAGTAAACCCGTTTATGAGGAAGCAATCCAACTTGATCTCTTACCGCTGCACGCACGTGTAAATTTTATCGAAGGCATAAAGAATAGAAATCGGCAAAAAAAATATAGCATTTGAAAGAAAAAGAGAAGAAAGACATTTAAATCTGCACTTACTAATAAAGCATTTTTGATAGGTTGTCCTGATTAATTGGCACTGTTCGGTGAAGATGCTATTTCATGAAATTACATAAACTAACGGCAGCAGGACGTGGAGGAAGACCTTACAGAAGGCAAGGAGGGAGAAAGCAAGGAATAGGGACGTGTGGAATAGGATTCTCAGGGAAGCCAAGGCCCACTTCGGGATGTAGCGCTCCCCAGGAAAAGGGAAAGAGAAAGAGAAAGAACGTTGAATTTAAAACATTAGGTATCTTAATAAACGCTGATAAATATAGGTAGCTGCAGAAACGTTCGTGATTTTAAGAATTAGAGAAAATAAGTTTGACAACTTTGAGAAGTATTGGATCTACTACATTAAAACGAAATGAAATTCAAGAAACATTGAAAATAAGATTAAAGGCGTGAAATGCTTGTTATTTTTTGTATTCCTCAGTCTGCGGCTATTTAGTACTAATACCCTACATCGCGGCTTCGCCCATTCTCATAATTAAAGAACTGAGATATTTTTAACTAATAATTAAAGTTATATTCGTTTATCGATAAAAATGCTTTAATAAAGTATGCAATTGAGCATTCTTTTTTCAATATTTTCATGCATAGGGTCAACTAAGGGTCTATGATTAATATTTTTACACACAATATCAAAAATTATATGCTCACATTTTGATTTGGAATCATTTTTATTCGGCAGCAATAATATTTTATTTTATATATTTTTTTTCATATACTTTTTCATCTAATTTGAATTAAATTTCTAAAAGTTTATAAAAGTGAACAAAAAAACCTTGTTGCTGCGAACATCATTAGGCGCTCTTCAACTATCGGTCAATTTTCAATCTTAAATCTTACCCGCATAGAATTACTTTGAAAAATTGAAAAACACTAAATTTTACTATTGCTAAACCTTCCTTGATATATGAAGATTATCAAGTTAACATTGGATATATATTGGTTCAGTAGTTTTCATGGTTAGTGATCACATTCGAAAAATGGCTTATCCTTTTAAACAACAGTATTGATGAACCTCAACATTAGAAATTACGGACTATTATCCTTCCTAATGTTCTTCGCGGGCCTAAAACATGGTTAATTACCATTGTATCTGTAATAAATAATAGTATTTCGCATTAATTAACATTATTAATTCAAGTCTTCCGTCCACTTCCAACTCGCAACAAGATTACGTTCCTCTGACCTATAAACTCCTTTCCACCGTACAGCATAATACGAACACTCCTTCCAAGCTCGATCCACTACACTCCTGAAATTAGACATACTTCTTCCTTAAACTCATTCAAAACTCTCCTATTCCAATATCTCCTTAAATCCCAATCAGATGCCGCCAATATTAGTGATAATTAAAAAATCAAGTTAATCAAGCTCAGCATATCCGATCCCAATGAATTTGCCTTAATAAGTATTCATTGTATAAATTTAAATTCGTTTTTGTTTTTGACATTTGGTTCCCTAACAATTGTTTTTTCTGGGATTTTTTTCTCATACATGTATATATACATGTCATTGTATAGATTAATAGGTGTGCACAGATATATGTGAACACCTATATCTACATAAGTTGGAAGAAGATGTGTGAATATATGTTTTTATGTATCTGTAAATATTTCGTCTTATCAACATTCAAGTAGTACTGAAATTGTTTCTGTATAGTTTTCGTTGCTATTCATTATTTGTACTTTATTTTTTTGATTTATTTTGTATATTTCTTTATTTTTCTCGAACACATTGTAATTATATATGCATTTAATTATTATATCATCATATTGTTATTATTATCAATATTTATTTTCTCTCTCTGCTTACCAAAAGTGCCATTTTCAATTGTATATACATATATTACCTTTTATACATATTATTATCTTCGTTTGAAATTAAGATAACCAGATTATTATACAACCTTATTATACATGTCTGTTATTCTTAGGGGGCAATATGTCCCAGAATAAAGTATTTTTTTTTCATTTCATTCATTATAATTATCAATATTACAATAACTGACAGGTTTCGTAACTTCAAACTTTACTTAACCCTGACCTCCATATGTTTTGTATTACCATGAACATTATATTAAATACATTGTTTTCTTCAGTTGCGGTTTTTGAGCATAAAGTATTACGTAGTTTCTCTAGGCTGAAAAAAGACGAAACAATTGATTGGCTAAATAATGCGGAATTAATGGGAAACCATTCAAGGATACCAAAGGTTTTCGAATAGATGAGGACACACCAAAAAAGATATTCGTCGAACCTATGATAGTTATACGCTCGAGGGTAGACCTAGGCATTGATAGGAGGACGTTAGGTCTGATCTTGTGAAATTAGTTTTTGATTGTGTTAAAATGTGATATGTATGCAACGGTTATTAATTGTGTTGGTTTTGAACCTATTGGTGCGCTAAGCCATTTTACTATGGCTATATCGCTCCCATTTAGCCTCCACTGGTTTCTACACTAGTTAAGCGGACGAGAAAGCAGCGCTTGAGTTTCCTGAAATCCTCCATAAATAAATAGGCTTTGTATTTACAATTTTTATAAAAATATATTTTAATTTTCTTTCTAAATTTCTATAAACTACCTTAATATTTTTGTAGCTACATTTACTGTAAGCGTGAAGCTGATTTAAAGTTTAGATTACTTTAAAAATATTTACATTATATTTATTTTATTATAAATATGCCTGGATTAGTTTCTTTTTGTTTGTTGCTTTCCAACATTACCATTCCTTTTCCGTCATTAAATACTGTACTGTTAGTATTAATTGTATTATTTTAGTTTTGCATATGTTTTAAATTATTGATTTACTTCTATTACTATATAATAAATGAATCACTCTATCCATAGTTGGTCCTTAATGCTCTTGGAAAAAACAAATAAACCTTTTAAGGAAACATTAAAATACATCTTTGTTCATTATTTAAAAAATAAAATACTGTCAATAATAAATATGTTTAATTCCATCTCTTTAAAGTTTAATTTCGGTTTCCTCGAACTTCAGAACGTACTGCAAAGAACATTAAAAATAAATACGTCCTCAGTACGTATGCTAATGACACAAGTGTGTTATCAGAAAATAAATTCCTTTCATTGTATCTCAATCACTCCAATTTCATGTAACAAACTTTCGGGAATGGTTTAAAAATAAATCCAAATAACATTTTATGAACATCCTTCGTCGTAAACCTACGACATCCTGTCCTACAGTATACGTTAATAATTTTCCACTGATCCACATTGATCAGATTGAAGTTCACACACGATACTTAGAGACAAGAAACTGCTCGTCGTTTTCGATTATTCCAACATTCACTAAACAAGTGTTCAAAGCTGTTAATGGCTAGTTCTTTTCAAGTTATTGATGTTATAGTAATAATTTTTCCGCACATTTGCTTATTGTATATATTGTATACTGCCGTAAATGTCAATTTAAAAGTATAAATATAAAAAAAAAAATATGTTTTTTTCTCTGGGAAAGTTGATATTTATTTTATAGCATTATAATGTTACAAAAATATATTTTATATTACGATTTTTAACAATAGAATTTGAAATTATGATTACTTATTTCAATTATATTGGACGTACTTGTACGATTTCCCATTTAGGGCAAGATGGATTGCGTAATTATAAAGAAAGCGCAAGGTCGGTGAGTTACTGGTTAGCTGGCAATTTCTTCTTCGGGTCATATTCAGCCGAATTAGTTTGAATAACTAGAAAATTCCATTAGTTTCTTTAGTTTTACGTCCTGGTTTTCAAGAATATTTAATCATTATTTCTATATATATTTTTTTATATTTTAGGAAACACCAGATGTAAAAACAAAATCCGTGTGTGCATCAAATCCTAATTTAAAAACTTATAGAACCACTAATTGACCAAGGGATAAAGGAATAACAATTATTCATTGGAAGAAACCGCAAGATGCCAAGGCAACTTAAACAAAACAAGTTCTGCTTCAATTTTATTATGATTATCTTTTACTAATGAAATCTGAATAAAATATCTTAAAGAAAGTTTTAAAGAAAGTTTTAAAGAAAGTTTTCTTAAAGAAAAGTGAAAGAATGTTTTTAAAATGAATATGTTGCAAACATTCTTGTGAATGCTCAAGAAATTAACATATTCTAATGCTTCATGGATCATTCTTATATAATCGAGTTTGTAAAATTCTGTTTTAACATTTTCCAGTATTGTGTTGTAACTAATTATATAACTTTAAAAGAATAAGGAAACGACACCAATTATTTATTTTAAAAAATAAATTAACTTCATATAGCATTAATAAAATAATAAATATTACACATTAGTTAATATAACTTAGACTGGTTGGTATTATCGAATATTGGAGAACGTCCTGAAAATTGATCGACTTAAAAACCGGTTCAGTACTCGTAAATAGACAACTTACTGGCCCTCCATTTGGTTGAGGAAAAACCCGGCGGTTGTTAACTACATCACCTGGTAAAATCCTACCGTCAAGAAACGCCTCCTTACGGTTTGCTGCACCCAAGATCCTCCATAGTTGCATTTAAATTTTGAGGTTTTTATCTTGTCTTTTGGCCTATTGGGAACTGCGGCTCACTGTATTTCGCTAAAGGGAAGCAATGCAATAGATGAAATGAAATGAAAATAAATTTTATTCTGGGGCCATTGCCCCTTAAGAATAATGATAATGAACAATTAATGGCGACCTAGCTGCCGTATATATAATTAAGAAACATAATAAAAGCAAGAAAAATACAATTACAATTAAATTAAGGAATTTAAAAGAAAATTAAATTAAAATATAAAAGTCATAAAAAGTAATATTTCATGTTATAAAATATCACACGAAAAACAAATTATATCTTATATATCAATTTATTGAAATTTACAACTATACAAATATGTACATCAAGTAAATGAGCTCATAACGATTACAATGACATGTAACAGCTTGAAAAGAACTAGATATCAGTAGTACTTCAATAAAATTCTACACTAGAAGATCTCTAGGCCATCTTCTTTTCAGACGCCACGGAGGATTATCGGGAATGGAGTTGGGAGCAAGTTGAGAAACTAAGTGGTTATGGAGCTTACTTATATAGGTATCTGGTTTGGGCTAACTCAGCTACATATGGAACATTAAGGTCTTTATGGATAAGCTTATTGGTGAAAAAGTAAGGGGCATTTAGGATTTTTCGAAGGATTTTGGATTGTAAGGATTGGATACGAGATGATTTGGATGGTTTAATAGAGCCTAAAAGCTCAACTCCGTACATCCAAATAGGTCTAATAACAGTCATGTAAATAAGTCTTTTGTAATGAATTGGGAGGTTTGATCGTTTGTCTAGTAAATGTTGAAGTAGTCTGTAAGGACGAGCAGTAAATTATATCTTAAGATTGAGAATTTAAAATAAACTACGAAAACAAAAATAAGGGGGGGGGGAATCAATGAAAAATATACAGTAAACAAAGCTAAGAAATATAAACTGTCCGGAAAAAATAATTTATCTTGTCTGATAAAATAATACTGTATAAAATCAATATTATATTCTGAATATTCATATTTCATTTTTAAAAATATTTTGTTCATCGATATGACTATTAGATTGAATATCTAACAAG
Source organism: Euschistus heros (assembly GCA_003667255.2). NCBI lineage: Eukaryota > Metazoa > Arthropoda > Insecta > Hemiptera > Pentatomidae > Euschistus > Euschistus heros. The sequence goes on from RCWM02000019.1 coordinate 131,949, forward strand.
TAAACGAAAATTCGGAATTTAAAGCTGTTATGGGTGGAGGGATGGCGAATGGTGGATGGGAGGGAGTTCCAGAAGTTAGAAGCTCTCAAAATAAAGGAACTTTTGAAGGATGTTGTGTTGAAGGGAGTTAGATAGAGGTCTGAGGAATGGGATCTAGTTTTGCGGGAATCCATTGATGATTTTAATGTTAATGCTTTGTGGATATAGGAAGGTGACCGAGAGAAAAGTGATTTGTAAAGGAACGAACCAAGAAAGTTTTGTCGTCCTGAAGATTTGATGCAGTCAAAATTTGTGTCATTATTTTGTTGGCCAACAGTAACCCATCGACTTTCTTTGATTTCACTTCATTAATACTTATAGTACCAATACGGCATGTTACTATTTTAGAAAAGAAATTTTTCGAATGAATTACATAATTTTTATTATAATATTGATGAATTTTGTTTGTAATAACTCCAGATTGTCTAACGACATATATAGATTAAATACCTCTTCAATTATATTTTTATTTCATCATTCTCAATCAGCTCTTGAGATAACATTTTTACAAATACTCAAAATTTGATCTCGGTTCCAAATGAAGATTATAAGCCCTGATACCGTAACTATACCAATATTCGAATCTAATGCAATTTTTAATTTCTTGCTATAAAATGTCGGTTCATTTTCTTTGTAACCATACTTTCTCCAATTTTGTTAAATAATGCTAATAAGTTGGTAATCAGTAATAAAATTTATGTTGAATGACAATTTCCTCATGCATAGACATGTATGATCAAGTGTAACAAGGGGCACAGTATAGCACCATGATTAGCACTATCCCTTTTAATTTGGCTATGGTGTCTCTTTGTTCTTCGATCTCATCTGCCGTCATTGGACGTCAAATTGCTAGGTAAATGATAGAATAATCGATTTTTTTTTTTTTTTTTTTTTTTTTAAATTTCTAAACCATGTAAATTGACTTCACTCGCTAAATTGTTTACGAATTTCTTTCTTCTTGCTGGAAAACTAATAGTTTCTGTTGAGTAAGGATATATCTCCCTTTAATCTTCGATTAAATGGTGCTTGAATAGTAAACAAAGTTTATAGCTATTTCTAAACAATATAATTTTTACGAATTTTGGTTTTCAACAGGGTGAACATCACAGTGTAACGTAACCTGTTATACTATGCTTTCTTTGATAATATATATTTTTTCTAGTAGTATTACATAGAAAATTGTTGAATAGGAATAGGAAAACGAAGACGGACATTGGTCTATGCCGACGACATGAAAGAATCTATAGAGCTTGTTAAAAAGGGGCTACTTATAATTTAATTTTGATTACCGAAAATTATTTATGGAACATAATTGAGGTGAAGCGCTTTCTATTTTCCATATTTTATTTCGTTTAATGTATGTTTAGTCTCCTAATCCCCCCACCCCAGTGGTACACTGTAACAGTTTGTGATTTTAGATAGTTATAAAAATAAGTCGCTTTTAAGTATAATTTCGTTGTTATTTCAAGCCTAATATGAAGTTTAAAGGCTGTTGATTTTCGGTAAATAATTAGAAGACGATATATTAATAGGCAATAAATATTACAGGCATTAACAATTGAGTTCAGGTGAAATGTAATGATTAATCGATTGGATTTATTAGTTAATTGATAAATATAAAAAAAATAATACAAAATAAAATAAATAAATGAACAAAAAAAAAAATAATTGCGAGAAAAAAAAATATGTAAAATTAGGAGGAGATAGAATTATACAGACTGTTCAATTGTTGATCTTTAAGTTATCAACGAGATCCACAAATGCACAAAACTCCTCGAAGTATTTCTCTATGAGATCCTCCTTTGAAGATGGTCTGCGTTCAGTAGGAATTCAGCGATCAGCTTGTGTCTGTATCTTTCCTATTTTTTACAGTTATAAATCAGATGGTCGTAGCTTTGTTCACTGTTTCCGTCGCAGTTACAAATGCTGTTGTCAGTTAGTTTGAGCCTGTATAAGTAACTTTGTGCTCCACCATGTCCTGTCAAAAATTGGGTTAGTTTGTATATCATTTCTTCATTTTTTTTTATCTATCGTCTATAGTTTTAATGAACTATGTACGGTATTATCACATTTACTAGATGTATCTTTTAATTAATAGACTTATAAATTAATAAATGGATCAGTAAATAAAAAAAATAAAATAGATATCAACTTCTTTATATTCTGCTAAAACTCAAGTTTTATAAAAGATTCAGTTAATGCATATTCATACTTTAAAAATAATGTTTAAAATGGGTTCGAGTGACACAATCATTGTATAATTTTTACATTCTGGATATTGGAATCGTTGAGCCTAAAGAAAACCTTGCCCTAGATACATGATTTAGTATAACCTGTACATCTGTGTCTTATTTAATATTTAGCTTTTAACCTTCGGATTAATTTTTTTTTCAGACTGGTGCCTTCTCGAAAGACTGACAATCTTGACTTAGACAAGGTAAGATATAATTTGTTTTTAAATTTACAATACACAATAAGCACATATGAGCAAGCCATTATTGAATTTGGGCCTCCTCCAAGAGCCTCCGCTAGTTGGCTCTCTCCTGCTAACTAACTGTCCATCGGTGTTATGAAGCTTGCGTTTCCCATCGACACCTTATCCTTTGTCGCCTGTATTAGTCACAATTTGCTGATAGCAGACTACAGATTTCTAGGTCCTTCATAATCACAGTCTTCCTTTAGATTTCATAAAACTCCCTGTTCTACCTAATATTGTAAGGTGCTTGTAACTTCTGCGTATACGAACGACCATTCATTGGTCTCCTGAATCCCTGGACCGAAGTGAGTTCGGCTGCGGTAAGGACAATTTTATTCTTTTATATTACTTTTCGTTGGACTTGGAGGTAGAGTGGGTTCCTGGCTTTTTGTTGTTTTCGAAGAAAATCATGGCGATGAATATGGATGCTGACGTACTATCTCGAAAATCAGACGAATATGGGATCAAACAGTTGCTGGATTACCTAAAATGCAAAAAAAACACAAAAAATGAAATACTATTGAATTTGATTATGGCAATGTTAAACATTTTTCCCCTCTTCTTTCGGCCGCATAATACCGTAATTATATATTATATGTATATATGCTTCGGACGTCCCAGGGCATTTGTTAATTTAGTTGTATTTTAAACTAATGTCTCATCGTTCTTCATGCTATTATCATCAATCTGAAGAATAGATTATGAAGTTATTTTCATTAAAAATTATTTTCTATTGATCACTAAGATCAAATGCTTTAACGATACAAAATCTTTCTCATTTATAGTATTGGTCCTGAAGAGAAAAAATTTAAAAGAACCTCCATAAAGTTGGTTCAATACGGCTGCAGACTTAATTTTTGACTATTAACTTTAGCTATTTAGGTTTTCTGATATGTTATTTACATTCATTCATGACCGAGCAAAATTAATGACGGGGGAAACTGCGAACTTAATAACACAAAAAATCTTATAAATAGCTCAAACAGCAATTATAGTGCTATTTTCCTTAACTGAAACATCCTTGACGTTGAGATGCTTAAAAGCAATTTAACTTGTAATTATAAGAACTGAGATTCTATAGCTTTAGGTATTGATAAAAAATAAACAGGTGCTCATCACTCTCACTATGATAACCTAGCAACAAAATATTTTATAATTTTTCTTTTTTCTTATTGTTAAACTTTATTGATATTTGCAACGGTACACATCATATACAATAAGTAGATTTGTGGTAAAATGATTACAATGTTCAATAGCTTGTGAAGAACTACTCATTTGTAGCACTTTAATAACTGTTGTATGTTAGAAAGTCCCTCGGTCATCTTCTTTTCAGACGCCTCGGAGGGTTATCGGGAATCGATTGAGAAGTAATTTGGGAGACTGGTAGATTCGAGTGGGTATGTAGCTTGTCATGGAAGGATAGGTCCTTTTTGGATCATATCTGTGACATGTGGGACATCTACATCGTTATGGATAAGTTTATTGGTGACCATAATAAGGAGCGTTAGGGATTTTGCGAAACATTTTAGATTGGATACGAGAAAAAGAAGGTCCAGGAGCCCTAAAGCTCAAAACCGTATGTCTAAATGGTTTAAATTACTGTTCTGTAAATAAGTATTTTGTTATTAAATGGGAGCTTTTAACGCCATTTCTTTTAATTTTAAGACTTAATTTATTAAGACTTCTTCCTCCCAAAGCTCAACTCCGTATCTCCAAATGGGTCTAATTACTGTCATGTAAATAAGTATTTTGTAATTTATTGAGAGCTTTGAACGCTTGTCTACTAAATGTTGGGGTAGTCTCCGAGTATAAGGACAAGCAGTTTCTTATCTTTTAAGTCTCGTATGTGAATTCTAAGTAAGTCGTTTGCCCAGATGGAGTCCTAGGTATTGGGTCTGTTCAACAGGGATTAGTGAAATATTATTATAAATATTATAGGATACTGTAGGGCAGGAAGTCATAGGTTTGCAACGAAGGATATTGGTTTTTTGACGAGATTCGTTTTGATTTATTTTATTCTCCAATTTTGTCAGCTGTATATACCGTGTAGAGGATCGGACCTGGAATACTACCTTGAGGAACACTGGCACATTGTTTCATCACAATGAAAAATTGTGAATTAATTTGAAATATTTATCACTGTATTGGATATTGGAGCCCCAACAGAATGCCAAAAATCATGCTGAATGGGCGTCCCGAAGGAAGCAAGAGAGAAAGAGGAAAGCCTAGATTGTGCTGGGGGGAAGACGTTGAGGCAGGCCTAAAGACACTTGGTGTGAGGTATTGGAGGAGAGCAGCTGGTGACAGAAACAAATGGAGGGGAATCGTGGAAGAGGCCAAGTTTCTGCATGGACCGTAGCGCCATTGTTGTTGTTGTTGTATTGGATTTATGAATGAATGAAGACTGTATTAGCAGATTAGAATTATAACATTCATACATCCTTAAAGCATTAGCATTTGTAGGGAATCTTAGTTTAGCTATATAATTCTCTCTAATAAATCAAAACTACCTATTACAAGTTATGAACACCCGTACCCTACCTTTATTTACAGTATCCTGCAATTCAAGTCCGCAATCAAATCACTGCATACAAGATCTCATCTTTCTGATCTCTATACTCCATCCCATAGAAGTACTGAATTCCAACACCCCTTCCTTGTATGATCCTCTATCCCCCCCCCCCCGTATTAGCTATGCTTCTTCCCTAGGAACATTTAAAACACTCTTCTTTCTCTTCAAACTGTCGCTCTCTAATTATATGGATGTCTCACAATGTATGTAATCATACAATGTAATCACAAAGTATGGCAGATATAAAACGTTAGCATAAAGATATAGTTTTCTTATGATAATGTTTTAATTTTTTGTGACGATAATTTTTGATTTTTCTCTTTTTCATTATCATTTTCTGGGGTGTTTTTTCTCTGAAATTTTGTTTATAATATTAACTCCTATATTGTCTATATTTTTTTCTTTCTCTTTTCTTTCTATTTATAGTTTGTTTGTTTTTTTCTGTATTTGTTCTCCTAAATTTGTATTCACTTTTATCTATGTTGTATTATTTTTAAAATCTCTCGGCCAGTTATGATTTTACTTGGCGTTATGTAATGTTATTTTTAAGAGACTTCGTCCCAGAATAAAGTTTTTTTGCTATTCTATTCTATTTCAAAAAAAAAAAAGTTAACTTGCCGTATCAGGGATCGATTTCTGTATCTAGCTGAATATAGAAGTAATTACTAATTATTGAAGTGAAGCTTTGTAATGTTTTGGCCTGTCATATTAGTTATTTTCTCCACCCTGCAAAATCGCTATTCTTCAGCTTTAGCAGGTGTGAATTTATTGATTAAAGGGTGATTAAAAAAATTACAATAGAAAATGTCCCCTGTATGTGTATGCAAAAGAAGGGGTAGTTATGAGGGGGTGGGAGCTACTGGGGAAGTTTAAGAGTTGTTGTTTCTTCTCAAAGGTATATATTTAATGTTTATAATATATCTTTAATATTTTCATATTATTATAAATGCTATAGTGAAAAAACGTTCCCATTTGATAGATATCAACTATCGTCCATAACTTTTTTTTTTCAGACTACTGATAGTATTTTTTCGAACCATCTTTTTAAATAATCCATTAAAAAATCCTGTTTATATTTATTTGTCGCGTTACCCCCAAACCATTTAAAAATCTCTTGTCAACCTGTAAACTGTAAGATAAGATTGTAATCGAGAATGAGAGCACTATTTAAACATTTATGACTTCTTCTAAAGAATTATTGAATAGGATTAGTAACATTAATGTTTATTGTTTATTTAAAACTAATATTTTCACTAATTTTTTCTGTTACAGTTTATCATGCAATTTTCTCTCTCTCTCTCACTCTCTCTCTCTCTCTCTCTCTCTCTCTCTATATATATATATATATATATATATATATATATATATATATATATATATATATATATATATATATATATATATGCATATACACACATAATACGCTAAGAAGAAATGTTTTTTTTTTTTTTAATTTTTTCTACTGATTTACGTAACATGTCAGGGGCTTGTTAAGCGCTTACCCTTTATCAGTGTCTCTCATAAAGTTAAAGATTTCGGGTAACTACTTATTATGTTCTAGTTACTTAAAAATGTAAACTTACTAAGATATTAACATAGTTGAACGTTATGATAAATCTTTTAGTAGTGTTTGTCGACTAATTTTTGGAGTGTAATATTCCAGTTATAATTTAATATTTGGGTTATAGTATGTTCATACCATTTATTATCAGTTGGAATTATTCTACAATATTATAAATTTATATATTTGTGTGTGCGCGCGTGTGTTTTTTTTTTTCCTGATCGTCTATAATTACTATTGTCCTATTTACTGACTAGCCAAAAATTCCACCCAATTGAGTTTTTTTTATTTTCTCGGCTAAATGATTCATTCAAAACACCTAAAAAGTTTTTATCCCCATATACTTTAACCAGAACATATGAAACCTATTAGGATTATCAAAAAAGTTAATAAAGCAATATTTATAAAAAAATAAAATTAATATGAACAAAAATACCATTTTTTTTTTAATCCAGCCCATAAGTTGAGCTTTGGGACTCCATAAAACCACCCAATTCTTCGGGTATCGAACCCTTACAATCAGAAATCCTTTGTAAATTCCTCAATGCTGCTTAATATGTCACAAACGTATCCATAAAGGTCTTCATGTTCCGTATGCTGCAGAATTGGGCCAAACCAAAGATCTATTCTTATATGATAAGCTACAAACTTGTCTACTGACCTGCTTCCCACTCGATTCCTGAAAACCCTTCGAGGCGTTCGAAAAGAAGATGGCCTAGAGACCTTCTAATGTTCTGCCGCAAGGTGAGCGATCGAACTTACTTCTTTGAAATATGAAGTTTTAACACTATCGATTTTCAACTCTTTGATATTATAATTTATTTAATAATTTTACTATTTATTAAATAGCTATTTACAACCAATGGGAATACAAGTAAAAAAATTATATATCGCTAATTCGCTGCACGTCTCTAACTCATGATTTCATAACTGAACCCGTTGACCGTCATCTCTCAGGATAACATAAATTTACTGATTTTCTTGCACATTAGTCAAATTGTATACCATTATCTTTGATTGCATATTATGTAACAACCAACAACATCCCGACAGTTCAATATCCTGAATTGTTCCGCTTCTAATGTCTACTCAATGAGTTCAAGAAACATCACGTTCAGCTACAACTATATATAAAATTATTTATGTGAAACGTTTTTGTTGTTATTCAGAATTTAGTTATTGAAATACATTGATTAATATATTGGTTTACTAGTGTTTTGGGGATAATTTATATTGTAATTCTTGACTTCTCACTCTCATAAATATCTATTAAATTTTAATATATGTATCATTTCACGAAGAGCTTCAATTTCAAAAACTGAACCTAAGTTGTTAAATATTTAACGGATAACAATGAAAAATCTTTTTATTCTAGTAAATTTAGGATTTGATACGCAGTAATTTATAAAAAGCTATTTCACTATATATTATATTATATAAAAATTTTCATGATTTGTTTCACTTTACAATTCTTCAAAAATCCTCATATTTTATACATAAGCTATATATATATATATATATATATATATATATATATATATATATATATATATGTGTGTGTGTGTGTTTGTATATATTTAATAAGGTTCTTGAGGTTCAGTCAGTAAATAAAAACAACTTATTTTGGCAAAGTTTCGAGACTTTATTGTTCTCATAATTATGCCCTACAGTGAAAGAACTGGTTAAAATAAAATTATATTAGTTATACAGGTTATTTCAAAACATAAAGTTACCTACAATATAAATATATAAAGAACATGGGTTAGAATAATGAACTAGGAATAATTACAAAATATGGAGGAGTATGGAACTAGAATGTTACTGGTGGATATGCTGTTGGTATCAACTACTAAATTATAACAATTCTAGTACACAACTGAACTGGGGAATTTCCGAAAAAAAGGTAAGGGTTGGGATGCTAGGTATTTCCAAAACTGATGGTATTCCCGGGTAAAGGTAGAAGAGATTTCCGTTTTCCTATATGATATATACAGGATGTCCCGAATTTAAATGGCAAAACTTCAGGAACTTATAGGGGACCGAAAAACTAAGACAAAAAGACCTTTAGATATTTGCTCGTTTTTGCTCTGTTTTAGAGAAAATCGCAAAAAAAGAAACAAAACAAAAATGTTACTGGTAGTGATTATAACCTTTCAAAGTTCGTCAGCCTAGGCAGTGAGATATGTAAACACTTAATGTTATCCTTTACATTCTTTTATTTGTTTACATTTTGGCTTCCTTCTAGGATTATAATTCCTAAATCAGTCTTCAGTCAGTTACTCAGATATTTTTGTGTGAATAGCATCAGCCACAATGCCGCATACATATTCCAATGTTGTATACGCTGATATGATTTTTGTGTATGATTTCTGTAACGGTAATGCTTTAGAAGCGGTGCGGGAGTATGCGCGCCGATTTCCAAATAGAAGAGAGCCTAAACGACGAGTCTTTTCGTTAACTTATAATAGACTACGAGAGACTGGGTCATTCTTAATACGTAATGAAGGCGACCAATTCCAGGCAGCAATAAGAGCAGATTATCGGAGAAGAAATTGTGTTCAACGCCACTTCGATAACAGTCCTGAGACTAGCATCCGAAGAGCATCTGCTTGGCAATATAATTTTCCAACACCATGGTGCTCCTCTACATTATTCGAAAGCAATAGAAAAATAAACCAACGATACCCCATGGAGAGAAATGCCCTCCCCCTAAAAACAAAGTCATCTGTCCATAAAATGCACCTCAAAAGTGGTATTCTTCAATATCATCTGCATTCAGAAGCAAACGGGCAAAATTGAGGTCTATGTTCATTATCATTGGGTTTCAGATGTTACATTGAAAATCTGATAAAAATAAATCCTAAATAATAATAACGAATAAATAAATGTAATAAAATAAAATCTTTTGATCTGGTGTCTCTTTATTAACAGTTTTCCTTTATTTTATATTAAACAATAAATTTGTTCTTTGCATTAGCAATATCGCGGCAAGCCATATGGCGAACTTTGAAAGGTGATAATCGCTACCCACCATCTTCAAAAAGTTCAGAATTTATTACCTCAAGATTATGTCAAAAGATTGAATTTTAGTAACTGGCTTCTTAACAAAATTCACGATGGTAATTTATTTCCATTAAAAATTATATGGACCGATGAAGCTACCTTTACAAGAGGAGGAATTGTTAATCAAAGAAATTATCCTGTATGGGCTCTTGAAAATCCCAGAGCTATTTTAGAGAATAGGTTTCAGCATGAATTTACTATTAATGTTTGGCTTGGAATTTGGAACGGATTACTGGTGGGACCATATTTTTTACCTGGAAGATTGAATGGTATCACATTTACACATTTTTTGGAGAACGATTTTTCTAATTATTTAGATGACATTCCCTTACAGCAGCGGATTGAAATGTGGTTCAAACTCGATGGATGTCCAGCTCATTATAGCAGATTTACTCGAGCTTGGCTGGATATAAATTATCCGCAACGATGGATTGGACGTGGAGGATTAGTACCTTGGCCACCCAGATCACCTGATATGACACCCATGGATTTCTTCGTATGGGGAACCTTGAAGCAGAAAGTTTATTCGGTGTCAATCAACTCAAGAGAGCAATTAAGAGACCGAATCATAGATGCAGTGCACCAAATATCATCAGAACAATGTTTAGCTGCAATTTATCAAGTGAGTGCTAGATGTAATGCTTGCATTGGTGCAAGAGGACAACATTTTGAGCAATATTTACATTAAAAAGAACATAACATAAATATAAATGTAAATAAATAAGTATAAAAATGAAAACTTGTTTTGTTTCTTTTTTTGCGATTTTCTCTAAAACTAAGCAAAAACGAGCATATCTCTAAAGGACTTTTTGTCTTAGTTTTTTGGTCCCCTATAAGTTCCTGAAGTTTTACCATTTAACTTCGGGACACCCTGTATAAGAATCATCCATGAAGCATTGGAATACGTTAATTTCTTGAGCATTCACAAGAATTTTTGTAACATATTCATTATTAAAACATTTTAGGCCCCTGTATATATGGATAAATGATTTATACGATGCCTGTTAATATAAATGTATATTATTAGTCTGAATTTATTAGATTGGAAGGACATGTGTTGAGATTTATGACGTCTGATTTTTTGTTTATTGCGCGATTTTTAAATTTTTCAATGGTTATCATTTCTTTAATATTTCGTTAAAAATTATTTTGTTCGTGGTGAATAATTTTGGGAGAATCAAACTTAAAAGAATGTTTTATTTGCCTGTAATGTGTGGTGATAGTTGTTTCGTCTGGTTTATTCGGGTTTTTAGTTAAGTTGTTGTTTGTTTAGCTGCTCGTCTATAATATACGATGATATACTATAATATAAATTTAAATAAACATTAATTTTCTATTCCATAACACTCAAATCTAAAATCGTGGTTGGAAGTCAGTTTCAGAAGTTGGATGCCCTGGTAATGAAAAGTGGATAGACAGTGTGTGGAAATTATATTGAGATTAGATGGAGAAGCATCTGATTTTACGTTAAGTGACTGACAACATTAAAGTTAGCGTTATGATAAGAGAAATGGTTATGACGTGGGATTTCTGTAACAAATCAGCAAACAAAGCAGTATAATATGAATTAATATAGTCTGTTGCGCAAAAGCTTCGGTAGCTTTGTGGGTTTTGAAAAGTTAGAAACAAGACATGTAAATATAATGAGGGAAATAAAATAAAAAGGGAAAAATAAAATGAAATAAATAGGAAAAAATGAAAAAAAAAAGTAAGAGAGGAAAAAAATTAGTTTTTCTAGTATCTAGTATTATATATTATATCTTAGAATTATAACCAAATTATAAATATTATGAATTATATAAATTACCTAGATTATATAAATTATTATTATTATTATTCTTTAATATAAGACAAAAAAATCAAATATGTTAATACCTAAGAAGGCAAAATTAAAAGAGTTTCCGAAAGATATTAGAACCAGATTTAATGTAAAGAGGCGAAAGGGTTAGGTAGATCGGTGGGTTAAAACCTTTTGGTTTACCTAAGACTGGTTGTTTTTTTTCCATTCCTACTTGAATTCCATTCTTATATTAAAAATAAAAATAAATAATAGATACAGAATGAGTACCTCTTAGTGTAAAAAAAATTGAGTGAAACTAGATCAAAAATGGAAAAACAATGCCGCAGATTACCTTTCTATTCCAATCCGTTGAAGATAAAAGATGATTTAAAGGCTTTTTTGGGGAAACCATGCTTCTTGCCGTAAAAGCTATATCTCCATTTTGTTGAAATTTTTTTCAGATTTTGATCACATTTTCGGATTTAGCATTAAATTTCCTAGAAGTGCAGAATAAAGGAAAACTGTCAATAAAGCGACACCAGATTAAAGGATTTTATGTTATTGCATTTATTTATTCATTACTATTATTTAGGATTTGTTTTATCAGATTTTCAATGTAACATTTAAAACCCACTGATAATGAACGTAGACCTCAATTTTTGAGGTGAATTTATGGACAGATGAGACTGTTTTCGTTGTTTTATTCATTCAACAGATTGAATGGTGAGAATTACTAGGATTTGTTACAGAATATCCTACCGCAACTTCATTATGATATTCCACCTGAAGTTCGGCAAAATATAATTTTCCAACACCATGGTGCTCCTCCACATTATTCGAGAGTAGTACACAAATAAACCAACTATATACATAGATAAGTAGAAATACCTTCCCCTGTAAAAACAGAATCATCTGTCCATAAAATGCACCTCAAAAATGGTATTCTTCAACATCATCTGCATTCAGAAGCAAACGGCAAAATTGAGGTCTATGTTCATTATCATTGGGTTTCAAATGTTACATTGAAAATCTGATAAAATAAATCCTAAATAATAATAACAAATAAATAAATGTAATAACATAAAATCTTTTGATCTAGTGTCTCTTTATTAACAGTTTTCCTTTATTTTCTATTAAACAATAATTTTTTTCTTTGCTTGTTATTCCAATGAAGAGTTTATTATATTTAAAATGAATATTTCCATTAAGCGATTATCATAATGTCTTATTTACACAAGTAACTGAGTTGTATGCAAAATTAAAACACCATGTTTTTCCGGTTTCAAAAGTAAATTTCTTCATGAAATCAATACATATCATTAATTTGATCATACCATATGAAAGCTTATTAAATTTTCAAGTTTTTGTGAGATTTGCAGTTTTGTGGATGGTTTTTTTCGAAAAACGGTGAGCGTTGAAGTATTATAAGACATTGTAACTTCCCTAAAAAAGGTGAAGATCAAGCTGTTCTTTAGGTCCCAAGTTTGTAGAATTTAATGTTACATTTACTCTACACCTATAGATAATTTAATGCTAAATCTGAAAATGTTGTAAAAATTTGAAAAATAACTAAACAAAATGGAGATATTACACCTTTTATGGTAAAAAAACGTGGTTTCCTCAAAAAAATCTTTGAATTATTGTATATCTGCAACGGATTAAAATAGAAAGGTAAGGTTTTAATCAATTTTTTTTCTCAATTTTTGATCTAGTTTAACCCAATTTGTTTTTTGTTTTTTTTTAAATACTCTAAGATGTATAAAAATATTTTTATTTTTATTCCCTGTATAGTCTTTTAATGTTTTTATACTGGATGATTAATGTTTAACATTCGAGACTATTTTTCAAATGAAAAGAATTCCAATAGAACTGGCGGATAACTCAGCAATCCTAATGTTTATGCTCTGCCCCAATTCATAAGATTTAAAGATTCACTTAACTTAAGCGCCTATTTTTCAGATCCATATACTTCGTTCACACAGCGTTGAGTAAGCAATGCATTATTAATTCTTACTTTCGAATTTTCAATTTCGTTCGGTATCTAACTGAATCTATAAATAATATTTTACCTGTTTAAAATATTTGTTGGAGCTCATTGAATAATTAATATTATCTGATACGGCAAGGTCAAGCAGGAGGTCTGTGTCTGAATGGATTGCTAATCGGGTACTACGAAGGATGGCCGCTACCGGTTCTCCTCTGACCCAGATTGTCAAGGTACATCCTACTTGTCTCAGTGTGCACCAAGTACCTTCTTATAGGTACCGCCTGTTCCCTCTGGTGTTCAACTTTCCAGGTGTGACTTAAACTAAGGAAAAAATCCTAGTACCAGGGTGTCAACCACTTGGAATTTTAAGGAAATTCTGGAATATATCGGTATATTCGAAAAATATTTGGGGAAATATATCCAATCCCATCGTCCACCTTACATTTCCGAACTCCTTCAATTCAAATCCTCAATTCTTTCCCGCCAAACCCGTTTCCGTCAATCAGATTTGTTTTCTCCTGGTTATTGATCAGCCACTTTCGACAGATCTTACGTAATCCGGTCCTCTTCTCTATGGAACTCAATTCGTCTTTCAAGTACCCTTTCCACTTTCAAATACCACTTTTTCAAAATTCTTTTGTATTTCAAATTTTAAACCGATCAACGTGCTGTTAAAAGTTAATCAATCGATCATACCGTTTAATCTGAAAAATATTAATTCTACTAACAAAAATATTTAAAATAATAGACACAATAAATCTTTTGAATATTTAATTGGAATTTAAACATAGATTACAGTGTTCTACTTCTCTAACCTCCTACTTTCCATACAGATCCTGTCATCCAAAAACTGTCAGTAGTCATTAAAATATGAACAATTTATATTCAGGAAATCTTATTGCTTTGTAAAAAAAACTTATTTTAAATTTCTGTTGTTCAAAGCTCCCAATTAATTACAAAAGACTCATTTACATGACTGTGATTAGACCTATATGGACATACGGAGTCGAGCTTTGGGGCTCTACTAAACCATCCAATTCATCCCTTATCCAATCCTTACAATCCATAATCCTTCGAAAAATCCTTAATGCTCCTTACTTTTTCATCAATAAACTTATCCATTAAGATCTTAATGTTCCATATGTTGCTGATTCAGCCCAAACCAGGTACCAATTCTCTCATAGTAAGCTCCATAACCACTCAAATCCACTAATTTCTCAACTCAATTCCGGATAATCCTCCGAAGCGTCTGAAAAGAAGAAATGTATTGACAACGATTGACAATAGCAATTGTAATCGTTGTCGCTACATTTACTTAATGTATATATTTTGTATAGTTGTAAATTTCAATAAATGGATATAAATTACATCCATTGATGTATATTTTTTTCATTGAGAAGAGCCGTATGGGTATGAACGTTACCGAAATAATGAATAGTCTGACCATTCAAAGATTTCTCCCACAAGCCATCTGACCTTTCTCTGGGTCGTGTCCTTCCAGTGTTACCTTGCGGTTGGAGAGTGATGTTAACTCATAATCGCTTGTCAGTCCCTGTTCGCATTTATGTAAATTGTAACTATAAATACACAACTAATTCTTCATTGGAAATGTCCTCCGGCGTTTCTCTTATTACTTTGATTTCAGTTCGCAATCGGACGTTTGCATATTATAATATCGGTTTTCTTTTTAATTGTGTGTTGTTAACAGTTAAAGTAATGCTCTATATTTGGATATTTTTTGTGTATCTATTGATATTATTGTAGTTGGTTTTGGCCTTCTTCCGTGTGTATTATCTTGTATATTCCTTTTCCGCGTTATGACACCGCAGGGTATCCCTAGATTTTTTTCTTATTTATCTTAATTTCTGTTTTTCATAATTAAAACGTTGATGATTTCGCTTAATTAAAAAAGTAGAGAGAGAATGTAAATTCAAACTTAATCGATAAATAACCTTACCCGTATTAGTTAAAAAGTAAACTCAACAATATGTTTAAAACTCGGAGACGAACCAAACCGCTCCATTTACGGATCAGATCAGAACCACTCACTCACCACTGATATTATATAAGAACGTGATGTCATACATTATCATAATCGCTGGAGTGGGTGAAATAATAATACAATGTAATTCATTGATGTTTTTCATTACATCGTCACTTTTTTGAAAACCAATACAACAATAAATATATAATTATCCTTCTACCATATACCTTTCGGTGTGCAGGAGCTTTGATCCATTTGGTCCGTTCATGTTGGCCCTGTTACAGTTGTCTCATTAGAACAGGTTTTCCTTTTCTTCTCAAACAAAATGTAAACATATGCAATTTACATTATCGTGAGATTTCATCGTGGTGTTGTACGTTCAGATATAACTTCCACCTTTTTTCTTGTTCTCTGTCCTGATTCATCCTTTATAGATGTTCAAATATTCTCTTATCCTTTCATTTCTTTCACCCGCTCTGTGTGTGCTTCATCTCAAGTACAGTGATTCAGCTTACATTTTTTTTTTTTACTACTAACCCAACTACCCAACAACAAGGCAGAGAGGAATATCGTTTTCGTGATTCTATTTTAAAATTTTAGTCTTTCCCCTTTGACTTTCAAATAATTGTTCCCATGTAGGTATAATCTGTATTAATTTAGTATTGATCTTCATGCCTCAAGCAAAAGAAAATTATGGCCTAATGCTTTTTTTTTTTTTTTTTTAATCAGCATGTAGCTTGGTATCATCATCAAATAAATAACGTTTTGGGAAAATTGTCCTTTGATGCTACTTTCCGGCCAGTGTCCAGGATGTTTTTCTTTTCCAAATATGACGTATCTCGTCCAACAGTATTATGAAGAACAGTGGGCTTCGGCTATTAACTTGTTTCTCTCCTCGTTCCATAACGAATGGTTCCAGATTATTTAATATTTCTTGGTGAATTATTATAAGTAAAATCTAATTGTTATTTCACTATTTTATTTATATTACAATTTATATCAAATTGAGTAAACGGTATCGATAGTCTAGAATCGATTTCTTGCTATAATTATTGGGAATTAAATCATTTCAGTACAAAAACATCTACAATGTCCTCTTTAGATGAGAAGAAATCATGGATATTATTACAAAAATGCGAATAAGATATTTTAAAATAAATATTTAAGGTATTATTCTGATAAATGTATTAATGTGTTGGAAGCAAATTGCCTTCTCCAATGAGCCGCCGCACAGTGGGACGAAACTATGTTTTTTCTGGACATCGCATTTTGAGTCTCTAAAAATTATTGCATCGACTTCAAATTTCATGTGGGTATGTTTTCAAAGGTAGAATTCGAATATAAAATCAGTTTTTTCCCATCATTTCAGGACTTTGCTCTGTTAACCAATAGTGTGTCTAAAAAAATATAATTTTCGTTTTTTCATGTTTTGATTCAAGGGATATTATTTTCTATGATTTTTGTTGTGCTCTATAGAATTTAAAAATCTGCAAATCAATCAGTTTACCGTTATGTGAGTTATTCGTGTTTTATGCCTTTGTCGTCGATCGGATTTTCTAAAAAAATAAACAATTTACAGTTTGTCAGAAACCTGATAGGTAAAAATTATTTTAAATATTGTTCCCAACCGAAAACGGAACTATTTAGTTATTTAATAGAAGTAATCAATTATAGCCCACAGGCTCCTACACTGGGGTTATCGAAATTTTATCGTTGGATCTATTCGTTCAAATTCGTCGTGTCAGTGTCAGCATTCAGACCTATTCCGATATCAATTTTAAGCATTTTTATTGGTGAATACCTGTGGATACCATTTGTGAAGTCCATTTGTTATAGCAATGTGGACCACTTTTTTGTACAAGTTGAATTATCAAAGTAAATTCAAATATTCTCCAATGTCGCAAGTGGTCGCAGACCATTTCGATCTTGAGTTACTTTTTATAATCGATATTTTAAATTAAAATGGGTTTCGACTTAAACCTCTATAAACATTTTTCAAAAATCAATTTTTTGTTGAAATTTTCAAATATAAATACATTTATTTTTGAAATTATTATTTTTACAGGAAAACGTTTTATTGTCAATTGTTTTATCATGCTAAAAACTGTGAACAGCAAAAAATTTACACCGGATATTTTAACAATTTCTAATGCAATTTAAAAAAAACGGGAAATTTGCGAGAACCTTTCAAACAAACATAGGATATCGATGGTGATGTCCTGTTTGTACGTAATAAAATTATGTTTAACGTACTGTTCTTTATCGACAATGACCACAGCAAACATTTAATAAGTGATCAAGCGACAAATATAAATTTTTGTTTTCAACCAATGTTCAACAAATTACATAGGCTCGTCCCACTGTGCGACATGGGGGTTGAGAACGGAGGCCCTGAAGGTTCTGTATAAAGGCCCAATTTTGCCTATTATTACTTAAGGCATGGAAATATGGCATGCAGGAATTCAAATTAAGTACAAGGCAAAGCTGGAAAGGGTCCAGAGGCTAATGGCACTCAAAATTACCAAAAGTTTTCGGACACTTTCTGACGAAGCCGCTTTTTTTTGGCCAAGATGATCCCCATTAGTATCCTAGCTGACAAATATGTAGGTAAAATAACCCAATAGGGTTACTGCTGAAATGAAAACACTAAAAGATATAAACAGACTAAACAAAAGGGGTAAAACAAGGATTATAATGTGAGGGGAAGGAGTTCTGCAAATCCTATAAATACGTAAAAAAAATAATTCCAAATATTCTCCAAGGTCGCAAGTGGTCGCAGACCATTTCGATCTTAAGTTACTTTTCATTATTGATATTTTGAATTGAAATGGGTTTCGACAGAAACAAGTTTAAACATTTTTCTAAAATCAATTTTTTTGTTGAAATTTAAAAATTTAAATATATTTATTATTTTTATTTTTTTAAATTATTATATTCACAGAAAAATGTTTTATAGCCAATTGTGATATCATGCTTAAAGCTGTGAATAACAAAAAATTTACATCGGACGTGTACACAATTTCTAATGTAATTTAACAAAACGGGAAATTTGCGAGAACCTTTCAAACAAACCTAGTTTATCGATCTTTTGTACTGTTAGTGCGTAATAAAATTATGTTTAACGTACTGTTGTTTATCGACAATGACCATAGCAAACATTTTATCAATGATTTAAGCCATAAATATAAATTTTTGTTTTCAACCAATGTCCAACAAATCACGTTGGCTCGTCCCACTGTGCGCCGCACTCCTCTAAGTACCTAAATACCATTCCGCTCTGTTACACTTCTATAAAACTAATTTATTTTAATGGCACTGGCGAATAAATCTTACTTCGAATTTACGTATTTTATTCTGCATTTATTCTAGTTGTTTATTATATTTACGGAAACGTTTTTAACTTCAAAATGTGTGTGTATATATATAACTCAACAAAAATAAAAGAGACGAAAAAATATTTGTCTATAAAAAAATTTGGGGTTTGAGAGAATAAGATGGTATAAAACATAAAATGTTTAAATTTAAAAATTCGAACCCCTAGACCTAGTTGAGGAGGAATCATACATAATATTGCTGCTATAAAACTGCAAAATAGATATTCTGTAATAAATATTTAAGGTATCATCATGATAAACTTATAAACCTGGTGTTGGGACCTCAGTACTACATTGAGCCACCACACTTTAGTAACAATTAATAAATTATTTATTAATGTTTTTTTTTTAAATATCACTAAGAGATGTTCTTTTGTTTCAGAATTGGTCTCAATTTTTTAATTACTTGACGAACTTAGACTACAGTTTAAGCTATTCAACAAGATGTAAGTAAATTTTTTAAATATGTTAGTTTATTTTAATCTAGATATCTTACAATTTGTTCGTTCCTTATTTCATTAATTTTTTTATCTGGTTGTGTTTTATGCTTGTTGATAAATATGTGTCAGTCCTAGATTTCCCATCATTATCTAGCATACTATTAATATTTACTAACATTGTAGTTCATTTTATTATTTTTTTTTTTATTATTATCACTTGCATACAATTTTAAGTATTTTTAGTGTGGGTTTGATTTACTTCATATATATATATTTAAAGGATAAACCAGACAGTAATTGACACTAGATAATTACTGACACCCTAACGTATAAATTCAAAAAATCAAATTTAATTGAAATGACGTTAAAAGCTCCCAATTAATTACAAATGACTTATTTATATTACAGTAATTGGAACCATTTTGACATACGGATTTGAACTTTGGGGCTCCACTAGACATTCCAGTTCCCCTCATATCCAATCATTACAATCTTAAATCCTTCTTGAAATCTTCAATGCTCCTTATTATGTCACAAATAAACTTATCCATAACGATCTAGATGTCCCATATGTTAAAGATTTGGCCCAAACAAGATACATATTCTTCCATGACAAGCTACATACCCACTCGAATCCACTAGTCTCCCAACTTGCTTCTCACTGGATTCCAGATAACCCTCCGTGGCGTCTGAAAAGAAGATGGCCTAGGGACTCTCTAATGCAGACCAGTTATTGAATCACTATTAATGAGTAGTACTTAACAAGTTATTGACATCTAATTGTAATCATATTGCCGCACATTTACTTATTGCAGTGTATACATTAGTAAATATCAATAAAGTATGAATACAAAAAAAAACGGAGTATAATTCCTTAAATCAATGGAGTCAGATTTTTTAAAAATACTTTAAATTAATTTTGCCTGTTAAAAGTGTCAATTACTGATTCCACGCTCATTATTCCCAATATCTTGTAAAATACGTTCCATTGATAATTTTTGATGTGAATTTTTAGTTCAGTTTAGAATAATTTAAGTAAAGTAACTGTACATTTTAGCTTGATTAAACTATTTTTACTACATTTTTTAATTATAGTATGGTTATTTCCTTAAGGGTAACAAATACTGCCTGGTTATTCCTATGTAATCTATGTTTTAGTCAGTAATAATTAATTCTTTTATAAAAAATATTTAAATTCCTCTTTAGTTAATTAGTTATTTTGATACAAGGTACGAACTCATGGGTAAAATGTTTCTATTTATCTGGTTCTTCAAAAACTGACGAATAGATTGTTCAATGCTTTTATTTAATGACTGCAATTTTTCTATGCATTATCTGCTATTTACATCAAGAAGACGACTAATTAGAGAAACAATGACAAATATTGGACATGCTACTCAATCTCTGTAGCCATTACCGTAATGTTACTTTTCATTTCGATTAATAATATCAAGGCATAACTAAACATTTTTTTTTTTCTGAAAAAAATATTATTTTTGTATTGAGTAAGGACAAGTTCTTCTTCAAAAATGTATCATTTTATTTGTATATCGATATGCTTGTTTAGGTATTTGAAAAAAAACAAAACAAATTTTAGAGCGAAAACATCTCTTAAGCATCCCAAAACATGATAAGCAATAGATGGTATAAAATATAAAATTTTAAATTTTAAAATTTTTATTTATATGGAGCTGAGCTTTGAGGCTCCACTAAACTAACCATTTCATCACATAACAAATCCTTCGCAAAAATCATAAGTGCTTCTTACTTTGCCACTAATAAACTTATCCATAAAGATCTTGATGTTCTATATGTTGCTGATTTAGCCCAAAACAGATACCTAACCTTTCATAGTAAGCTCCAGAACCACTAAAAACCACTAGTTTCTCAACTTGCAGAGATCTTCTTGTGTAAATGTTTTATTAAAGTGCTACTAATTAGCAGTTCGTTTCAAGTTTTGACATGTTATTGTAATCGATATTAGCACATTTAATTGACGTATATATTCATATAGTTGTAAATTTCAATATATAGATTTTTTAAAAATTGATATCTCTTGAACTGATTAAGGAGAAATAATTAATATTATAAACTACGAAATAGTTATTTTAAAAAACAAAATCTCTATTTTCGAACCTGTCGTTGCGAATTTCAAATCTGGAGAATTCGGTCCCATTCGAAGAGTGACGCCAAGGTTTCTTCAAATATGTATTAAAAATACTTTCAAACCGATGTTTTGCCAAATTCAATTTTAAAAAATGCCTCAACGCTTCGATAAATATTCCAAATCTACTCGGAATACAACCTTACCAAATCCCCACTTCAATATTAATGTTTATTTATTTTATGATAATAAATGACTTGAAGACTTTCTCTGAGTGCTTTGTTTGCCAGCTGATGGCAATTGGCAATTGTTTCTGATACAGGATAACTGATTACATTTCTTTATTTTATTCACGTGATTATTTATGTACTGTTTTGTATTTTCTCTTTACTGGAATGAGATTGTTACTTTTCAGGGCATCTGTTAACAACAAGAAGGGTTATAGTTCCTTGGCTGCAGGGCCATCGAGGGAAGAGGAGCCAAGACGATCCGAGCAGATGATCGACTTTGACAAAGAGATGGAGTTTCCCTCTTCCGAAACTCCTCTTTGCGGCAGAAACAGGTTAGTGTTTCATTTGGATTCTAACTTAACATTTTTATTGTTGAAACACCGATTTGCTTTTCTCTACGATGAATATTTTTGGGTTTACTATTTCTATTTATTATAACCACATATTTATGTATGTGGTATTAGCTATAGGTGCCTCACTAGTAGTGGTGAGAAAAATATCTCTTTTATGGGTTTGATGATTTATTTCTTTAAAATCACTGAAGGAGCAGGGATGGGTATCGTAAGAAAAATATTGATATTCCATACCGAGGATTTTTGAGCTCTGAATATCGATACACGATATATCGGTGACCAAAATTATCGATATATCATATTTGGTTTTTATTTTATTATTATTTTTTTTTTTTATAAAATGCCATTTTAAATATTCCAAACACATTACAAGGCTTTTTCCGGTTTATTTTATCGTTTTAGCTTATTAACGATAACGACATCAAACTGCCCCACAAAATTCGTCTAAAATGGATTTAATGTTTTATACAGGGTGAGTACCTCATAGTGTAAACAAACTAAAATTGGGTTAAACTACATCGAAAAATGCTGAAAACCTTACCTTTCTATTCCAATCCCTTGCATATATACGATAATTCAGACTTTTTTGAGGAAACCACGTTTTTTACCATAAAAGCTGTAATATCTCCATTTTCTTTAAATATTTTTCACATTTTGACCACATTTTCGAATTTAGCATTAAACTTCCTATAAGAGAAGAGAAATGTAACCTTGAATTTTACAAAATTAAAGAACAGCTTGATCTTCACCTTAATTGGGGAAGTTACAATGTCTTATAATATTTCAGCGCTCACTGTTTTTCGAAAAAAACTAACCACAAAACTGTAAATCTCACAAAAACTTAAAAGTTTAACCAGCTTTCATATGGTATGATCAAATTAATTATACGTATCAATTTCATGGAAATTTACTTCTAAAACCAGAAAAACATGGTGATTTCATTTACCATACAAATCAGTTACTTGTGTAAATAAGACATTATAATAATCGCTTAATGGAAATTTTACACATAATAAACTCTTCATTAGAATAAAAAGCAAAGAAAAAATTGATTGTTTAATCGAAAATATAGGAAAACTGTCAATAAAGCGACACCACATCAGAGGATTTTATGTTATTATATTTATTGTTTTTATTTAGAATTTATTTTATTAGATTTTCAATGTAAGGCTTAAAACCGAATGATAATGAACATAGACATTCAAACTTCTGAATGCAGATAATATTGAAAAATACCACTTTTTGAGATGAAGTTTACGGTCAAATGGGTCTATTTTTACAGGAAGTATTGTTGGTTTATTCATTTTTGTACTGCTTTCGAATAGTGTTCGAAAATCATAGTTTGCTCAACAGCTTTAATGATGGAAACTACGTGATTTCCTCAAAAAAGTCTCAGAATTATCGTATATCTGCAACGAATTGGAATAGAAAGGTAAGGTCTGCGGCATTGTTTTTCCAGTTTTGATCTAGTTTCACTCAATATTTTTTGAGTGATACCCGATATATCGGGTTGTCTGAAGAAAAATATCCATATTTCGATATATCGTGTACTGATACCCATCCCTATGGTTGAGGAATCTTGATTACCAAATATCTCCTCGCTCATATATTCAGTCATTTGAGCAAGCTATAGTAACTATAGGATAAATACTCATATTTTACGTTTGCTCGGAAAATTGAAGTTCATCAAGTAAAGAAATAGATGATATTTAAAGGATGTTAGAGATTGAAGAGCATTTTCTAATTGAGATGGGCAATGAAATCCTTAAAGAGGAAGCGCGGATGATATAAGATTCTTTAAAGGATGCAGTTCGAAGCGCAGTTGTGTACAGGTTGATGGGTTGGGTTCTTGTGTTTAAGAGGTGGATGGAGGAGAGCAGAGTAAGGAGGTCATGAACATTGGAGGGTTTTTAGGTTTTCAAGGATTGAAATATGAGCGCATCTAGGAAGTTTTGACGTCTGAAATTGGGGTAAAGTAACTCAATTTCAGAATACTTGTGAGATATGTGAGAACATCTGGGGATCCCGAAAATAAATCTGATTAAACATAGTCCTCCATATTCTATGCATCCGTAGTGGAAGTTGAGAGATGATACCAAAAGTTGTCGAGTACTGGTAATGAATCATACAACAATACGAGTCTTATTGGTAATTGCGAAGCACTCCTGTTAATATAGTCCATTCATCCACGAAGAATCATTTTATAAATGAATGGAGTCAATTCATCCATTCTTAGTTAGTTTTAAAACCAAATATCTTGTAGTTTTTATGATTCAGTGCCTTAATGAGGTATCAATACTTCCATTATTCGATCGCAATTAAGGAGTGGAATTCCAAAACCAGCTAATTTCAATTTCTAGATTTCTTTATTGAATTGTTTTTCTACTAGACTACTTTTAGGTGAAAGGTTTTCTCTAAAAAAGTAGTTTAATCACATTGAAAAAGGTCATACAAAAAATAATAATTTATCCACCAGCTGTGAAAAGTTTTAAAAATGGACTTAGCTGGTTTTGGAATTCTACGCTTCAATGATAGAAAATAAATACACACTGGGTATATTAAAGAAATAGGACGAAAGGAACCCATTCCTTTGTGATAAAGTGTTCATAATTACGTTATTATCAATAAATAATGATAGCATAACCCGCATTGTAATGAAAACCTACTTTATCTGAGTCTCGTTAATTTCTTACTCACGAGAACATATAGTGATTTCCTGACGTTTTAGAGCTAGTGTCCCTGAGGGTCTAGTTCGGTGTATGTTCGATTCCCGCCTGGTTCAGTTAAAATATATTTTCCTGAAGTTCAGTGAAACGAATCTTGACACTCCTGCTCTGGTTAGGACAGTCATTTTGGCAAGGGATTGGCAAATAAGGCCAACGGGTTTATTGTCTGAGCCATTCAATCAGCAACCGATTACTCCTTTTCAAGACCTTGAACTATTTTCTATGATGCTAATTGCCTATTAGTTAAGATTAAATGAGAAGTATCTTTAAGCAGATCATACACGATCAATATTAATGCCATTACCTTAACAGATCGTTTATCAGTACTCGTTAATATTACAATCCAATTTACGGCACCAAATGACTTGCGGCAGATACATTTTGCAGTTTCGAAACTATAACAAAATTGTACGATTCTTCGGCATAGCAAAACTAGGTTATCATATGAAATTCAAGGCTGAAACGTATTCTGCTACAGATAATTCGGTGTTGCGACAATCCACAGCAGAGGAAACGTAGTTTCGCCAAAACGTGCTACTTCTCTGCAAGAAATCTTCAAAACTCAGATATAGTACAATATCGATAATCCGTCACGTTTATAGTCTGACATCCCCTGTAATCCGTCCCTCTCTGAAAAACCGCCAATGCTAGAACACTAGTTTTTTAAGTAAATCTAAATGAAAATTTTTAAGTGTTCTATAATAAAATAACTGTGAATGACGATTTTATGTCTAGCTATGAATGGCTTGATAAGTTTAAAAATCTTATTGGGATAAAGTTGCTGGCTATTGTAGAAGAAAAAACTAAAAACCTCCAATCTACTACCGAACAGAACTTTCTGTATCGAAAGGAAGCTTAGGCTTTCGGCAGAAAATTATCAAAGGATCGTCTGAATTTCATATCTTGTGGCAATGCTGTCATAAATTAAATCGGTATAAATAGATTTTGTTCTTCAGAATATTTTTTAAACATTTGTCATTTTTTATAATGTTTTTTTTCTTTTCATCCAGTAATCGGCGATTTTCGATAACCCGGCACTCCTCTGGTCCGAGTATCAAACGGATTATCGAGACTGTACTGTATGAAACTAACAACTGAAAGTACGCTTGATTTCTATTGCTTTAGGCTATGCCTCCAAAATATTTATTTTCGAATTATGACTTAGTATTATGATCATGATATATGAAGAATTATGATGTAGTATATGAAGCTAGTGTGGAAAATTAAGGTATCCGTGAACAGTATAATCTACATAACAAATGTTTTACTTCGATTAAAAAAAATTAAATTTATGATTTATCCTACCATGCCAGGAACTGGAAAATAATCAGAGAAGAATAATCAAGAGGGGTTTTTATAATGTATTTGTTGAATATAGGAATTAATAAAAAATATTCGCAGGACTTCGGATCATAGCAGTAATCTTCAAGTAAAGCTTTAAAAAGAATTTTAAAAAATATTATGCAAACTTAAAATTCAATTCCGTAACTGCAAAATAGATTGTCACTTGAAGTGCGCATAGTGATATAGAAGGATCAATACAATCAGGATTGTACATCTATACAATTGTACATTTATTTGAAAACTAGTTAAACATTCATAAACTATAGCCAGCAATAACGGAGACAATAAAATCATGAAAATGCTTTTAAAAAACAAATCTATAAAAAACTATTAATAATATATACTTAACACCCCCAGAGAACAAAGCTGTCCTAAGAAGAAATACATTTAGGTACTATATTAGGCCAAATATCCACTAAAGATGGAAAGGAATTTAGAAAATTAGGTTTAAAGCATTTAAAATTACTAAACCATTTTTATCTTATTTCTCTTCACCTATAGACTAGATAGACACTTTCCAAAAAGATTTATGTGAACTAAACTTTTATGAATGTGAAGCTAAACATAAGAAAAACTAGACGATCAGTAAATCAAAATTAAAAGGAGGGATTCGATGGTCATGCGAGTAGGTGCAAGGGTCTAAGCGCGCTGGGTTCGAATATATAAAATTAATTTCGTGTTGGACCCACGAGATGAATCTTGATATTCTCGCCATGGGTAGAATAAGTTGGTAACCTGTAGGATGACCCTTCCTTCCTGCCCTAGTTGGACTACATAAGGATGTTAAGCTCAAACAAAACAAAGATTGAAAGAACATAAGATATTAATAAGACCTAGAACTTCGCTTCCCATATAAATGAAAATAACCAAAAATTTAACGAAGATTCGGGAGTGAAGCTGATAGAAAATTAGGCAATTAGTAATTTTCCTCTAAACTAAACATTCATAATTTATTTACAAAGAAATTGTAAAATAAAGGCGAGTAATAGATAAATTATGATATCCTTTTTGTCTGATGGGTCTTTTCTTTGTTGAAGAAAATTTAATTCTTCCAATAAAATACATAATAATTATTCGATAAAAAAAATACTAAATAAAAACATTACAATTAAAGGTCGTTCGATATCAATTAATGTCAACTAACATAAAGCTGAAAAAATCAATAAGGAGGAAAAAACTCTAGAATGTGATAGAACAGTGGAGAAACTAGAGTTAAAATGCAGCATTTCTTAGAGATGTTACATGGATGTTGTAGATATTCTGTGCATGTATTGATTGACAGAAATATTTTCTACGGACGGAGGAAATTAGCAACATAAATCCATGAGGCTGTATTTATCGATTCTAGTTTGAATCTTCCGCAGCCCCATTGACGTCAACTGTCATTTCCAAATTATGTAAGGATTTTTTGTTTTTTTAATTGAATAAATAAAAATAATAAATGAAAGTAAATTTCTGATTAAAGTCCTAATTTTAAAAACTATGATTGCTCATTAACTTGCTACATTTATAAAATGATTTTCAAATGCCCATTATAGAAAAGACTTAAGACAGTTTTGAGGGTGGAAAAAAAAATTACAAATCAAACATGATTTTATTCATTCAAACCAATATAGCTACTAAACGGTAGGTCCTAGCAAGAAATGTTATGTTACGAAAAATGTTTACCAACAAATTTCAGAACGGGGAACTGTAGGCAAATTTTACGGTCAGAGCAATTGTCAGACAACACAGCTAATAAATGTTACATTTTTGATCGTAAAAAAAATGTTACCAAAAAAAAAAAACAAGCAATAGACTCCCAGCCAAAAAAATATATCTATATCAAAACAGATTTCTGCACAGATCGTACAATTAAAAAAAAAAAAAATGGTTTCGAGTATCAAGAAACTATTTTAGTACATTATTAAAATTTTTGATCTCTACATCAAAAAGGTTAACAATGGGCGATTGACTTTAAAAATTCTTTTAACGGACATACTAAGGCTACATAACATAAATTAATAGTTTTCGATGATTGACTCCTTAGCAGTTTTAGTGGTCGAAACTTAAAAATGAAAAATAAATATATACGATTTTTAGTATTTCTTAGGTCTTTAGTACGTTCCATTAAAAGTTAAGGATATGTCCACCTTAGCCAAGTGAAATTATAAAATTATGACTTAATGATAATTTAACTTTCATGGATTTGTTTTTATATCCATTCTTTTTCCAACGACAATTCATATAATTTTAATGCTAAATATTGTTGGAAGTGGGGGAGAGCGATTGGTGGGGACGGTCGCTGAAGTTGCACTCAGTTCACTGCTAACTTCCTTACTGGACGCCCGGCTTGGATCTGTTGATTCTTCTTCGTCAGTTCCTGTATTTCTTCTTGATTTATCTGTGACTTTTGGGATTATTATCTCACATAATTTACCTGTAAGTAATAATTTAAAACTAATGCAAAAGTTTTAAATATATATAAGAATAAACCTGAATTGTATTTCCTATCGGGTAAAGAGCATTTGTTTAAGACTATTTTATATTAACTTTCGATTTTTAATAAAAATGGTATTGATAAAATTAGAATGACTGAGATAAAGCATTTAAAAATTCATTATTGTCGAAGACGTACTTTTTTTTTCACGAAACGTCCTTTTATGACCACGCGAATATCATTACTTTTCCTTTCTCATTTTCGCCGTTCTTTCTCCCAGTATCTTCTCATCATTTCTGCTTGCCTTTGCTTCCTTTTACCACGCAGTACCCTTCCGTTTCCCTTTATTATCCTCAAGAAACTTGATTTCTTTTAATTTCTTTCCGTTTTGTTCTCGATCTAGGCAGTGTTAGCTGTTATTTTTAATTTTTTCTGTTTCCTCTCTCACTTGTTTTACCTACTCCTCTACGCTCTTGTATTCAAGGATTTTGTCAGAGACTTTCTTGTTTAGTGTCCCTTGGTCCATTCTTACCGTGTACAGAATCTTAGTCTTCTGCTTCTTATTTCGGTTTCTGTGTCTTTTAGCTCCCTGTAGATGTTCTTTTGTTTATTGGTAGATCACCCATCACGGCCGTATTAAGTTATAATAAGAGTGTACTGTATTTATTAACTATTCTCTCTCTCTCTCTCTCTCTCTCTCTCTCTCTCTCTCTCTCTCTCTCTCTCTCTCTCTCTCTCTCTCTCTCTCTCTCTCTCTCTCTCTCTCTCTCTCTCTCTCTCTCTCTCTCTCTCTCTCTCTCTCTCTCTCTCTCTCTCTCTCTCTCTCTCTCTCTCTCTCTCTCTCTCTCTCTCTCTCTCTCTCTCTCTCTCTCTCTCTCTCTCTCTCTCTCTCTCTCTCTCTCACTCACTCACTCACTCACTCACTCACTCACTCACTCTTTCTCTCAAACCCATTCTGTCTTAAGAAGATTTCGCGGTCGTAAAGGAGTACACTTGAGATCACTAAGAAGCGTTTTATTGTTTGGTTAGCGTTCATCTTATTTTTAATTGAATCTTTTTTTTCATATTATTATTGCTATTAAGGACTGTATCGAACATATGCATCTAGTAAATGTGTGGGAAAATGAATACATTAACATGGCAATAACTTGCTAAGGAACCACCCATTTGTGGCACTTTAATAAAAGTTCTATGATAGAACTTCTCGAGGCCATCTTCTTTTCAGACGCCTCAGAGGGCTATCGGGAATAGCATATTGAGAGACTAGTGGCAATTGAATCTTTAAAATACAAAAAAAATATTATAATAATTGTTATTCCTTTAACAGAAAAATTGACTATGGAATCAATCACTGGTCATAGAGCATTCAATTGTTGGTAATATTGGGTAATTACAGAAGAATGCAGATTTTAATTTTTAGTTATATTGATTTAAAAAGACATAGGAACTATTTTCTCTAAAAATACTTGTTGCTGAGGGACTAGTGGGTTCGAATGGGAACGAAGTTCATTATGAAAGGATAGATATATGGTTCATTTAACATTATTTAGGAAATTGAGGTAATTATGGGTAAGCCTGTTTGTGTTGTACAAAATAGTTTGGATATTTCTATTTATTTGAAAACTAATTTTGAACGTTAATCATTTATCGTCAGTTCTAAAAATATAGAAACATTTCAAGACATCAGCACTTCGCTACATAGATTTTATATATATATATATATATATATATATATATATATATATATATATATATATATATATATTATTTTAAATATAACACATGAAATCAAATATATTGTTACTCAACTAAGGAGGCAAAACGAAAATGAATTCTGAAAGATATCAAAACCTGTAGTGGACCAAATGTACAGAGGCAAAAGGGTCAATTAGAGATGGGTCCTTTAGGATTTTCCTTGTATTTCTTCCGTTCCTCCTCCGTTCCGTGGTAACAAATTTAAAATAGGACTATTGGAAATATATCTGGTATTAAAACAAAAATCTGGATCGGTTTTAAACGATTTTATTATTTCTAATGATTCATAAATATTTAATTTCTGACTATTTGCTTTTTGATGTATTACTTTCACTCCCCTTTTTTGAATTTATGGTTCTTTTCATTTAAATGGATAGCGATATTGGAATTCTTATTGCTCGCTCTTATATGCTCTATCAATATTGATAGACATTTTGATAAAATGTTTGTATGTTTTTAGACCTTATGATAAATTTTTAAAATTCGGGACTAGTTTTCAAATAAAAACTATTTTCCAATATATTTCTGATCAGGGAAATATTGGCAAAGTTCCGATACGAGCAATACCATTTTGAGAATGTTATATAACCAATAGAAGTGGCACTTAATTGATAAATCCTAATTGTATTGATCCTTCTATACCATCATGCGTAGCCCATAGTCCAGTAAAATAAGGCTCCAAAAGGCCGTTTTCAAGAAAAACTGCCGGACTTTTATTCTCAGCGGATCTTTATGTTTTTGGGGTGCTGCATCCGAATTTGAAGTCTGTTACCATGGTAGCTGTTGGCTTCAAACCCAAAATCGCAAAAAAAACGCCCAAAATGCCGGTTATTTTCGATTTTTTACCTATAACGCGAAAACGAAACTTTTTTTAAGGGAAAGGCTTCATATATTAATGGTACCTGGATCCAGTATTTACAAAATCAAAAAAAATAACTTCAAAATCGAATTTTGTTTCGCTACAACGCTAGCAAGTTGAAATGGTGAAATACGACAATTATGTGATGTCCAGTGGCCTGGTGTGGGTGTTTCACGGGATTGAATATAAATTACATATATATAGAGATTAATATTAAATTTAATCAGCTTTGAGATGGAAAAAAGAATTTTGGGATCGGACAAATATTTGGGGAGTTATACTAAAAAATATGCCAAAAATCCAACTAGGATTCCACAACAGTATAGGATTTTTAGCGTGCTGGCATGTGTATTTTACGGGACTTGATTAAATCTTCATATATAAATGAGTAAGGAGGCGCGATAGTTCAGTGGGTAAGGTTGACTATGTTCTCGGGCCCGAGTTCGAGTCCGACAGAAGGCAGAAAGTTCATTTCTGTTGTTTCGGTCGTGGCTTGACTTCGAGGTCGGGAGAGACCCAGCCTCAACAAATTTGGTACCCTTAGTTGGGGAAAAACCTGGCGATTAAGCGTGATTTTGGTGAAATCTCCTCATTTCACAACCGTTGGCCTAGGAACATTACATTCTTACCTAAGTACTGAGCCCAAGACCATGGGTTGTTAGTGGTACAGGTTTTATTTTTATTATTTAACCAGCTTTAAGATGAAAAAAAAATTACTGGTTCCAGCTACAATTAATATATGAAGACTTTCTTCAAGTTCAAGCTTTGTTTTCGCGTTTTGGGTAGAAAAACGAAAATAACCGGTATTTTGGGCGGGGTTTTTTTTTTTTTTTTGCGATTTTAGGTATGAAGTTTCGGATTCAGCATCCAAAAAATCTTAAAAATCCGTTGAGAATAAAATTTTGGCAGTCAGATGAATAGAACGGTTTTCTGTAGCCCTCAAAGTTCAACTCCGTACCTCCAAATAGGTCGGATTGTAGTATTTTTTTATTTTCTGTAATGTTAACATTTATTACTATCTGCTACAATTAAAGGCAATAAGTAATTACGTTCAAAAGTAAGCATTCATATCATAAAGTTGAATAAATTAGAATAAAAGAAAGACCATGATATCCTTATAGTCTGATGAGTCTTTCCTATAAAGACTGTAACGACAAGCAGTTTCTTGACGTTTTAGTCTTGTATGTGGATTGTGGATTCCAAGTTAGAGTTGGGATATCAGCTGTATACACCGTGTAGAGGATAGGACCTAGGATACTACCTTGAGGAACACCGGCAGATTGGGTAAAGAGAGAAAAATAGGATAATTTATGGTTTACTTTGAAAGTTCTATCACTAAGATAGAAACGGATAATTAGGAAGTATGTTGAAGGAAGGGATCTACGGAGCTTGTAATCAAGAGAAGATTAAAAAACAAAAAACAAATATAAGTAACTTTCTGATTGAAGTTACTGTTTTAATAATTATAATTGGTCATTAAAATGCTGAGGTACCTCGGTGGGTGAAGAGTCAGGGCTAACTTGAAATCATTAAAATTTTTTTTTTTTCGTATATTATCAATCTTACCAATATTATGGTAAAAAACGCTTCCTGAATATAAATAATAGATTAATTTGTATTTATTTTATAAATTAGCAAAGAAATGACGTATCATTGATCTCTAATAACGTTGTCAAAATCAATCCGAGTAACTTTGATAAAATCATTGGAAAAAAACTTTTTGGTAATGCAAACATATGTTAAGAATTCTTAAAATCGTTTTCTATCTCTTAGACATTCTAGACTCAAGTCTAACCCTAACATACCGATATTCCAGTAAAAAAGTATTAATATTTCATCAGGAAAAAAAAAGTCATAGAATTTTAATTACACACTTATACAGGGTGTCCCGAATTTAAATGGCAAAACTTCAGGAACTTATAGGGGACCGAAAAACTATGACAAAAAGACCTTTAGATATTCGCTCGTTTTTGCTCAGTTTTAGAGAAAATCGAAAAAAAAAAAAGAAACAAAACAAAAATGTTACTGGTAGCGATTATAACCTTTCAAAGTTCGTCAGCCTAGGCAGTGAGATATGTAAACACTTAATGTTATCCTTTACATTCTTTTATTTGTTTACATTTTGGCTTCCTTCTAGGATTATAATTCCTAAATCAGTCTTCAGTCAGTTACTCAGATATTTTTGTGTGAATAGCATCAGCCACAATGCCGCACACATATTCCAATGTTGAATACGCTGATATGATTTTTGAGTATGGTTTCTGTAACGGTAATGCTTTAGAAGCGGTGCGGGAGTATGCGCGCCGATTTCCAAATAGAAGAGTGCCTAATCGACGAGTCTTTTCGGTTACTTTTAATTGACTACGAGAGACTGGGTCATTCTTAATTCGTAAGAAGGCGACCAATTCCAGGCAGCAATAAGATCAGATTATCGGAGAAGAAATTGTGTCCAACGCCACTTCGATAACAATCCTGAGACTAGCATCCGAAGAGCATCTGCTGCATTAGCGATATCGCGGCAAGCAATATGGCGAACTTTAAAAGGTGATAATTGTTACCCATACCATCTTCTAAAAGTTTAGAATTTATTACCTCAAGATTATGTCAAGAGATTGAATTTTAGTAACTGGTTTCTTGACAAAATTCGGGATGATAATTTATTTCCATTAAAAATTATATGGACCGATGAAGCTACATTTACAAGAGGAGGAATTGTTAATCAAAGAGAATATCATGTATGGGCTCTTGAAAATCCCAGAGCTATTAGAGAGAATAGGTTTCAGCATGAATTTGCTGTTAACGTTTGGCTTGGAATTTGGAACGGATTACTGGTGGGACCATATTTTTTACCTGGAAGATTGAATGGTATCACATTTACACATTTTTTGGAGAACGACTTTTCTAATTATTTAGATGACATTCCCTTACAGCAGCTGATTGAAATGTGGTTCCAACTCGATGGATGTCCAGCTCATTATAGCAGAGTTGCTCGAGCTTGGCTGGATATAAATTATCCACAACGATGGACTGGACGTGGAGGAGTAGTACCTTGGCCATCCAGATCACCTGATATGACACCCATGGATTTCTTCGTATGGGGAACCTTGAAGCAGAAAGTTTATTCGGTGTCAATCAACTCAAGAGAGCAATTAAGAGACCGAATCATAGATGCAGTGCACCAAATATCATCAGAACAATGTTTAGCTGCAATTTATCAAGTGAGTGCTAGATGTAATGCTTGCATTGGTGCAAGAGGACAACATTTTGAGCGATGTTAACATTAAAAAGAACAAAACATAAATATAAATGTAAATAAATAAGTATAAAAATTAAAACTTGTTTTGTTTCTTTTTTTGCGATTTTCTCTAAAACTAAGCAAAAACGAGCAAATCTCTAACGAACTTTTTGTCTTAGTTTTTCGGTCCCCTTTAAGTTCCTGAAGTTTTGCCATTTAAATTCGGGACACCCTGTATAATTATTTAAGTGTGCCTTACTCTACTATCTGGTTATGTTTAAATAATCACAATTAATGAAAATTACAAATTTGTTAAATGTTTTATAACATAAATATTCTCCAAAAAAATTCTTATAGGGAACTATTGGAAAAGTTTCGATCCCAGCAAGACTAACTGAGCTTGGGTTTGTCAAAACAAAACCCAACACTTAAAAAATGTAAGAAAACCATAATTTTTTTCATTCTAACCAATATAGCCCCTAAGCGGGTCTAGGTCGTTGCGACAAATTTTAAATACAAAAAATATTCTCGAATAATTACTGATCAGGTGAAATATAAATTAAAAAAAAAAAGTGAATAAAGTATTCTCTCCAACAAAGTCTTAGTATTTTAATTATAAGATTCAATATGGATCTATTATAAAGTTAGCTTATTACTAATTAATTCTAATTACGTTATTCTGGCATAATTAGAAGTTTTATTCATTTCCATTGGACTTATTGTGTGATTGGATTGATTGCCTGATTACCCTTGAATGGGGCAGATTGTTATTTTTATTCAAATAAACAACTTCATTTATCTTTAAAATAATTAGTTAATTTAACAAACAATAAAACTTGTGTAAGGCATTGTATTCCTCCATCAGGTCTCTGAGATCTGCGCTCAGTTCAGTGCTGACTTCCTTGCCGGACGGCTGGCTTGGAGCTGTGATTTCTACTTGATTTATCTGTGATTTTTGGGATTATTGTCACATATTATTTACCTGTAAGTAATCATTTAGATGCCATACAAAAGTTTTTAATGTACATATATAAGAATATCCCGCAATTTTATTCATATATATTTACCATCGGTATGGTATAAGAGCACTTGTTTCGTGTCAGGGCCATTTTGTATTAACTAAAATTTGTCTCTCAATCTCTCTCTCTCTCTCTCTCTCTCTCTCTCTCTCTCTCTCTCTCTCTCTCTCTCTCTCTCTCTCTCTCTCTCTCTCTCTCTCTCTCTCTCTCTCTCTCTCTCTCTCTCTCTCTCTCTCTCTCTCTCTCTCTCTCTCTCTCTCTCTCTCTCTCTCTCTCTCTCTCTCTCTCTCTCTCTCTCTCTCTCTCCTCTCTCTCTCTCTCTCTCTCTCTCTCTCTCTCTCTCTCTCTCTCTCTCTCTCTCTCTCTCTCTCTCTCTCTCTCTCTCTCTCTCTCTCTCTCTCTCTCTCTCTCTCTCTCTCTCTCTCTCTCTCTCTCTCTCTCTCTCTCTCTCTCTCTCTCTCTCTCTCTCTCTCTCTCTCTCTCTCTCTCTCTCCTCCTCTCTCTCTCTCTCTCTCTCTCTCTCTCTCTCTCTCTCTCTCTCTCTCTCTCTCTCTCTCTCTCTCTCTCTCTCTCTCTCTCTCTCTCTCTCTCTCTCTCTCTCTCTCTCTCTCTCTCTCTCTCTCTCTCTCTCTCTCTCTCTCTCTCTCTCTCTCTCTCTCTCTCTCTCTCTCTCTCTCTCTCTCTCTCTCTCTCTCTCTCTCTCTCTCTCTCTCTCTCTCTCTCTCTCTCTCTCTCTCTCTCTCTCTCTCTCTCTCTCTCTCTCTCTCTCTCTCTCTCTCTCTCTCTCTCTCTCTCTCTCTCTCTCTCTCTCTCTCTCTCTCTCTCTCTCTCTCTCTCTCTCTCTCTCTCTCTCTCTCTCTCTCTCTCTCTCTCTCTCTCTCTCTCTCTCTCTCTCTCTCTCTCTCTCTCTCTCTCTCTCTCTCTCTCTCTCTCTCTCTCTCTCTCTCTCTCTCTCTCTCTCTCTCTCTCTCTCTCTCTCTCTCTCTCTCTCTCTCTCTCTCTCTCTCTCTCTCTCTCTCTCTCTCTCTCTCTCTCTCTCTCTCTCTCTCTCTCTCTCGATTTTTAATAAAAATGGTATTGATAAAAATTAGAATGACTGAGATAAAGCATTTAAAAATTCATTATTGTCGAAGACGTACTTTTTTTTTCACGAAACGTCCTTTTATGACCACGCGAATATCATTACTTTTCCTTTCTCATTTTCGCCGTTCTTTCTCCCAGTATTTTCTCATCATTTCTGCTTGCCTTTGCTTCCTTTTACCACGCAGTACCCTTCCGTTTCCCTTTATTATCCTCAAGAAACTTGATTTCTTTTAATTTCTTTCCGTTTTGTTCTCGATCTAGGCAGTGTTAGCTGTTATTTTTAATTTTTCTGTTTCCTCCCTCACTTGTTTTACCTACTCCTCTACGCTCTTGTATTCAAGGATTTTGTCAGAGACTTTCTTGTTTAGTGTCCCTTGGTCCATTCTTACCGTGTACAGAATCTTAGTCTTCTGCTTCTTATTTCGGTTTCTGTGTCTTTTAGCTCCCTGTAGATGTTCTTTTGTTTATTAGTTATTTAAATGTGATTTGGCAATAAAAAAAATCATACATTTGGTAGATTCATTCTCCTGTAAATTTATGATTAGGAAACTGTCGACAAATTTTCCGTCCGAGCAACACCAACTAAGCCAAAGCCTGTCAAAAAGTTACATTTTTGAGGGTGAAAAAAAAGTTTAAAAAAAAAACAATAGACCCCCAGCCAAAATATATTATATCCATGTCAAAATTACTTCTGGACATGAATTTGTGTACAGCTCGTCCGATTAAAAAAAAAAAAAATTGAACTCGATGGTGTAACTACACTATCAAAAAACTATATTTGTAAATTATTGAAATGTTTGGTCCCTACATCAAAAGGTTGATATTCCTAAACCAAATGGGCAATTGCTCTTAAAAATTCTTTTAATGGATATACTAAGGCAAGACATACCAGAAATGAAAAGTTTTAGGTAATTAACTCATTTGCAGTATTAGTGGTCAAAACTTAAAAATTAAAAATAAATAAATATGAGTATATTTAAATAAGTATTTCTTGCATCAGCTTTACGTCAAATGTTTCCCTCAGTAATTTAGGATATGCGAACCTTAGACAAGTTAAATTATAAAATCATGACTTAATGATGATTTAACTTTCATGTTTTTTTTATTATTATAATTCATTCGTTTACATTAATAATGTTGGAAGAAATTTTTTAGAAGTGGGGGGAGCGATTGGTGGGGATAGTCGCTGAGATCTGCCCTCAGTTCAGTGCTAACTTCCTTACTGTAAACCCGGCTTGGATCTCTGATTCCTCTTCGTCAGTTCCTATATTTCTAGTTGATTTATCCGTCATTTTTTGGATTATAATTACATATTATTTACCTGTAAGTAATAATTTAGATGAAATACAAAAGTTTTTTATATACATAAGAATATCCCGGAATTTTATTCACAGATATTTATCATTGGTTGAAGAGCGTTTATTGGGTGTTTGGACCATTTTATATTAACTAAAATCGTTCAATATAATAGTATCGGTTTAATAAGAATCACTGAACTTAACTGAAGCATTTAGAAGAACATTTTTGTCGAAGACGTTCTCTTATTAGAGTGCAACAATAATCACTATTGGTAGGACATTCGGGCATTGACAATATTCAGTTATAGTAAAGGAAGAGACAGTATTTATTAAATACTTTTTCTTTTCTTTTTTTTTTCGGTGTAGGGTAGCTCAGTGGGTAAGGTACTGTACTGCTCCGCAGTCTGAGATCGAACCCTGGTGAAGGCAGAAAATTTAATGTCTATTTCTTTGGTCGTGTATCGACTTCGAGGTCTGGAGACCCTCCAGGGGCTCAGCCTCTATAAAGTGGGTTCCCTTACTTGGGGAAAAAGCTGGCGGTTGAGCATTATTGCTGACCACATCACCTGCTTGTATAACCGTTGGATAAGGAACAATACTTCTTTACCAAATACTTGAACCCGAGACTCTTTATGGGATTCAGCGGTACAAAGTTTTTATTTTTTAAATAATTTTTATTCTTAATTTCATATACAGTAGGATCTCGATAGTTAGATATGAACGATGTAATGACTACCTCGAACAGTCGAATATTCGGTCTATCAAAATTTATATGTTAAAAATGTATAATACGGTGGTGTAAAATTATTAGAGGAAAAGGTGTAAAAATGGGCACTGTTGTAAATATGGGCACCCCTCCCTACTGGCTAAGGGAGATATTGAAGACTGGCGGCGAGGACCAGCAAATGGAGCCATTTGCTAATATAAGACAGCAGAGAGCAGTTGGAACCATTCTTTCAACTAGTGTGGATGCAGCGTGAGTTATTGTGTAAATTGTTGTTTATTCTGGACTGCAAACTTTTGAGAGGCATGTGAAATCGTTTCCTTTTCATGTTCTTATGTTTATTTTAAAATAATTTCACAGTGTTATCCGTAGAGATGAGATCTTAAGCTACTTTTTGAAATATACCTTTAGTCACACAAGGATTTAGATTACATGTGATAGTGACCATCTTTCTTAGGTGGAGTGGAGTTGGTGTAAATAGGGGTACTCTTTCTTGGTGTAAATATCGGCCCCTATTCCCCCAAGAACTTCAAGTGCAATTTCTCCGTTCGACATATCTCATGTTCCCAACATTAAGAAGAGAAACACTTCTCGTGGACGCAAAGCAGGAAGGTCCAGCCTCATCACGGGATCACCATACAAGCATCAGTTGACCATATCGCTTGAGAAAAGTGCTTTCAAGATGATGTCCTTGAGTTTTCCCGGAGTAAGAGACCGGCCAGGGCTGGGAAGACGAAAGGCCTTAAAAAAAAAGAAAATTCGACCCACGCAACGATACCTTTAATCATCGTACTCATCAGACTTGCATCTTATGTTATGGAAAGTTCTCTGAAGACCCTCGGGGCGATGTGTAGGTTGTGTTATGTGTCAAATTTGGGAACTTAGATTGTGCCGGGAATGAAAGAGCCGGTTATGATTGCGATTTCTGTAAATAATGTTTTTCCTGCAATAAATAAATTCTCCACGGTTTTGTGTTTTTTACACTGTTTTAAACTATTTTGGTGACTTTTTTGAAGAGGGCCCATATTTACACCCCAATTTCTCTGGTGCTACTTTAAAAGATTTTTGTAAATCGTCGTTTTCGAAGTGAAATGATTCGCATTTAAGCAACTTGTTATAGTTGTTAATTAAAAAAAGGTGTATCGAATTTTTGAAGTGAAACGTAACTTTAAATCAAAAACAAAACAGGGTACCAATATTTGCACCTTTTCCTCTAACCTTTAGCTTTATTAAAGTATTTACAGAGTCTATTTCCTTAAAACAGCCTTGAAATCAAGTCAAGTGGTATTTATGGTCGCTCCATCATGCGTCACGTGCTAATTTTTATATAATTTTTTTATTGCATCACTGCACATTCCCTAATTATCGTTATTCTAAAACAAATATATGATTTATAATATAATATGTCGCTATTGTAATCAGATACATAGTTTTATAAGAATGTATGGAGGCTCGGATTCGTAGCTAGCTTAAACTATTGGAACTAAACTGTAAAACATTCTTGATGTTAAATACAATAATATCTTTTATATCAGCTGCTTCAATCGAGCTTTGTTTGGAAGAAATTTGGGAAGCATTAGGGAAAGCAGAAAGAAGGATTCAGGATTCATTGCTGCGAATTTGATTCTTATCCTCTCACCACCAATTGTATCTTCATAAGCTCTGAATCTAAATCAGGCATGAAAACATATTCGACTAGTCTAAATTTATGATTTGGAAGACCGCTCTGACAAGAAAATAAACTAATTTCAAAATTGTTGAGTTCTGCACCAAAAAGAAAATAAATATATCTAATAGCTAACAAGTATCTCCTTTTTAGATTTCATTTAATAGAGAGAATAATGCAAGCAATTACAAATGAAATACAATTTCATAAATAATGGACATCAAGTCAGTCAGTAGCTGCCATTTTAAATTAGCTTAAGGGTTCAATACTTAAAAATGAAAAAAAAAATAAGTTTATAAGGTTTTTTTTATTCCGCAACTGTAAAATTCTTCAACTGTAAAATGGATGTGGGAGCAAAATCGTTTGTCATATTATTTTGTACTTTTTGGTTTCTGAAAATAAATTATGTGTGTGTGTATTTAATAAGGTCCTTGAGGTTCATTCAATAAAGTAAGAACTATATTATGGCGACGTTTCGAGACTATATCTTCATTACTACTTTCATAGTGAAGTAATTTTAAACATTTTTATCTACTGATTTAGGTTTTTAAGAAGGCGATTTATGTAATGAAATTTGCATACAATAGCAATCACAAAATATGAAGGATAAAATAAATTTTATTCTGGACAACTTGTAAGAATAACATTAGATTAAATTTATAGGACAATCATCTGGTTACGATAATTAATTATTAAAAAACACTAAAAGTCATAAAATTAAATAGAAAAACATGTAAAGCGATCTAACTTAAGTATACATATTTACATTTGCCTGATTGATAATTCAGGTAATAATTAAATAGTGTTTAAAGGAAGTTTGAGAGGAGCATAATCGCCGATTTTCAAAGATTTTCATGCCCAAGAGTATACAGATTGATGGGTTGGGTTCTTGTATTTAAGTGGTGGATGGAGGAACGCAGAGTAAGCTCCAGAATATAGGTGGGTTTATAGGTTTTTAAAGATTTGAATATGGATGAATCTAGGATGTGCTGACGTCGGAAATTAGAATAAAGCCACCCGATTTTAGAATACCAGCAGATGTGAAAACGTCTGAGGATCAAGAGAAAAAAAAAATCCGATCAGTTCATTAGCCTCTTAAATCTGATTCCAAGCTTACCAGACAGTTGGCCATATACAAAGCATCTCTAGTCAAAGTAAGGAATAACAAGAGAAGATACCTGAAGTTATTAAATAATTTATGTTAATAAATCGCGAAAACATAGTTTTCCTATCGTCTCAGAAAAAAAAAAAAAAAAAAAACAGGGTTTCACAAAATTATTCAGTGAATTTTGTAACCTTAGTTAATTTCAGCTTGAAATTACTTCCCGAGTAGTTCCATAATGATAAACTAATGTCCATCTGCTTGCTTGCTAAGTTTAAAAAAAAACTTATCTCGGTGTTATTGGTAAAACCGAAACCAGGTTTTGGCATATCCAATAATAATCACGTGTTTTCTTCTAATGCACGACTTCTTGAGGGGCCCTAGTAGTTTGTGATTACTTTCTCGGAATTTCAATGTTTTTAATTAATCAATCCTCGTATTTCTCTTAATTTTATTTTTAATTCCTGTGACATTGGTTCCATAAACTTGACAAAATAAACCTGATCAGTTCATTGGCCTCTTAAATCTGATTTAGAGCTCACCAGACAGTCTCCTTGTACCATGCATCCCTAGTCAAACTAAGGAATAGCAAAAGAAGATACTTAAATTTTTTGAATACTTTATGCTAAAGAATCGCAGAACCATAGTTGTCCTATCGTCTCAAAAAAAACAACAAAAAAAACCCTAAATTTTACTGAATGGTTTACAGCTTGAAATTACTAGCCAAGTAGTTCCAGAATGAATAATTAATAAAATCTTTGTTCACATGCTTGCTTGCTAATTTTTATTTTTTTTTTTATTCTTCATTTATTGATATTTACAACTGTACAAAATAATATACATCAAGTAAATGTGTTGATAGTGAATAGAATGGCATGTAAATAACTTGTGAAGAACTACTCAATAGTAGCACTTCAATAAAAATCTACACTAAAAGGTCTCTAGGCCATCATATTTTCAGGCGCCTCGGAGGATTATCGGGAATGGAATAGGAAGCAAGTTTGGGAGACTAATGGATTGGAGTGGTTATGGAGCTTACTATGGAAGGATAGGTATCTGGTCTGGGCTAAATCAGTAACATAAGGAACATTAGGATCTTTATGGATAAGTTTATTGGTCACAAAGTAAGGAGCATTGAGGATTTGTCGAATGGTTTTGGATTGTAAGGATTGGATACGAGATGAATTGGATGGTTCAGTGGAGGCCCAAAGTTCAATTCCATACTCCAAACAGGTCTAATCACAGTTATGTTTATGAGTCTTTTGTAATTAATTGGAAGCTTTGAAGTTTGTCTAGTAAATGTTGAAGGAGTCTGTAACGACGAGCAGTTTCTTGTCGTTTTAGTCTTGTATGCGGATCTTGCTAATTTAAAAAAAAAAAAAACTTATCTCGGTGCTATTGATAAAACCAAAACCAGGGTTTGGCATATCCACTAATAACCAAATGTTTTCTTCTTTTGACTTCTCCTTGATGGCCCTGGTAGATGATGACCCTGGTAGAAGTTCACAAATGC
The DNA here is from genome assembly GCA_003667255.2 of Euschistus heros. NCBI lineage: Eukaryota > Metazoa > Arthropoda > Insecta > Hemiptera > Pentatomidae > Euschistus > Euschistus heros. The sequence goes on from RCWM02000019.1 coordinate 174,655, forward strand.
CCTTAGGCTGTCCTTTATTTTATCTGACTTACATAGACTATGCCTACTCAATCCTATTATACAAATTATCAAACCTGTATTTTCGCGCCGGACTTCCTACTGATGGTAATTTTTGTTCATACCTTAAAGCAACAGTGAACAGTCAGCCATAAGTATAGCTATACATAAAAATAAAAACGTAATTTCCAAAAAAAAAAAAAAAAAAAAGACGTTTAAGGATTTGTTGAAAATCATTCCAACAGTTCAACAATTGTTGAAAATTCGTATAAAATTGTCAACACCAGTTCTAACCCATTTTCTTACTCTTAATCAAAAAGAATCATGAAAAATGTATACAATATTCGCTATTGTAATCAGATACATAGTTTTATAAGAATGTATGGAGGCTCGGATTCGTAGCTAGCTTAAACTATTGGAACTAAACTGTAAAACATTCTTGATGTTAAATACAATAATATCTTTTATATCAGCTGCTTCAATCGAGCTTTGTTTGGAAGAAATTTGGGAAGCATTAGGGAAAGCAGAAAGAAGGATTCAGGATTCATTGCTGCGAATTTGATTCTTATCCTCTCACCACCAATTGTATCTTCATAAGCTCTGAATCTAAATCAGGCATGAAAACATATTCGACTAGTCTAAATTTATGATTTGGAAGACCGCTCTGACAAGAAAATAAACTAATTTCAAAATTGTTGAGTTCTGCACCAAAAAGAAAATAAATATATCTAATAGCTAACAAGTATCTCCTTTTTAGATTTCATTTAATAGAGAGAATAATGCAAGCAATTACAAATGAAATACAATTTCATAAATAATGGACATCAAGTCAGTAGCTGCCATTTTAAATTAGCTTAAGGGTTCAATACTTAAAAATGAAAAAAAAAATAAGTTTATAAGGTTTTTTTTATTCCGCAACTGTAAAATTCTTCAACTGTAAAATGGATGTGGGAGCAAAATCGTTTGTCATATTATTTTGTACTTTTTGGTTTCTGAAAATAAATTATGTGTGTGTGTATTTAATAAGGTCCTTGAGGTTCATTCAATAAAGTAAGAACTATATTATGGCGACGTTTCGAGACTATATCTTCATTACTACTTTCATAGTGAAGTAATTTTAAACATTTTTATCTACTGATTTAGGTTTTTAAGAAGGCGATTTATGTAATGAAATTTGCATACAATAGCAATCACAAAATATGAAGGATAAAATAAATTTTATTCTGGACAACTTGTAAGAATAACATTAGATTAAATTTATAGGACAATCATCTGGTTACGATAATTAATTATTAAAAACACTAAAAGTCATAAAATTAAATAGAAAAACATGTAAAGCGATCTAACTTAAGTATACATATTTACATTTGCCTGATTGATAATTCAGGTAATAATTAAATAGTGTTTAAAGGAAGTTTGAGAGGAGCATAATCGCCGATTTTCAAAGATTTTCATGCCCAAGAGTATACAGATTGATGGGTTGGGTTCTTGTATTTAAGTGGTGGATGGAGGAACGCAGAGTAAGCTCCAGAATATAGGTGGGTTTATAGGTTTTTAAAGATTTGAATATGGATGAATCTAGGATGTGCTGACGTCGGAAATTAGAATAAAGCCACCCGATTTTAGAATACCAGCAGATGTGAAAACGTCTGAGGATCAAGAGAAAAAAAAATCCGATCAGTTCATTAGCCTCTTAAATCTGATTCCAAGCTTACCAGACAGTTGGCCATATACAAAGCATCTCTAGTCAAAGTAAGGAATAACAAGAGAAGATACCTGAAGTTATTAAATAATTTATGTTAATAAATCGCGAAAACATAGTTTTCCTATCGTCTCAGAAAAAAAAAAAAAAAACAGGGTTTCACAAAATTATTCAGTGAATTTTGTAACCTTAGTTAATTTCAGCTTGAAATTACTTCCCGAGTAGTTCCATAATGATAAACTAATGTCCATCTGCTTGCTTGCTAAGTTTTAAAAAAAAAAACTTATCTCGGTGTTATTGGTAAAACCGAAACCAGGTTTTGGCATATCCAATAATAATCACGTGTTTTCTTCTAATGCACGACTTCTTGAGGGGCCCTAGTAGTTTGTGATTACTTTCTCGGAATTTCAATGTTTTTAATTAATCAATCCTCGTATTTCTCTTAATTTTATTTTTAATTCCTGTGACATTGGTTCCATAAACTTGACAAATAAACCTGATCAGTTCATTGGCCTCTTAAATCTGATTTAGAGCTCACCAGACAGTCTCCTTGTACCATGCATCCCTAGTCAAACTAAGGAATAGCAAAAGAAGATACTTAAATTTTTTGAATACTTTATGCTAAAGAATCGCAGAACCATAGTTGTCCTATCGTCTCAAAAAAAACAACCAAAAAAAAACCCTAAATTTTACTGAATGGTTTACAGCTTGAAATTACTAGCCAAGTAGTTCCAGAATGAATAATTAATAAAATCTTTGTTCACATGCTTGCTTGCTAATTTTTATTTTTTTTTTTTATTCTTCATTTATTGATATTTACAACTGTACAAAATAATATACATCAAGTAAATGTGTTGATAGTGAATAGAATGGCATGTAAATAACTTGTGAAGAACTACTCAATAGTAGCACTTCAATAAAAATCTACACTAAAAGGTCTCTAGGCCATCATATTTTCAGGCGCCTCGGAGGATTATCGGGAATGGAATAGGAAGCAAGTTGGGAGACTAATGGATTGGAGTGGTTATGGAGCTTACTATGGAAGGATAGGTATCTGGTCTGGGCTAAATCAGTAACATAAGGAACATTAGGATCTTTATGGATAAGTTTATTGGTCACAAAGTAAGGAGCATTGAGGATTTGTCGAATGGTTTTGGATTGTAAGGATTGGATACGAGATGAATTGGATGGTTCAGTGGAGGCCCAAAGTTCAATTCCATACTCCAAACAGGTCTAATCACAGTTATGTTTATGAGTCTTTTGTAATTAATTGGAAGCTTTGAAGTTTGTCTAGTAAATGTTGAAGGAGTCTGTAACGACGAGCAGTTTCTTGTCGTTTTAGTCTTGTATGCGGATCTTGCTAATTTAAAAAAAAAAAAAAAAAACTTATCTCGGTGCTATTGATAAAACCAAAACCAGGGTTTGGCATATCCACTAATAACCAAATGTTTTCTTCTTTTGACTTCTCCTTGATGGCCCTGGTAGATGATGACCCTGGTAGAAGTTCACAAATGCCCTTAGGCTGTCCTTTATTTTATCTGACTTACATAGACTATGCCTACTCAATCCTATTATACAAATTATCAAACCTGTATTTTCGCGCCGGACTTCCTACTGATGGTAATTTTTGTTCATACCTTAAAGCAACAGTGAACAGTCAGCCATAAGTATAGCTATACATAAAAAAAAAAACGTAATTTCCAAAAAAAAAAAAAAAAAAAAGACGTTTAAGGATTTGTTGAAAATCATTCCAACAGTTCAACAATTGTTGAAAATTCGTATAAAATTGTCAACACCAGTTCTAACCCATTTTCTTACTCTTAATCAAAAAGAATCATGAAAAATGTATACAAGTATAATACTTTTAGTGGTAAAAAAAAAGAATTTCTATCAATTGAAAAGTAAAATTCTTATTAGCTAATTAAATATTTACAATTCGCCCCCGTTTTTGTATTTGACACTTCCATAAACTTTTAGAATTAAAATCTTTGTTTTTATTTTAAACTTTTCTAAAATTTTAATTTATGTATTACTCTTCGGATAATATTTTTATTAACTTCGGATTATCGAGTTTCGAACACGGCTAGTGATAGTGTGATTCCGGCTTGGGTTGGCATTTATTTCGTGACGGACCCACGAAAATAGATCTCGAGCCACTCAGGTTACAATAAGTTGGTAACCTGTAAGATAACCCTTCCTTTATGCCCCAGTTTGGAAAAATAAGGTCGTTATACCTCAGCAAACATACATATAAATTCAGACAATAGTATATTTGATGTTAATAAACTGTCGTATCTTTTTCGTTTTAGGCAACCAGTTATTATATGTATGAAAACGGTGATTTAAATAACAACAAATGTTAGATCACTATTTTTAAAAAATTTATTTATTAAACATACTAAGATATTAACATGACAAATTATACTATTCTGGAGGCCAGTGGGATTTCATTGCCTCGAAAATTTATAGAAATAAGTCTTACGCCTCCAACTTCAAAAATAAATACATCATAAATTATGTTGCAACTTAAAACTAACTAATATTTTTAATATTTTTTATGTAACTTATTTTTTTTAATGTATACTTTATTGATATTTCCAACTGTATGAACTGTAGTATAAACGTAAATGTGCGGTAAAATTATTACAATTACAAGTCAATGACTTGTGAAGAACTACTCATTATTAGTACTTAATATAATTAATATATTAATCATATTATATTTAATATATATCATAATATAATATAATATATCATTAATATAACTGTTCTACATAAGAAAGTTCATAGGCCTCTTTCAAGACGCCCCGGTGGGTTATCGGGAATCTAGTGGGAAGCTAGTTGGGAAAATAGTGGATTCGAGTGGGTTTGTAGCTTTTCATAGAAGGACAGGTATCGTGTTTAGATCAAATCTGCTAAATTTGAGACATAGGGATCACTATACATAAGTTTATTTGTGACATAATAAGGAGCATTGAGGATTTTACGAAGGATAGAATAGGAAGTTTAAGCTCAACTCCGTATGCCCAAATGGGTCTAATTACTATCATATAAATATTTTGCTGTAATTAATTTGGAGCTTTAAACGTTTGTCTAGTGAGTGTTCTAGTAGTCGAAAACGACGATCAGTTTCTTGTTGTTTAAGTCTCATGTGGATCAAACAATATTTATATGTATTCCCCGTATAACTACTGTCAATTAATCGCTTACTAAAAATTGTATTATTTTTTCTGGTTGTATTTGTTTATTGATTGTACATGTGTCATTAAAGACATCGAAAAGCACCATGTTCTATAGAGCATATTTTTGTCCTCCAATTGTAAGACAAATATATCGATTAAAACGTTTTTAAACGTCTCGGAGGGTTTTGGGAAATCGAGTGAGAAGCAAGTTGGGAGAATAGTGGATTCGAGTGAGTATAGTATGTAGCTGGTCATGGAAGGGCAGGTATCTTGTTTGGGCCAAATCTGCAACATGTGGGACATCTAGGTCATTATGGATACGTTTATTTGCGACATAACAAGGAGCATTGAGGATGTTACGAAGGATTTTGGATTATATGGGGAATACAGATAAATATCTGTTTTCCATTCAGTTACAAAACGAAATTGGACAAATCTTAAAGCCCATATATATATATATATTGTTTGATCCTGAGACTTAAACGAAAAAAAAATGCTCGTCGTTTTCGACTTCTAAAACATTTAATACAAACGTTTAAAGCTCTAAATTAATTACAACTAAATATTTATATGGTAGTAATTAGACGCATTTGGACATTGGAGCTTTAAGGCTCCATTAAACCTTCCAATTCTTCTCGTATCCAATCCTTACAATTCAAAATCCTTCGTAAGAGCAACATACTCAATGCTCCTAATTATGTCGCAAATAAACTTATCCATAATGACCTAAATGTTCCATATGTTGCAGATTAGGCCCAAACAAGATACCTGCCCTTCCATGACAAGCTACATACGCACTCGAATCCACTAGTCTCCCAACTTGCTTCTCTCGATTCCCCATAACCCTCCGAAGCGTCTTAAAATAAGATGGGTGTAGGGAAAATTTTTATGTTGAACAGTTTTTGAAGTACTATTAATGAGTAGTTCTTCACAAGTTATTGACTTGTCATTGTAACCATTTTACCGCACATTTACTTATTTTATAGATTATATAAAGCTTTAAATATCAATAAAGTATTATATATAAATAATACTTTTTAATTGAATTTAATTCTGTTTTTTTAATCTAGGCATGTGCTATTCGCTCTTGATTTTCGTTTTTCGTTCAATAAGCTGTTTAATCTCAAGAGAATTGTTAACGTTACAATATACAGATCAGGGGCTTTGTGTGGAGGCCGAATTTGTCTAGGAATGTTGGCAAGTGTTGGGCCGATCATGGATTATTAGGAGATGTATCAATCATCCTCATTGAAAAATTACGTTTCACTCATAAGAGTAGATGATGAAAGATAATTCTCGTTTGCGGGTATACAGCAGAAGACCTGAAGCTGCGATTTAAGAGTTTGAGGCTTTGTTCTCAGTTTACAATGATGCATAAGTTGAAGTTTCTACCAGCGCATTTATTTGAAAAATAAATAAATATTTCATATATAGGGATGGGTACCGAAACAGGATAAATCGATATTTTTCTTCCGATAATCCAATATTTTTACTACGTATTGTATATCGATACGTACCTTACGATATATCGTTTTCGCCATATTATATAAATTACATCATATATATGTGTGTGTATATAGACAAATAGTTTTGAAGTTATAACGAAAAATGAGCCATAAAAACTTGGATTTCACAATAGTACGCGGTTGTTTAGCGTGGTGGCATGGGTTTTTTTTTTTTTTATTTAATTAAAATTTCATATATGGGATCTGATAGTTAGGTTAAACAGCTTTGAAATGAAAGAAAGATATTTGGGATCGAACATATATTTTTGGATTTATAGCGAGAAATGGGCCGAAAAAAAAAACGATGATTCCAAAGCAGTACGCGGTTCTTAGCGTGGTGGCATGGTTGTTTCAAGGGAATTGATCGAAATTTCATATATGGGTTCTGATAGTAAATTTAACTAGCTTTTAGATGGAAAAAGATATTTTGGATCAGACAAACAGTTTCGGAATTATAGCTATGTTTTCGCGGAGAAGTGCGACTTACCGGGAGCTGGCCTTTTCGCGGTTCTCTAACGGGAAAACGGCTGATCGGCAAAAAAATTGTTATGTGCAGAAAACGTTGGAAATTGTATACTCTTTAATTTTGTATATAGCTAATTTTAGAATAGAAGTTATAGTAAAAAAAACATATTTCCCATTAGAAATTTTGTTGGCAAACATCAAATTCAGCACCCCAAAAGACCCTGCAGTACAAAAATCAAAACTACACCAAAACTTTCCTTACTAGGCCCTTTTTATACACAAGTTCCCTGGATTCAGTTAATCAGCTGTCAGGGGCGTAATGCTATGTTATGATAATAATGCCACTCTTCCAATTTGATGTTAGTTGTCTTGGAAATATGTTGCTACTGTTTCCATTTAAGTGTCAGCAGAGCGTTCCATCACCAAGCAGAGGAAATCATCACCAACAAGGCATATATTAAGTTAAAAATTTAGGAATTAAATTGTTGACCTCATAATATTTATATCTAAGTTTATGTACCTACTGCCTACTGTTTAATTCATAATAAACTACGTATAAATGTTAAACATTGGAAATAAATGTGTCCCTATTTATTTATGTAAAATAAATTAAGGTAACGACATTGAACCAACCACTGCTCCACCCCTGCTCCCACCCGAAATAATTTTATATAACAAAATAGAAAACACTGAATCAATGTTAAACATAATGTTGTAACTTCTGATAAATTATCTCACGTTAGGTTTTAGGCAGAAGTGTTTTATAGGTTTAGTATTACAATCTGCGTTACCTTAAGGCAATAGGTAATATAGATGACAACAAATCCATTCACACAATATATACAATGAAAATTTTCAATGTTGAAAATAACGAAATATCAATATATAAAACACTAAATTCATATTAGACGAATTTTGTGAAGCAATGGTTTCACCTCGTAACCTATATAAGAAAAACCGATAAAATATACAGAAATATTGTAACGTGATTGGAATATTTAAACTGGCATTTCATAAAAAAAATATCATAACATATAGACATTCAGGGTTCAAAATATTATGAATATCATATGTATATGAATTCATATAAGATAAAATATATAATAATTAATAAATATAAAAAGTTAAAAAAACAAATAAATAACTAATTCATTGTATATTTTACATTTATTGAAGTTTAAAGTTCATTTATAAAATAAAATTATTGTTTGTATTAATATCAAGATTGTACTGGCTTGCTCTTGATTCTATCTTTATTTATTTAATTTTAAAGTGGCTCAGAATGTCTTGTTTTATGATATCTCTGTGTATTTAGTAACAATTATTTATAATATCTGCAGCTGTAGAACTGTTTATTGAATTTATAACATCTTTCCTATGATACGATTATAGCATACTAAAACTTTTTTTTCCTAAAAATTCATATTGACTAATCCACTGAATCCAATGAAATGGAAAAGAATAGATATATACACCGATCAATTTATTCAATTCTCTATGATTGGAAACAATAAAAGTTTAATTTAATTTCCTTTGTATGCTATTATTCATTCATATTGATATTACAGTATGTAATGTTACTCACTAAATACGTTTTTATAAGCTTGTGATTAATGATTTGCCCTGAGTATTACAAGTATAGAAAGGAGTTTACTTTTACAGGTTAACCAAGTATTGTGAAGAGGCAGAAGAATCAAAGAACATGGAGAGTAATTCTTCTGAGGGCAAATATGTACCTCAGAAAAAAGATATTAAGTTCCGTTCTTTGTTTGCATTTTGGATTCTGGGATTGTGCAATAATTATGGCTACGTTGTAATGTTGACTGCAGCCCATGATATACTTAGCCACGGAGATGAAGACAAACCCGCAGTATGTATTACGTATTTACATTTACTTATTTTAATACAATCATTTTTATTCACCAACTGTGATTTTATAATTAACTAGTATCCCCCGTCGCGGCTTCGTCCGCTCTCATTAGTTAAGAGCTTGGATAATTTTAAGTCATAATTGAAGTTTTATTTGGTTATCGATAAAATTCATGTTTAGTTGGTACTCCAAATGTTCAGAGACTATTGAGAAACTCTTCCCCGGGATCCATATGTCGCACCACATATTAAAATCATTTTTGATAATTTAATTGAAAATAAGTAAATTTTAAGCTCTTTAACACCGTACCTTTTTTAACTCTCATGTAGAATGGCGCACGTCACCTGTCGGTCAATTTTCAAAATACACTGCTATCCACATATTATCGCTTTTTTAATAACAAATTAATTGAAAATTAGTAAATTTTATTATTGATAAATTTTCTTGGAACTATAAAGATGATTTGGTTAAAATTTGGTACAGATTGGTTCTGTAGTTTTCGTGGTTCTTGATCACAAGCGAAAAATGGCTGCAACTTTAGCAACTTGTACCAGTGTTGCCAGATTTTAATTTACGAAATCCCTACGTTACATACTCAATATCCCTACACCTCCCTATTACCATATAATGAATACCTATAAAAATCCCTACCCATTTAGATTGAAAAAAATATATATATTTGTTACTTTATTTACAATGCAACACCCCTAAATAACAATTATTAAAGGTATAAAGTGAATTAAAATAACAATTATAAATAGTACACATTTGTTTTAATAATAAAACAATATAAGATGTGGGTAGTTGGGGTATGCAGTCATTCTATGAACGATTGGTAACGAATTTATCACGTATACATACAATATTAATCTAATTTATATAAAGATACAAGCTCTCAATAAAATGATCTAATTTTAATAGCAAAAGAACATAGTTGTAGGAACATGGAGTTTCTAATAAAAAACAACTGTAAAAATATTGAATATCATGATGAAACTAAAACTCTAACAATGGGGGTGTTGTTAGGTTATGATTAAAATCAAGCAGGGAATCATAACCTATCATTACTGGTTACAAGTTAACAGTCGATAGTTCTACATTGACCTCGAATTACCTATTTAATAGGAAAAAATGGGACCTCAAAACAATTTTAGTAATATGTATTTCATCTCGAAAAGTAAAAATCCCAAGAAATAAGAAGTTTTTGAAAAATCCCACCTACGCCCACAGGAGAGATAAACCCCCCTACAGTAAGGGGAACTCCCTACGTCTGGCAACACTGACTTGTACACACACTCGCGAAGTTTTCCGACACAGTATAAATATCTGCATTAGATGGCGCGCATGTCCTTCCAACAAAAGAATGGATGGAACAACTACTTCACAGTAGCTGGCGCATATGTCGATTACAAGTATGTAATGTTTATGTGAAAAAGCCGGAGTTGCATTCACAGCGCTAACCATTTATCAACTTTGGTATCTGGTGACTAGCAATCGAAAAATAGTTTGGCAAACATAGACAAGTACAATTAATGATTTATTCAATATAGACCAAGAAAAAAAAAAGAAAAAAAAAACACAATGAATTTAAATGTTTTTAAATATGTATGCTTGACTTGAAAAAGGTTAATATGATTATTCAGAACTTTTAAACAAATGCCAGTTGATGATTACGTAGTTTTTGTTAGAGCTTGAATATAACCATAACAACTATCCTTTGAATTCGATTTTCGTTGGAAGCGTGGCAGTTTGCGTCGGATAGTAGTTAAAAGCTGGAAAAAAAAAAAAAAAAAAAAAAAAAAAAAAAAATATATATATATATATATATATATATATATATATATATATATATATATATATATATATTCGTTGCCTAGAACGTATTGATCATTTAATTATAAATATTTTAATTTATACTCATGCAAAAATATTTTCAGATGTAATTATTTGTTTTTAGCAAAAGCTTTTATTGAGTAAAGATTAAAATGTGCCTCACTTAAGGGCAATTAGTAATATGGATGGTTAAGAATTATATACAGAACTAAAAATAAACGAAAATAAGACCTCTACCTTTACAATACATAAAATGATATAAAATTAATTAAAACGGTAGTATTGTAAAAACAGAAAAATTAAAAATAAAAACGTAATCATCCTATATATGTACAACTTATACACCCAGCCAAGGTATCCCCAAACCAAGCCTATCCCTCCACCTATGGAGATACAGGCCAGACCCAAAGAAATCCCTGCACTGCTCTCTCAGCTGTGTCACTAGTGTCAAAACTGAGTGAGACGTCCATCTCCAACATGATTACATATTTATAAAATATCCCCGGGCCACTGCCGTTTTAGGTTACCATGTGGAACTGGGTAATTGTTGAGCCATTTTCATATGGTGATTTTTCTATTAATATTCTAAACATCAACTTTATTTATCTCATTATCTTCATAGTAATATATTAACCAATGATTTATAATTTTACTTCCTTACAGAATAATGTACGCCAGTGTAACACTTTATCTACAGGAGCAATTCTTCTGGCTGATATATTACCTTCACTTGTGGTAAAGCTGATAGCTCCTTTCTTCCCTCTAGCTATTCAGTAAGTACCAAAAGAGAATAGTATCAGGTATTATTTTGATAAATGTATTCATTACTTTTCTTTCTTTATGTTAATAATACATTGGTATTTTTTAATTAACTTATTTGTTTCCACCAATATTCATGGAAATGTTTTATTTTTCCAGTTTCAGGATGGCGATGGTTTTGTTATTGTCTTCGGCTGGCTTTATTTTGGTTGCAGAAGCAACAAATGAATGGATTGCAATACTTGGTGTTGTGTGTACAGCTTTAGCATCAGGCCTTGGTGAAGTTACTCTCCTTTCTTATATCGCATTCTATAAAAACAAGTAATTATTTAGTTTTATAATACATAGCATCTATATTAGTTTAATTTCTTTAATTATAACATATCATATTTTCCTGTTTACAGTTTTATAATTTATTTAGATTTATTCAACATAAATTATTTATTGAAATATCACACTTATTTTGGCATCACTCCTCTTTATTATTCCTCAATTAAGTTACATGTTTCGGGAACTTTGTCCCATCCTCAGACTTTAACTGTTATTTCTTCAAACACCATGAAGAAATAACAGTTAAAGTCTGAGGATGGGACAAAGTTCCCGAAACATGTAACTTAATTGAGGAATAATAAAGAGGAGTGATGCCAAAATAAGTGTGATATTTCAATAATTGTTGGCTCCTTCATTGAAGAATTTAGTATAAATTATTTAATTAATGTAATTAATATAGTCCTATCATTAAAAAAAAAAAAAATTAAAAAAAGGAGGGAGGCGAATATAGAATCAGATATAACAATGAGTTATACCAACAATTGGAAAGCATCACATCAGCAATGAGAAAGAGGAGACAAACATTTTACGGCCACATAGTCAGAATGGACAGCCAGAGACTAACCTCGTGAATCTTTAACACCATTTCTAGAGAAAAGGGACCAATGCCAAATGGGTGAAACTGGTTTGAAAAGATCTGGAACTTCTAGGAATCAAACCTAAAAATGTTTCCAGAGATAATTACCGAACCCTCATCAGGACATCAGATGCTCTCAAGTTGGTGACGGCTAAAGCGTTACGACCCAGAGTGGGAGTGAACTGGATCCAGAAGAGGAAGAGGGTCCATAGCGCAAGAATGAAGAGTTACTGGACTAAGAGGAAAGGCCGCTAGAGTTAGGAACCACGTGGTCCAAGAGGTCAAAACCAAAAAAAAAATAGAAGTATAGTTGTTATTCAAGTAATAAACAAGGATGACAATTCTCAGATTTTATATAATTACTAACAGCAGCTTAAGTAGCCTACAAAAATATATATTATATTATATTAAATTAAACCTACCATTTCAAAGGTAGTTTTCCCATAACAGTTCTATTTTATTTTGTGGTGTTAAATCTTAATGTCACGTATTCTGCTTGAAGAGGTGGGCTACTCTACATAAATCAGGAAATATTTGCTCTTTTTCTCGTTTTTCACGAATATCTTGCTGCAAAGTTTTATAAATCATTGGCAAACTCTCCTGCAAAATGAACTATTAAACATTTACTTTCCAATGATATTTTCCGGCACTGAAGTCCACTGAATAACATTTGAAGTACATCACATTGAATGTAGGATTGATAAAAATACAGTTATTTAAAGTGTGTATTGAGCAACTCTATATGTAGTAATTTATATCTAGTATACATTTTGACAAGTTATTGTAAATTTAAATGTTCAATTGAGTTTATTGCTATTGATAATAGCTGCTGACATTGCATTTGAACATTTCAAGAATACATATTGCCTATGCATATTTCAATTTGCATATATACATCAGTAGATTGTATGGATACATATATGGAAACATAGGAGTAATCCTTTGCACCTTATAAATTTACTTAATAAAAACGAATTTTACAGGAATGTGATTTCTGCCTGGTCTTCTGGAACTGGAGGGGCAGGATTTTTTGGTTCTTTTACTTATACTGGTTTAAATCATTTTATGTCAAGAACTGCAACTCTATATTCGCTATTATCCGTCCCTGCCGTTATGGGATTAAGGTAAATACAATTACAACTTATTTTCTATCTTATCAATCTCATTTCTCATCTCATCCAGCTCCACAACTGCATTTCAGAATTGTGCAAAAGAGAGAATATTTAAAGAGAAAAATGATATTTAAGTTTTATTTATTTATTTTATTTATCCAACACCCGTCTGTGGCAGTTTAGCCATCTGGCGGCAAGCCTCCCAGTATGGATTTATGATATTTAAGTGAATTAATGCTATTTAAGTAAAACTTTATGAAAACAATATGAACATACTTTTGTCAAAAATAAATGATTAATTATGAGTAGATATTGTTCTGTGTTCATTTTTTATAATTTCAATTACTTATTTGGATTAAAATATGTTTGATAGGTAAAATTGCTTTTAATTACAGTTTTTGGGTAGTACTTGAAAAACCTAATAAGAAGTTACAAAATGATATTGTAGAAGAAACAAGCTCAAAACCTAATATTTCTCAAAGTGATGATATTAATAACTACAATGATGTTGCCCCTTTGACTGCAAGCACTGAAACGTTTTTTCAAAAATTGCAAACATCGCCTTCTCTATTAAAGTATATGATTCCTCTGTGTTTAGTTTATTTCTTTGAATATCTCATCAACCAAGGATTAGTAAGTACTTTATTTTTAAAACTTACTCAATTACACACATTTATGTATTTTAATCAGTTTTTTAATCATTGAAAATTATTATAATTTAAAGGACTAATAGAAATTAATTTTATTTTCCATTATTTTGTTTCTTTCTTATATACAATATACCTATATACAATATACTAAGTCCCTATAATTGTTTTACCTTATTAGATCCTAATTATATTTGTTATTTTCATATTTCAGGCTGAACTGGTTCAATTTGACATTGACTGGTTGAGTTACAAAGAGCAATACAAATGGTATCAGGTTGCTTATCAGATTGGTGTATTTGTGTCTCGATCATCCATCAACTTGGTGAAGATTAATAAAACTTGGGTCTTGGCATTCTTACAGGTTAGCTAGAAAATATATTATAGTTTCATTTATTAGATTTTAGATTAAACACATTGAATGTTCATAGAATTCAATGGCTGAGCTAAACCCAGACCATAGCTATAGGAAGCCTAAATCTAGTTTTGTTGGGGCCTCACGTATTATTTTAGATTTTTTTTTTTTTTTTTTCTGTCTTCTGAGTATCACTCATTTGACAAATTTGCTGTTACATTCTCAAGCCTCTTACCAAGGTGAGAGTTTAGTAGGAAAGAGCATTCTCATTCCTCCTGCCTTGGAACACAGCTCTTAAGGTTATCCATTCCTATTTTTTATCAGGATTATAAATAAAGTAAGTTAATATAAAAAATAATGAATTAAAATTTATCAATAAAACAACCCTGTAGGTTTCAGCTGTTTTAATGAAATCAAATTAAATATTAATTCAAACATTATAAAATCGAATAATTTCTTTAACATAACAGGTAATATCTTATACAATAGGAAGACTTGCTCAGAACATTGTAAAACTATTAGATGGAACTGCAAAAGTCCTCCTAAATTCAAAATTATCTTCTAATTTTTTTTCAAATGATTATAAAAGGGTGTTTTTCTTATTTTGACTGGTCTCTTAATTGTGTGGATAACTTAATGTTTTTATATTATAATGTAAATGTTGGGTGTGTCCATGTCCAGTTCTTTCCTTTCTTTTACAACCTCAAAATTTGCCAGCATTAATCCTGGACAAATATTATGTTACCTACGGAAAAGCATGAAAAAAACTAGAAACAAGTGAAACCTTCTCTCCTGGTCACATGTCTGTGTCACCTGTGAAACCCCAACTCTTAAATAAATGTAGGTAAAACTTGCCTTTTTTTATTCAAACCAAATGCCAGCTCTTAAATGGCATTGGTTAAGCAAATGTTATATAACTTCTTCTTTCTTCTTTTGCAGGTTCTATCCCTCAATGGGTTGCCTGGTTAATTCAGAGCGTTGTTATATAACAAAATTAAATTTTTGGTGAGGAACTGCCGTCAAATTTGTATCGGAGCATCACAAAACTGATATTTTTGAGGGTTAAAAAAAGTTTTGAAAACTATAGACCCCTAGCCTAAAGACATGTCCATGTCAAAAAATGAAAAGTAGTTTTTCTGCTATTGAAAACCTACGAAGTACAAAAAAAAAAAATTAAATTAATTTTTAAAACTGAAAGTTTGAGTAACATATGCATTTGACATTTTTCAAAGGTGAAAATTCAATTTTCAAGTTCTAACTGAAGATTCACTAAGGAATATTCATCTTTGTACTAACCAGAAATTATATTATACAGTGAACAGGAAAAGTTTTATACACTTACTAAATTCACGAAAAAACAATTCCTTCTACTATCTATTTTTGTTTAGATAATTATTTTTATTTTATTTAATAACCAAAATCCCTTGAAATTCTGATGAGCATGGGCATCACTAAAAATAATATGGGGCTCTCTTGGATTATTGCTACACCACTCTACTCAAAAACATGGCATAAATCTAAGCAAGCATATTTGTCTAATAAGTGTGGGAGTGTTAGAATCATTGACCAGATTCTGGTCTTTTCAGTCTATTTTAAAGATTCCATTTGAGTATTGAAATAAAATCTAAGAACAGATTTGATTCTTGTTCTGCAAGTATTTAGTGGTATATAATAGAAATATTTCAAGACATAGTATGTATGTGAAAGAATTACTTACATTTTTGTACAGTAGTTATCTTAGATTTGCAATAAAAAGATACTGAAATTATTTTTTAACATTAGTTAATACCTACTTTTCTCCTATGTAAGATAATTTTAATAAATAAAAAAATGGTATTTTTTAATTTTTCAGGGAATAAATCTGATCTTATTTGCAACTCAAGCTGTTTATGGATATTTGCCCTATTTTGTTATTACTTTGTTGTTGGTTTTATGGGAAGGATTATTAGGAGGTGCTGCTTATGTTAACACATATAACAGAATTTCAAATGAAGTAAGTGAATATTTATTTGTGTGTGTGTGTGTCTTTAATTGATTTTCCTGTTGTATGATTAATTTAGAAGATCTCTCCTATTACAAATCTATCCTTAATTTTACATTTAAATACCCTCATTCTAAAAGTTTTCAATTGATACTCAGGTTTTAATGTTGTAGTAAAAATGAAATTGTATTTTTCAGGTTCCCATTGAAAAACAAGAGTTTTCTATGGCTTTCACTTCCCTCTCTGATGCTATAGGAATAACTTTGTCTGGTTTTATTGCCATACCAGTTCATAATTTTATCTGTCAATTGCCAAAGTATTAATGTTTATATTTTAGCCTTTAAGCCTCTATAGTTGTTTTGAAAAGATAGAGGCTGGCTGTTTTATGAGTTACTATTAAATCTGAGTAGATATATAGAACTAATTGTAATAATAAGTTATTGTTTTCTTTATTTATTCTCGTATAAGTAACAACTTGCACAATGTTCTGATATTTTGTTTGTTCAGAATTAAATCTTGTGAATTTTATAATATGTTGTAATTATGAAAATCCAGCTGTCTGGAGTGTATGATACTGTTTCTGCTAACTTTGTGATTCATTTGAAATAATTGCATTTGGGTTTTTCTAAAAATATTGAACCCATATGAAGTCGTAAAAGTTTCGTGTCACAGGAATTGTTTAATTTTAAAATTTTGCTAGATTTGCATAGTTTAATAATATTTTTCTGGAAATTGATCTCATAAAAACATAAATTATATTTTAAAAGCTTATTTATATTACATTACTTTAAGGTATTATCATGAACTTAAACAATGGCAACTGCTATGTAAACTTAAGTTTTGAATACCATGTATTATGTACTGGGTATATCAGATTTGTCATTGATAAAATTTTATAAATATTTAAATTATTTATTCCCATTAGCATCCTACACATGTGCATCTGTCATACTGAACATTCTTTGCAAATGATTATTTAAAAATATAGGATTCTTTGGATGATTTGATATATCTTTCAAGTTCACCAAATCTTTTCCAATTCTCAGTTGTCTGTATTCAACATTAATTGTTTTGTGTATTTCAATGTCTTAGACCTTCTATTCCTGTTTCGAACTTTTAAATATATTTGTTATTAGTATATTTATCTATATTTATTTTTGTTGTGAGTTTCCTTCTATTTTCACAAAATTAGTATACTAGAGCTATCCTCTCAATAAAGGTAAAAAAACTATTAATTAATCAATTAATTTTATTATTATTAATTTTTGTAATAGTTCAATTATCAAAAATTATAGCAAGGAATATTAGTCATGAAATCAGTCTTGGGAAGATAAATCAATTGGATTTTATTGTATAATAACATAACACTAATTGTATCAGCATTATAGACAAAACAAAATTTGTCTTTAATTAATCTTCTCAGTTACTTGTAATTTTTTCACTACATTTAATTTTAGATAATCACCTCCATCAGTATCAAAGATAAGCATCTAATGCTTAGAAGTATAGTTCAATGCTAATGTATGCTATAATTTTAAAATGTAATAATTTTAGGTTACAGATAATAGCTGATGTTAGCTCCTGTAACAGTGACATAATCATGAAATAAATTAATAAATTTTGATTAATTGAAAAACAAATATAAACACTTTAGAGATTTTTCTTCTATTTCATGATTGTAAAAATATTGTACTTACCTACTGTATACTAATATAAATTTTATCTATTTTAAATTCTAATTATGTAAGCATATCTTAAAACTAAACAAAGAATGAAACAGTATTATTTTATATTTTTTAAAAATATAACTTTATTTTGTAAATAAATATTTTTATATTTTGATAAATGATATAGGTATAAGTTTATTTGGAAAAATATATATAATTTTGAATTTTTTTTATTTTTTTTTATTTTACCCTTGATTAAAAAAAAAAAAATTAAATTGTATTTTTTCATTTTAATTGTGTCCAAATTTTGGACCATTTATCTAATACATATTTGTTTGCAGAAATATCTAAACTTTTATGTTTCAGTCCAATACTTTTCCAAGCTCATTTATGAATAGTCCACCAGTCAATAAAGGATTATAGAGTGCGTTTTTTGTAATCCAAGGTTTTTCTTCGAAAATATGTTCAAGGTAGTTAGGAAGTTAACATACTTCCTAAAAGTCCTGGCGTTTTCGGGCCTGGGAACAGGAAGGGAAGGGCAAAAGGTCCCAATATTTTCAAAGATTCCCGGTTTTTCGCTCATGTTTCAAAAACGGTGTGACAGCCACAAAACATGACTATTTACTAAATTAAGGTTATATAAATTCTCTACAAATAGTACTTTACACAATTTTTTTCGTACCGTTTCCGAGATATACGCTTGACAAAGACAAAAATTTGCGAAAAAGCGATTTTTACTTAACGTTCTCCCTCTATGTCTTCTAAACAGTTCATCCTATGACAAAAGGCCTTATAACAAATGTTGTAGAGCATTAAATGTACTTTTAAAAAAATGTATATATATTCCAATTTATCTTCAACCTGTCAAAAGTTACACTAACTTTAATGTTTTTTGGGAAAAATGTGGTATTTAGCAGTGGTTTTATTTCTTGAAAACCAATGCCTCTCATAAGTTTATATACGCATTACGTATTCTAATTATCCATATATAATGAACTTCAATGATTCATTCTCACACTGAGCGTCTCATAACGATAATAAGTTGCGGTAAGTCGCACTTCTCCACGAAAAAACGTTTTTCGGTACTCTTTAGGCTATTACTCCAAAAATATTCATCCCATTCAAAGTTTCATTTTTTCATCTAAAAGCTGATTAAATTTACTACTAGATCATATATATATAATGTTCATTTCAGTTCTTGAATCACCTACGTCAGCCCACTGAGCATGTCAGAATCTCCATTTTTTGCCAAAACATACACATTTAGAGTCCTGGAATGGATATAAGTTATTATTATAAGATCTTTTGTCATCCGATGAACTGTTTAGAAGACATAGAGAGAGAGAACGTGAGATGAAAATCGCTTTTTCGCAATTTTTGACATTTTCAAGCGTATATCTCGGAAACGGTGAAAAAAAAATTGTATAAAGTACAATTTGTAGAGAATTTAATTAACATTAATTTAGTAAATAGTCATGTTTTGCATACGCCGCACTGTTTTTGAGATATGAGCGGAAAACCGGGAATCTGAAAAAATTGGGACCTTTTGCCCCCCTTCCTGTTCCCAGGCCCGAAATCGCCAGGACTTTTAGTATGTTAACTTCCTAACTACCATGAACATGTTTCCTATGAAAAACCTTGGGTTACAGAAAACGCACTCTACATTGTATTTTCAGCCTTCAATGACTGGACTAAAAGATGTGTTTGAAGCATGGGACCAGGTTTGTTCTCTTTAAAAAGCGTCAAAATAATTTGACATTGAAAAATTATTATAAAATTTTGATCAAAATAAAATGTTACTTGGTTGGTCCTTGTCTTTAGATTTCTGTTTCATCTGTTTTTCTGTGTGTCAAAAAACACAATCATGCCAATAGAAAATTATTTTCAGTAATTTATTATTGTTAGTTTTTATTTATATAATTATAATGAATATAAATGTAATCATGTATTTTTTTTCCATAAATATTTGTTTTAAAATGTCGACCCACATTAATTGTGCCAAAACCTTTTTTTTTTTTTTTTTCAACAATTGTAATTCATTTCTCAGTTGCTCATTAGAAAAATGTTACGGGGTGATAAAGTTTGTAAAAGCTTTGCTCCTAAAGATACATTATTTTCATCAGTGGTTTTTGTGAATGGCATTTCAAAATTTAAAATATTTTAGCTATACCTCTGCCCACTTATTTAAAATTCAAATAATACAATTTCGAAATAGATTACTGCCTTTTTTCTTTACTTTTACAAAAATTAAATAAAAATTTCCGCATTTGACTCATTTATGAATACATTTAACATGACACTACATGTTTTGGGAAAAAACTGTTTCCCATCATTAGGTTTAACATCTATTAATAGTGTTTCCACATTTCATTTTTTAATATATTTCAATACAACAAACTTTCAATATTAGGTGAACTATGACATGTTTTCCCAAAAAATGTAATGTCATATTAAATAAAGGAGTAAAATGCCGAAATTTGATTATTTAACTATTTTACCTTCTTTAACATAAATTCATTAAATTATATTTTTGGGATATTGATTAATAAAATAAGAGTGAAAGATTTTTTTTTTTTTAAGTTCTTATTTTTTATTAAGATATAGTATTAATTTATTTAAAAAATAAAACAGGTTAACATTCAAAGCCATGGAAGAGCAAAGGTTATTGAAAAAAAGGGGCTTGAAAGTTTATAAAAATGTAGCATGACTAATGTTAAGAATGAAAGAATTCCATAGGATTGAAGAGCATTAGGAAGTATATATTGCTGATCTGCTGGAAGGGCTCTGCATAAAAAGGGAATGCATATCAAAAGGAAAGGTTGTGATGGAATGTCAAAACTTTAAGGGGTATGAGGGCCCCTTAATGGATCATTATGTAGAGTTTTGTTGGAGACATAATAAAGAGCATTCACTATAGTTCGGGGGATTTAGGATTGGAAGGATTGAATGTGTTTAGTATTCGACTCTTTTGCTGTCACAGTCCAAGTCTATTGGTCCAAATAGGCAGTGCCGTAGCGAGGGGGGGGGGGGGGGGGGGGGGGGAGGTCATCATGCGCCGGGCGCTACTCACAAAGGGGCGCCAAATGATCCGCAAAACAAAAAATTGGTGGATAATTTTTATTTTTAAGCCTAGCTTGAGCCTATGACTTTATTTATTATACTTTATTTAATTATTAATTTGCTAGTATATTTTACATGTAATATTATATGGTTTACGAATGGGGGGGGGCGCTAAAAAGGTATGTTCCTCGGGTGCGAGTTAAGCTCGCTACTCCACTGCAAATAGGTTTAATGATGGTTTAGTATATGAGAAGTTGGTTTTTAACGGAAAGATGAAATGTACTATTTATTAGCCTATGCAGTAGGCTGAAGCCTTTGTTAAGTTCTTTCTTGCCTTTTGGGTCGAGTGTGAGAGTTCCTTGTAAGTCTTTTGTCTAAGCAGGAAGCAAGATACCGAACTGAGTCAGCTTTAGGTAGGGGGATATCATAGAAGGACAGGATGTACGGCTGAGGGTAAAGGTTACTGGATAGATTTAGTTACATTCGTTTACTCTAATCCCTCATTCATCGCGCCACCAATATTATTGCTTTTTGTGGAAGTTATCTGGGATCTAAGATCATATCCTTGATATTTTCGGCGTCTTAATTTTTTATTTTGTGAAAATGACCTGAGGGGGGTTTATTGCTTTAGAATGGAAGAGGAAAGGAATCAGTTAATCAAGGAACTCAT
Source organism: Euschistus heros (assembly GCA_003667255.2). Classification (NCBI taxonomy): domain Eukaryota; kingdom Metazoa; phylum Arthropoda; class Insecta; order Hemiptera; family Pentatomidae; genus Euschistus; species Euschistus heros. Next base: position 196,367 of record RCWM02000019.1, read on the forward strand.
CAAATGCTTTTGTTGAGGGAGCAAATATGCTAGAAAGGTGATTGGAAAATTCTTCAGTTCTGTTCTCAAAAACAGCTGCTGAGTCATTTTTACGGCGGAAGGTATGGGGGAGGGGGTATTGGGAATAGGTTGATATTTCAGGATATTTTTCATCATTCTCCTGAGAGAGCTATCTAAAGTAGAGTTGTTTGGTAAGATAAATGTAGGATTTCCGATCATCAGGATGCCTGGTTCTTAACGAAGGGTTTAGTACATATTTAGCCCTCCCCCCCCCCCCCCCCACAAATTAATATATCTATACTATTATAAGAAAGAACAAGCCTTTTTTCGTTTTTGATCACAAACCACGAAACTACCGAAAAAATTACGATTTAACCACATCATCTTCTTAGTCCAAGGAAGGTTTAGCAATCATAAATTCTACTGATTTTCAATTAATTTGTTATTAAACAGGAGATAATGTGTGAATATGACTGACGTTTGAATATTGTACAATAGGTGACGAGCGCCATACTACATGTGAGGTTACAGAGGTTATGTAAAGCTAGAAATTAATAATAAAATTTACTTATATCCAATTAAATTATTAAAATAGATTTAAATGTGAGATGCGACGTGTAGATCCTAGTAAGGTTTGAAACTCGACCGATATGTGGTCAGCACCATTCTGCAAAGAGTTTGCAATAGTAAAGCTACTGAACCCATTTGTACCAAATTTTAACTACATCATCTTAGTTTTGTGATAATTAAATTTACTGTACTAAAACTCTATAGGTACAGTGTTGAGTGGCAGGTTTGCTACACAGTTATTTACTTTCATGGTTAGAAATTAAAGCAGTTTGGACTTTTAAAAAACTACAATGGTAGCGGTCAACACTAATATTCGGATCTTTATTTGCCTATTCAATAAAATAAAAAATATAAACAAATTACATCTTTAAATAATTTGTATTTCGATTAACAAGTAATCTTAATGCATAAGTCAATTATGAAATTCGTAATTTAATTACATTTAAGGATGACATGTATTTCCAATTGAATTACATTTTGGAATTAATGTAATTCATTTATCCAATTATTAGTTAGATTACAATGTAATTGAATGGTGTCCAACTCTGTATTGATCCTATTCCATTTTTTCCTCATTGGTGGAAATGATTGTTGAATGTATTGGGAAAAAAAATGATTTATATAACAACAAAGAATACATATGCATCTAATACAATACGATTTTCTTAACAAATGGCTAATATTTTATTGAGTTCAAACATATTTCGTACTGATCTAGGAAATTCTTTCTTTTTATTTATAATTGGTAAATATTGGTTGTGCGAAAGCTACCGAGTACGCCGCTAGTCACCAGAATGCCAAGAGGAGCGCTGCACAGTGGGAATGGCCAATATAGGAGGAAAAAAGTCTTAAATACTCTCTTAAATAGACACAGAAACCTGATTTAAATAAATAATAGAGTTAAAATAAGGTGAGATAACAACAATAAAGAATATAATATATTAAACGAAACTGTAAACAATATAACTACATTTTGTAAACCTTAAATCTGAAAACATTTGACATATTCGTGCTACATTCACTATCACTCCATGTTCTCATCATCTGAAGAGTCTTCATCTTCCCCAAAGGAATCATCGGTGGATGAGGTGCAAGAATAATCACTATCTGGACTTTTATAAAGGTCAGCTGCGATAATTTCTGAATTAGGTAAAGGTTTCCTTATTTTTTTCTTGCTTTCTGCTATAAACTTTTTTTTCTTTTTTTTTTTAATAGATCCTTTATTAAGTAATTATTACAATCTGCCATAAATGTGGGCAATAGGTAATATAGATGGCATATGATTGATTACATTCACACATTTCATATATATACCTATTCACACACATATATATACATATATATATATACATATAAAATAAAATAAATAAAAAGATAACAGAAAAGAACTTCCTATACATAAACAATATAAAGTATACAATATACATATAAATAAGATGAAACATTAATATAAACAAAATAAAACATTGAATAAATAAATAGTAATAATAAAAAATAAAACAAAATTAAATTATAAGTTAAAAACTCAATCGTACTTTATTTTCAATACACACTCATCCTAGGGACCCCTAGCCAGAACCCTCTCCCCCTCCAATTATGGTGGGACAAGCCAGGCATAGAGAGGTCCCAGCTCTTCTCTCTCAGCTGCGTCACTGGTGTAAAAAACCCAATGGAGGCTGAGTGAGAGCGCTATAGTGCATTCACTCAAGGTACGAGTAGAGGAGCTGGCCATTCAAAAATAAATATATTTTACAAAAGACCTCGGGGCCACTGCCGTTTTAATCTGCGAGGGGGGCTATCAGGATGTGTGGAACTGTATAATGATTAAACCAGAGGGTTAGGATGGAAGGAAAAGTTGCGATGGAATTTGGAGAATTTAAGAGGTATCATGTCAAGGACAAAAGGTAAATTGAGATCATTATGAAGGGTTTTGTTGGATGCTTAATATGAAGCATTTACAATAGTATGAAGGACTTTGGATTGGAAGGTCTGAATACGTTTGATATTCGATTGTTTTGCTGTCCCCCACAGTTCAAGTCCATTGGTCCCAACAAGTTTAATGATGGTTTTTGATATGAGCAGTTTGTTTTCAATGGGCTATAAACTAACGATGAAAAAATATCAACAAGATTATATAGAATGCTCAATTGAAAGAATCAATACTTTTAACTAAATGTGACCTGTCGAGTTAGATACTACTTACATCCTTGTTTTTACTTAGTAATCCCAAAGCTAATACCAAAACAACCTCTAATACTGCTCTATAAACATCTTCCGTTTACACCTGATACAACAGTTTCATTAATTTCGATTACTCCTTTTTTCCTCCTTAATAAAAAACAAACTAAAATTATTGATTTTTTATCTAAATGAAAATTCAATACATGCAGTAAAAACATGCATACATACATTCATTTTTATGTATTTTTGTGTATTGTAACTTTATAAATGTATATAAAACGATTATCGAAATCAATAAAATATAATAAGACTTTCTGGGGTTTTACAGCCTCTTATTATTTCGTTTTAATTTTCATAACTACCAATTTTAAACATGTCTTCAGTGCAGCTGAAGATGGATGGAATAATATCCTCTAATTTAAGTGATTAAAATATAGTAATATATATTAAATCAATGCCCTTAAAGTTTTGCCAAATACGAAATAATTCCCTTCGTGGAATTGATAATTCGTTTTCAGACAAGAAAGCAGATAAAAGCAGCTAAATGTTTCATGATTATTTCATACACCTTCTAAAGGTGCGTGTACACGTGAGAATTTTCTGCTCTCAAGAGTAAAACTCGCATGTGTAAAGTCCACTGAGAGTTCTCGCGGAAAGGAGAAGGGGAACTCTCGGAGAGTTGCAATATTTCATCCTCGCTAGTGTAAACGGTTTCCTCATACTCGCGGCGAGCGAGTACTCTCACAGTTATCAAATAATTTTGAATTCTCTGAGAGTAGCTATGGCTTAATCCAGTAAAAAGTGGGACCACGAGGAGATTTGTAAGCTCATCGATGCGTATGAACTAAATCCAATCCTTTGGGATATACAAAACGCTGACTTCAAAACCAGAATTTAAAAAAACGTTGTTCTGGAGAATTTGGCAACTGACTTCAATTGCCCGGTCTCAGAAATTAATAGGAAACTGCACAATTTAAGAAATTAGGTAAATATCATAAATAAATTAACATCAACATATTTATTACATTTCACATTTTTATTAATAAACAGTTAATCATCAACTTATCCATACATACATTACAAATCTTTTTTAACAAAACTACTAATCATGTTATCTTAAAAACCTGCAAAAGTTACTCTCACGTGTAAACGCACCTTTAGAGGCCTCTACCATGAATTTCGGAGATGTACTTTGAAGTACTTTTAGGTAATAGATATTTTTAGTTTATAAAATGCTTTAGTTTACGGAACTTTTAAAAAATATTTATAATAGATCAAATTATTAAAAAATTATTTTGAGAATGGCTTACTGGTATAACGATCGTTTATATTCACTAATTACAGAAGAATAATGAAAAAATACCAATACGATGATACACAAATTTAGATTGAAAGAATCAATAGTTTTAACAAAATTTGACCTGTCGAGTTAGGTACTACTTTCATCGTTGTTTTTACCTTGAAATCCACCTCCTAAAAACGGAAGAACCTTTAATAATATTCCATAAACTACTTAACTATATACCTATCACAATAGTTTCATTAATTTTGGTTATGACTTTTTTCTTCCTAGATTTAGTCCAAGCAACGAAGACCAAAAAAGGCCGACTAGGGGACTTAATTCATGTAGAAGCCAATTTTGGCACAGTTGTAGGGGAAGGTGTCCTTAACAACATACTAAAAGTACTGGGAGGTGGGGGTGGAGCTAACGGAGGGGGGGCGCTCTAAAGGTCGTTTTTTCAGTTTTTCGTTAATAACTCGAAGACTCTTGCCCCTAGCGAAAATGTGTTTATGTACTAAATTAATAATTATAAAATTCTTTACAAAAAAGGTGCTATACACTTTTTTGCTAACAGCAATGCTTAAAGAGATATGGAGCGAGAAAAATGAAAATTAAAAGAAAAAACCCTTTTTTATTGTTAAAAATGAAATGTTTATGGTTTATATAATTAATCTTTTAGCGCCCTTGGTTCCAAATATCAAAAACAGCTTACATATCTATGTATGTATGTATGTATGTATGTATGTATGTATGTATGTATGTATGTATGTATGTATGTATGTATGTATGTATGTATGTATGTATGTATGTATGTATGTATGTATGTATGTATGTATGTATGTATGTATGTATGTATGTATGTATGTATGTATGTATGTATGTATGTATGTATGTATGTATGTATGTATGTATGTATGTATGTATGTATGTATGTATGTATGTATGTATGTATGTATGTATGTATGTATGTATGTATGTATGTATGTATGTATGTATGTATGTATGTATGTATGTATGTATGTATGTATGTATGTATGTATGTATGTATGTATGTATGTATGTATGTATGTATGTATGTATGTATGTATGTATGTATGTATGTATGTATGTATGTATGTATGTATGTATATATATATATATATATATATATATATATATATATATATATATATATATCTTTTTTAAGGCTTTTATAGACCTTGGAGATCCTTAGTTAATTAAATACATAATAAATAGTTAAAATAAAGAACATTAAACTAAGTGATACTTATCGAGCCCAGGAAGTATCAGAGCTGTTTGATTAAATAACTTGGATACCGTTACTTTTAGCACATTTTGTTTTCTATACATTATTAAAGATAAGAAATTTTGCAACAAATTTGGTTCTATTTATTTTTTTGCTAAGATAAATAGTTATAGAACTGTGGAGGGACGAAAAAATTGGCTAACTTGTGGTAAGTTGCACTTTTCTGCGAAAACACGTTTGTCGGCACTTTTTTGACTATAACTCCCAAATTATTTGTTCGATTTGAATTTTTTTTTTTTTTATCTGAACGCTGATTAAATTTGCTTTCTGAACCCACAAATGTGAAATTTTGATCAAGTCTCGTAAAACACCCATGCCAACACGTTGAGAAACCCATACTATTGTGCAATTCTTTTATTTTTGGTTCATTTCTCACTACAACTCCAAAAATATTGGTCCGATCCCAAATTTCTTTTTTTCATCTCAAAGCTGGTTAAATTTCCTATTAGATTCTATAGATTTAAGTTTAATAAAGTTCCGTGAAATATCCATTCTACCTCGTTAAATTCCGTGTACTGTTGTGAAATCCTTATTTTTTTCGGAACATTTCTCGTTATAACTCTAAAAATATTTATTCGATCCTGAATTTCGTTTTTAAATCTTAAAGCTGGTTAAATTTGCAATTAGATCCTATACATCAAATTTTGATTTAAGTCCGTGAAACACCCACGCCAGCCCACTCAACATTTCAAAAATGTCAGGTTTTGCCAAAACATACATATTTAGTGTGCTATCATGGGTATTACATGGAATATAATAAAAAGTCATAGATAGGACCTGATTGATAATCTAAGTAGCTTTAAAATGAAATAAAGCAATTTGGAATCGGACATATTTTTTAGAATTATAGAGAAAATATGCCAAAAAAAAAACTAGAAATTTTTAACAACTCGCAGTTGTTAGCGTGCTGGCAAGGGTATTACATGGCATTTTATCAAAATTTGATATATAGGACCTAATAGAAAATTTAACCAGCTATGAGATGGAAAAAAGAAATTTGGAATCGAACAAATATTTTTAGAGTTATAACGAGAAATGTTCCGAAAAAATAAGGATTTTACAACAGTACGCGGTATTCAGCGAGGTGGAATAGATATTTCATGGAACTTAATTAAAATGAAATATATAGTATCTGATGATAAATTTAACCAGCTTTAAGATGAAAAAAAGAAATTCGAGATTAGACAAACAGTTTCGGAGTTATAGACAAAAGAGTACCGACAAACGCGTTTTTGAGGAAAAGTGCGACTTACCGCAAGTTAGCCAATTTTTCTTCCTTCACAGTTCTAAAACTATCGATCTTACAAAAAAACGAATAGAACCAAATTTATTGCAAATTTGCTTAGCTTTAATAATGTATATAACACAAAATTTGCTGAAAGTAACGGTTTCCGAGTTACTGGATCAAAGTGCTAAATACATACAATTTTTAACACTTTCCCCCCTCCCCTGCCCCAACCTGAAGATGTTTCAAAGAAATCTTTTAACCACATTTACAGCTAAGGTTGATGAACAATATGCAATAGTCAGATCTTTTTATTTTTGGTTCGATATCAAGGTTCGAATGCTAATTTCCCTGTACTATAATAAGCATATTTGGCTTAACAACAATAATTTTATTTTTAGCAATAAGCTTTCAAATTATAATAATAAACTATTGATTTTTAGCAATAAACATTGCAATTTCAACAATATATATATAAATTTTAACAATAAAAACATGTTTTTTTTTACATTTTCCATATTTTCCCCACTATATCTTCTTAAGCATTGATCCTAGAACCAAAATGTATAGAATCTTTTTTGTAAAAAATTTTATGTTAATTAATTTAGTATATAAACACATTTTCGCTAGAGGCAATAATTTTCGAGTTATTAACGAAAAACTGAAAAAACCGACCTTCAGAGCCCCCCCCCCCACCCTTAGCTCCACCCCCACCCCCCAGTACTTTTAGTATGTTGTTAAGGACACCTCCCCCTACAACTGTGCCAAAATTGGCTTCTACATGAATTAAGTCCTCTGAAAATCCTTCGTTGCTTGGACTAATTGGCCATTCGTCCCACTGTGCGCTGGCATCAAAGTGCACGTTCTCTTAGTGCCAATATTTTTTGTTGTATAGACAAACGATAATTATATTAATTACCATTGATATTCTTATTATTTGAATTACTGTTACAGGGATGCCAGGCTTCCTATTTAATCACATCATTAGTTCTTGTAGAGACCAAAACATCGCAAACACCAGATTCAATTTTTGATTGTGATGGTATAAGGTAAGTGTTCTCGAACCAAAATCTTGTGTGATCTCTTTGACGATCTATCGAAGATCGTTACAGAACGTTGGATTGGCCCTTCTGTTTATCTGACAACTTTTAGTTTGACTGGTAACATACAATGGCTTCTACTTCACGAGTTAGTGATTTTTCAAATGACAAAACGGGCTTAAGAAATGTCGTGGAAAAATCTACGTTAAAATGGATTTTTGTCGGAGGAAAAGGAGGCGTTGGGAAAACAACATGTAGGTTAGTGACTTAAATGATTGTAATTTTTATAAGTATTTCCTAAATTAATTTTTTTTTTTCTTTGTTTTTGTATGTGACTTGAAAATTCTGCTATTTTTGTGTTATTTATTAAATAATTGAACTTTTGTTTTAAGTCTATGTTGTGAATTGTCGTATTTCCTTGCATGCTATTCATTTATGGTTGTTAAAGGTTTTCAACTTTCAGAATATTTACTCTCCTCCAACTGTTTGAAATGTAATCTATTATTTTATAAATCTTTTCCTTTAAGTTAGGAATCACTAAAGGTAATTTTTCATGTAATATTGTTTGTGTGTGTGTGTGTGTGTATATATATATATATATATATATATATGTGTGTGTGTATATGTATGTATGTATGTATGTATATATTGCAAGAGGACAGGTTTTTAAACTGCATATTCATTATTAATTGAAATGTAAGAATAACTACATTTGTTGCTCATTCTGTTGTAACGTGGAAATATATATTTATATGTTCATTCATACAAATATGTTTGTGTGGTTATATTTTTCTATACCTCCCTGGATTTAATATAACATATTGCGTATAATGAAATGATCTGTTTATTTCATCTGTGATCTGAGAGTAAGAGGTAATTCTTAGCATTTGTCGTTGGTTGGTCTTCCAACTGTCCAATTCCAAAATTTTATTCATTTGTGGATGATTCTTGAGAATTGTTTAGATTAAATGAGGATCGAAACCTCCATAGATTTTTAGCAACTAGTACTTTGTAATTGTTTGTATATTTGGGCTTAACATCCTTTTGTAATTCAACTAGGGCAGAAAGGATCAGTTATCCTACAGGTTACCAACCTACCCTAGCCATCATGAGAAGGTCAAGATTCATTTCATGTGCTGAGACCCTCGCCTCAACTCACTCGGCCATCGAGTCCCTGGTAGTACTTTGTAATTGACAATTAAAATGTTATCAAATACTTTTGTTTTGTGAAATGACAACATTTTATAAAATTTTAGTTGAAAAATAATATAACACACCAAATACTCAAGAACAAAAAGTAGTTGGCAACACGTTCTTGTAAAATTATATCACAGGGTTCCTCAAATTTCTTTTTCTTATTATATTTGTTGGAATGGGTGGTTCAACAATCCCAAATCATATCTAATCATTCTCAACCACCACTTAAAAACCTTTATCAAAGAAAAGTTCTGTTATTACACTCAAAATATTTACTAGGTTAAACCATCCAAGCCATCTCAGACTTTTTTTTTCTGCCTTACCTTTTCAGGCATACAAGGTTTTCAACTGCAGCAGGTAATATAACCTTAATAATATAAACGCATGGCCTTTTATGTATGCCACTGCTGCCAATAAAACACTTTTTAGTCTGGTCCACCTGATCTAGAATAGAATAGAAAATAAACTTTATTCTGGGACGATGCCCCCTAAGAATAATATAATGTCCATAAGTAAATACAATGAGTCTAGCTTTCATTAGATGAAATAAAATAAATTAACAATCTGGTTAACTATTTACAATTTTACAAATAAAGAACAAAAATGGACACAGATGAAACAAAAATTACAAAAATCCAATAATTGTAGGAGAAAATAAAAACCTATGTACATCTACTGAATGTACACACACACACACACACACACACACACACACACACACACACACACAACAAATATATATAAAAGTAAAAGAGAGGAAAGAGAAAAAAAAAAAAAAAAAGTATTCATTTGATTATTGACATCTTTGTGGAAGATTGATTGTCTAAAAGGTACTGGAATAGGTTTTTTTTAAAGGAGGTTATGGAAGCTGCTTTACGAATAGAAGTGGGTAAGGAATTCCTGAAGGAGGTAGCACGAATGATGAAGGATTTGTCAAAGGAAGTGGTTTTATGTGAGGGTATATATAGGTTAAAAGGTCGGGATCTAGTGTTTAGGTGGTGGATAGAAGAACGCAGAGTTAATAAATCAAGAATATAGGAAGGCTTTTTGGTTTTTAGACATTGGAATATGAAAGTACCCAGAAAGTATTGCCGTCGAAATTTAGGAAATAGCCACCCAAGCTCAGAGTATCGGCAAGTAACGTGTGACCGCCTAGGGATCCCGAAGATAAATCTAATGAAACAGTTCATCAGTCTCCTCAGCTTCATCTCGAGATCCCCAGACAGTCCCCCATAAACCAAACAACAGTAATCAAAGCAAGGGAAAACAAGAGAGGACACTAAAAGTTGACGGGTACTCTGGGAAAAGAAATCTCGGGATCTATACAGTTGTTTTAAGGATTATGATGGATTTTTTGGAAATTTGGGCATTATGGTTATTCCAGGAAAGGTGATGATCAAAGGTAACTCCTAAATTTTTAATGGAGTTTTGGAACTGAATAGGAAGGTTATTAAGGTAAAGCAATGGGTAGTAAGGAAGGGTATAGAGGATGGGTTTTGAACCGATGAGGATAGCCTTAGTTTTCTTTGGATTCAGATATAACTTATTCTTCACTGCCCAACGGTTGATGTTATCAATGTCTTCCTGAAGTTTACGAGATGCCTCGAGCATATCTGAAGGATGGAAAGATAGGTAGATTTGAAGGTCGTCTGCATATAGGTGATAATTGGAGTTGTGGATAAAGCTGGGTAAGTCATTGATATAGATAGAAAATAGGGTTGGTGACAGGGAGGATCCTTGTGGAACACCTTGGGTTAAAGGTAGGGAAGATGAAGGAGGACTGTTGGGTATGGTGACTGACTGGGAACGATGAGATAAGGAGTGGAACCAATTTAGGGCACTATTAGATAGGGAGAGGTTTTGATAGGAGAATTGAATGGTCACCACAATCGAAAGCTTTTGAGAAATCAAACATGACAAGGATCGTAATTTGTTGTTGATCCATGGAGGAATAAAGGTCCTGTGTGATTTTCAACAAAGCTGACTGAGTGGAATAACCGGAACGGAAACCTGATTGGAACGGATTAAGGAGGTTATTATGCTCTAGGAAGGAGGTAATTTGGGCATTGACAAATCTTTCGAGTGGCTTTGATAAATTTGAGAGGATGGAAATAGGCCTAAAGTCTGATGCGTTGGATGGAGAAGGGATTTTATTTAACGGGCGGACTAAGGCCTTTCTCCAGGCTATAGGAAAAATGGAGTTTTGTAAGGAAAAATTATATATGGGAAGAAGGGCCGGAAGAATAGCTGGAAGACAGAGTTTGATTATTTTTATCGGGATTTGATCGGCACCGCAGTCATTAGTTCGGGATTTGAGAATGGAAGTGATAAGGTCATTGGGAAGAATGTGAGGGAAATAGAAGTTGTCGGGATTGAATGCAGCTTGAGGAGTAAAGTATGATATTGGTAAAGAAATGGTTTGAAGTTTATCAGGAAAAGGATTTGAAAAGAAATAATTTAGGTCGTCGGGAGTGACTGGGAAATTAGAACAAAAAGAGGAGCTGGTAATAGGTAATTTCCTAAGGATTCTCCACTTGGACTTTGGATCCGGGTCTAGGGATATGATATGAAAATATTGTGCCTTGGCATGGCGGAGAGTAGATTGAGCGAGATTTCGAAGGTGCTTGAACATGGAATAATCCTCAGGCATCCGAGTGCGCCTGAAACGTCTTCTGGCAGCATCTCTTTTCTTCATAATTTCTTTAATTGCTGGGGTAATCCAAGGAGCTGGGGGACGCCGGAATATGGATGTTTTAAGAGGAGCTAAGTGATTGAGAAGTGAAAGGAGATTTGATGAGAGGCATTCCACCATCTCATCAACGGAATAAGAAGAGAAAATAGGTTCAATAGAATGTGAGAGGTTATCAAGTAGAGGATTTATACTTTCCGGAGATAATGATTCAAGATTACGCCAGATCTGCCTAGGGATGGGGATGGGAGTGAGGATATTGTACGATATTTGAATGAGGTCATGGGAGGAGAGAAACGGGACAGGATGTTGGGAGTATGTAAGTAGATTTTTAGGAGAATCTATAATAAATAGGTCTAGGAGAGTGTCAGAAAACTGGGTATGATGGGTTGGTTGGAATGGTACAATAAATAGATCAAGGGAATAAATTATGTCAATTAGGTATGTTTTATCAGAGGAATTGGTGAGGAGATTAGTGTTGAGGTCTCCTGTTATTATAATGTTATTATATTGGGGAATATGGGTGAGAAGGGACGTTTCAAAGGTAGGATCATATTTGACTTGAGGAGGGCGGTAGGCTACAACGTAAAGAAGAGAGGAAGATTCAAAGGTGATTTCGGTGAATATGTATTCTATATGATGAGTTTCGGAAGAGGGTGATTTTTGAAGGATTTTAACTCTCATGCTATCATGAACGTATAGACCAACGCCTCCTCCATTTCGGTCCACACGGTCATGACGGACGAGAGTATAATTAGGAATATTTACAGAGGAAGAGGGAACACTTGGTTTGAGCCAGGTTTCCGAGATAGCAATAATATGGTAGAAATTGTGTAGAAAGTGGAAAAGGAATTCATCATAATGTGCTCGGAGAGATTGAGAGTTAACATGACAGGTTAAAAGGATGTTATTCATAGGAAAAGAAAGAAGAATAGTTTTTGTGGAAGGGTTTGTGATACTGACTTAGGGCGCTAATTAAGGAAAAAGGTACAATTTGATTAATAAATTTGATAGATAGCGAAACAATAGATAGATAAAGACAAATATAAATATAAATTCAAAATATTTAAAATACAAATACACATGAAAAATGGTATAAAAAAGAAAATCACAGGAAATCGAAAAAGATTAAACTCCTTTTGTTTTATAGAAAATGAACAAACAATAATTTAAAATATATATAAGTTATTGAAGACGGACTTAGATCAAGACTATACGAACACGATTTTAGGCGCCCTCGTATATCTAAAGCTTGATATCGAGGGGATGAAATCCACTTTCATTGCCGAGGTAAAAGAAGAAATGAAAGAAGTAAAATCATCCCTCGATAAACAATGCCAAATTAGCTTCGATAACTCGGACGTTTATCAAAAATTGAAACCTCCTTGGAGTCACAAAAACAAAATACTTCGAAGACCTGTTTAGAGAAAATACTCTTCTCAAGGAAAGAGTGTCTGAGCTCGAGGCCCGGCTAAATAAGGTAGAGTAAGGTCAACTTTGTAGATCGGCCGAGATCCGGGGATCCCGGTTCGCCCAGGAGAAACCACGGCAGCTCTAATAACGAACATTGGCACTGGCCTGGGTCTAAATCTCACTCCCGAAGATATTGACACAGTGGGACGGAGAAGGCCTAGAAAAGACGACCCACGTCCGCCGGTCAGCATTGCTAAATTTGTGAGGCATTCAATGAGGGACGAGCCGATTCAGAAAAGTGAGAAGGGACTTCTCGAAGCGTGATATTGGTTGGCAGGAGAATGACTGCCACCATTCTATCTCAGCGAGGAGATGACTCCCACCAATAGGCATCTCTACTGGTTGGTACGGCAAAAAAAAGCTGCAGGAAAATTGAACTATGCTTGGTTTTCTGGCAGAGTACGCTGCAGGCGGGAGGATGGCCATCTTGTCATTTTTATTAACGTAGCTAAGGATCTTGAAGTCCTACCTGCTCACTTTAACGAATTCCATCAATACTGCGTCATGATCGTACTAACCGCACGGGCGGATTTCAATACCAATCTCTTTTCCGATTCCTTTGACAAGTCTTATCTTGAAAACCTTTTTTTCCCCCTCAAACTGCATGTGGTACCATTCTCTCCTACACATTTACATTTAATAAATGGCTTGATCTCCTAACAGTTGATTCTTCAAAAAACCTTATTTCCTCTTCCCAGTTACCTATCACGTTTCTTTCTAATCACAATTTAATATCCCTGACATACAATATTCAAACTCTAACATTCACCCCAAAAACCATTGATTCCTTAACATTAAGATGATGATTCCTTAACATCCTCAATCCAAAATGATATTGACGCTCTGGACTGGGACTCTATATATTCCTACCACACTATCGACAACATGGTTGACATCCTTAGCTCCAATCTCTTATCCATCCTCGACTCACATGCACTCCTAAAAAACCATCCTTATCCGACGTCCACCAGCACCCTGGATCACAAAAGAAATAAAAAACCTACAAAAGAGACGATAGGCCGCCCGAAGACGTTTTCGACGGACTAGACTTTAGGACGACTACGCTTTGTTTAAGTCCCTTCGGAATCAGACACAAACTGCCATTCAAAAAGCTAAATCACAATATTTTCATGAAGCTCTCACCAGCATCTGTGATCCAAAACCAAAAAAAAAAAACAAAAAACAGAAAATACTATCAAAACTTTCCTTTTGTAAATCCTCCAATGTTCCGCTTTCATTCTCTTTTACTCCTAATGAAATAAATTCCTTTTTCGCTACCTCGTCATCAAATTCTTCATCTCTTTCCGCCAGCTACAATCCAAAGGTCCTCCTTTTAACTCCTCCAATTTTTATTTTTCCTATATCACAACCTCAGACCTCATTGATGCCATTTTCCAATGTCATACACAAGCTATTGGACATGATGGTATTCCACTAAAATTAATCAAATTATGCCTTCTTACTATCCTTCCACTCCTCCTACATATATATAATCATTCTCTGCAAAATTCCACCTTTCCTTCATCCTGGAAGAAAGCTAAAGTACAACTTTTACAAAAGAAACCTAACCCATCTTCACTTAACGATTTCCGTCCCATATCAATACTTCAATCCTTCCATCCCTCTGATTTAATAAAATCATTCTCCCTTATCCAAGAGGACCTTAATAGCATTTGCAAGTGGGTCTCTGATATCAAATTAAAATGTAGAAAAATGCAGGCTATTATCATAGGTTCTAAAACCCATTTGAGAAACCTTCCCCACCTCCTGATCCTGTCTATGAACTCCCAACCTATTCAATTACACTTCACCGTTAAAAACCTTGGTATTACCTTCGACAAAATCCTTTCATGGAAGCCTCATATTTATCGACGGGCTATATCCATCCTTAAACTATTCCATTCTTCCTAGAACTCACTTCCGAAAATTACACTTTTTTATCTTATCTTTTTTATTGGTTTTTTATCTTATCCTCCCCCATTTTGAATATAGCTGTGTAGCATATGGTGGGTTGATGGCGGAACTCGAGAGTAAGCTAAGAAGACTAATGAACTGTTTCGTTAGTTATATCTTTAGGGTTCCAAAAGCCTCCCACACATCACATCTATATACATAGTTAAAATGGCT
The DNA here is from genome assembly GCA_003667255.2 of Euschistus heros. NCBI lineage: Eukaryota > Metazoa > Arthropoda > Insecta > Hemiptera > Pentatomidae > Euschistus > Euschistus heros. The sequence goes on from RCWM02000019.1 coordinate 211,457, forward strand.
TTATCCTCCATCCCGCAGAAATTACTTCCTAGCCTCCTTCCTCTATCAAACCATTAATTCTCGGAATCCCTCCTACATCTCTAACATCTTCCAGTTCAGATCCTCAGACCTGTATACTTCTTCCTATAAGAGTACATCATTTGATCATTCCTTCATTTCTCGTACTATACTATATTGGAGTCTGGCTCGAGCCGTTGTTGTGTAAGCATCTCTGAGTGATTGTTGCTGTCGAACTATTACATTTATTCATACATCTGTTTATATTTGTTCTACGTGAGTGAATTACTTTAAAATAATTAGTACATATCTAATATTTAATAATTATAACACTCTTACTGAGACTATTTACAGTTTACGTAAATAAACAGGCGTTTCCCGGACTTCAGTAAATATAGGTAACGAGAACTAAATTATCTCTATAATCCCTCCAGTGCGCCTGCGCTCCCCACTCTTTCACTTCTCAGTAGAGGTGGGCTAAACAGTTATTTTTTGGTATTAGGTTACTACGTTATGGCTCTATCCTAGTAATAGGTTCCAATAATAGGTTATTCCAGTAATAGGTGATTCAAGTAAACCCCTACCCTACCGCTAGAATGCGCGCCCGTCAATCACTGCTGTTGCCAATAACTCTTCGGGATCCAATAACGCTTAGAATCACTGCAGTTCTTACAATCACTCCAGTTCTACAACAGTTCTCAACTGTTATTAGAATAACCTATTGCCAGCCATCGTTCTGTTTTCGATCACCGACCTGGCGCTAGTGGTTCTAACCTATTAAAAACTTACTTTTAGACATTTTGACTGGTAATTCATTAATTTATCCTCCTCGCCATTGCTAATAATGTTAATAATTTGTTTATTTAGTAATCTTAGAAATGATAAATAATAACACAAAATCAACCAAAATTATTGTGTCAATTTTTTTTTAACAAAAAATTTTAGAAGCCAATTAAAAGTTGTCAAAATATATAACAAATTAAAAATAAATCGGCCAACTATGATACAAACGAATTCAGCTAAATAAATCTTTAAAAAACATTGTCCTTATTTAATTGTACTGCCAATATTTTATTTTTAAAAAATACATATTGGTGTTAGTAAAACGTATTTGAACAATTATAAAGACTTAACAATTACAAGTAGCTTGTATCAATCTGTTACCTAAGCATGTATTGTGTATTAAAATATTGGCTGTAAGATAAAATAAAGAAGAAAATAACAGAGGTAGAAGCAGGATTCAGGCTGGGCCATCTTAGGTCAAGTTTTTTACTATATCCCATTTTTTTTTAAAGCATTTGGTGGACTTCCAAGACTTCTGGTCCAGGAGGTACATTTAGCCTTTATCCACCTTTAGAAAGCTTTGACTTAGGTCCTTTAAATAAGGTGTGGAAAGCACTGTTTGTCAGAGATAAGTGATAGTCTGAGATAAGGCATACAAGGCCTTTATAAAGGTGCAGAATTGGGAATTAAATTTTGAAATAGCAGCGTTACTAATTGTATACAAAAGTATTTTAAAAAAAAAAGTTTTGATATCATGTCCCCTCAGCATTACACATCACCAAAGGATTAAATCAAAGTTGCTGCTAATCACCTACTCTCTTTAACATGGTTATTAAACAACCTTTCTAGAAATAGGAGAGAAATATTAACACATGGGTTTGGAGATTTTGAAAGATATCTAATTCATAATACAAATTGCAGGAGTTTATCAACTCATTGCCACTGAGGAATGTGATCTGGAATACATGGTGAGGAAACTCTAAGCAAAAGGGCTAAATAAATAAATCTAAAGAAGAAAGAGTTTGTGTCCCTCAACTCTTCGAGCACATTTTTTAGCATTGAAGATTAGAGATATGGAGGTCTACTAATCCTTCCTGGAAAGGAATCCTCTATTAATTAAGATATTTCATTGATAATATTAAGAGAAAGGAAGACTGTAGGAATCCTAAACTCGTTCCTGTGGAATAAAAATGTTTCCTTTAAAAAAAAAAAAAAAAAAAAAAAAGATGATTATATCTTTCCTAATCACTATAAATTGTCTTTAAATTTGCTAAAATCTGTGGTGTGGAGAAGAAAAAGCTTAAACACTATCTTTAGAGGTGGGTACTCAGAGTGGAAGTTATTTCATAATAAGAGCCCATCATGTTTCTAATAATATCATAAGACAATATATGAGAGAGGAAAAAATCACTTGAGGTACACATGATGGTACAGAAGGATCAATACAATTAGGGTTTCATGAATTAATTGCCACTTTTATTGGAATTAAGTCATCAATCCTAATTGAGGAAAAAAATATTTTAAAGAGTATTTAAACCAGGAGCTCATTCAAAAAGGATGTATCAAAACAGAGGCCAAAGTAAATTTTCCTGGACAGATTAGAGAGTAAGAGGATGCCTGAGGAAATTGTTGATAGGGGATGTAAAGAAAGGAATGGCAGCAAAAAGATAACAAGAGAAAGATTAGTAGATCAAAAGGTAGTTTGAACTAATAACTGATAAAGATTAGGATACAATAATTGAACAAACCTGAAGGTATTTTTCATTTTATAAGTTTCCAGAACAGAAAGGGTAATTATAAAAATCACAGAATGAGATAATGTATAGACTAAAAACTATATAAAAAAAACAAAACAAATTACAATAAAGTTTGTACAAATTTATCAACACCCCACATTATCATTGTACAATCACAATGAGTTTTTATTTAAAAAAACTAACTGTTCTCATAAATACTTGACCAAAATATTGGACAATTCTAATAACCATACAGATACAATCAATTTACATCAGAGTTTTTAAAGGAAAAAAACACAAACAAAATTAATTAAAAATATTCAGTTTATTTATTAACAAATCTATTTACAAATATTCCAATGGATATAACTATAAAAATTATAACTAAAAAGAGGTATCAAAGAAACCATTCATAAAAATAAAAAAACTATATATCAAAGGACTAAATAGTTCAAAAAGCATTATTATATTTTACAAACAGGTAAAAAGGTAGTGTCTCGATGGAATCTAATAAAAGTGTAAATATCCGTGGAATAACTATAAATTACAAAAGTCTAAATAGATTTTACAACAAGCTAATATATTTATGATTTAATAATCATTGCAAGATTTTAACTATCCATTATAATCATAAGATTTTAATGACATTCATTTGTCATTACATTATTATTTGTAATATAACATAAGAAAAAGCATTTGATATTAACTAGCCATTTCAACTTTTTAAAATTTCGATTAGAAAACACTTAGACCCTGAATATTGGGGAACTATTTCAGTCCAAGCAAAATTTAAATAAAATCTGGTGTTACAAAGCTCATCTAAAAGTTTCAGCACTTTGTATTAAAGTAGAACCTCTCTTAACCAAGAGATTTTTTATCGATTCGCAATGAAACAAAAAGGAACTCATGAAGATTTATTTACAAATTAAAATCAATGCATTTATTTTTGTTCACAGTTTCGACCTCCATCTATTGTGATATGATTGTACTACGATCACGAATTTCTGTTTTAGTTCGAACCACGGCCGCTAGGAGCGTCATAACCCATCTGCGACCAGTTCTTGTTTGCGTTATTAGATCACGTGACCTATCGGTTCTTCAATAATAGGACAGCCATTTGAGTTATTAGATAACAGAAGTTACACAACAGTTATTGAGAACCGATCTAAGAACGGTAACTGGTCGAATAACCTTAACCGATCGGTTCTTCTATCTGTTATAACCTAACCTAACACCTTACACCAACAACCCCAATTTATTGTTATTTCTCCATCGTTTTCGATGGAAGATTTAATAAATTTGACTAATTTTGTAAAATATAACTATATTTTAATATAGTTATTCTAAAATAATAAAAATAAGTTATTCTAAAATACAAATTTAGGTTTATTTATAGATATTTTAAAATATGATCACTGGTAATAGGGTTTTTTTCGGTAATAGGTGATTGGTGATAACAGTTCCGAGTCAATAATAGGTTATTTTAAAGATTACGTTATTTTTGTCCCACCTCTACTTCTCAGTCAGTCTCCAGATATCTCACAATGCCACAGTGTATGACTTGCAACATGAACATCCCACGGGATGATAAAAGTACCACAGTTTGCACTAAATGCCAACTGATTTACCACGATAAGTGCAGTGGTATTTCAGAACAGGAAATACAACATAAAAAGAAAAATTGGCTCTGTGCGTCGTGCATTAACACAGATAAAACTTCCGAGGTGTCTGGTGGTGAAGTCCCTTTTCACTTTCCGAAGACGGATTAACTCGTCTCGGATCGAGTGTCGTACAAAGCGCACGACGATCGGCGGAGGGCGTGCATCATCCTTCTCTGCCTCCTCTTCTCTCAATCATATCCAGATCCTCGACACTTAGTTTTATGCCCAGTGCCGCCCCGACCGAGCAAACAATTCCGTCTGTCGTTTCCCCAGATTTCAGAGGAATTCCTCTAATTTCTAAAGAATTTACCAGCTGATTCTGCTCAATCTGGTTGATTTTGGCCTCGAGGGTTTGAACTTGGGACTTTAAATTTTTATTATCTTGTAGAATTTTTTCTATTAGATCCTCATATTTTTTAGTTCGATCCTCCATCGATTTAAGCCTCTCAGAGGTTTCAAAAGATATGTCGGCCTGCTTATCTACGATGTTTTTAATTTCTTTTATATCCTCAGTCATTTTTCCGATCGATGTTTTGTCCCTTTAAAGTTTTATCTGTGTTAATGCACGACGCACAGAGCCAATTTTTCTTTTTATGTTGTATTTCCTGTTCTGAAATACCACTGCACTTATCGTGGTAAATCAGTTGGCATTTAGTGCAAACTGTGGTACTTTTATCATCCCGTAGGATGTTCATGTTGCAAGTCTTACACTGTGGCATTGTGAGATATCTGGAGACTGACTGAGAAGTGAAAGAGTGGGGAGCGCAGGCGCACTGGAGGGATTATAGAGATAATTTAGTTCTCGTTACCTATGTTTACTGAAGTCCGGGAAATGCCTGTTTATTTACGTAAACTGTAAATAGTCTCAGTAAGAGTGTTATAATTATTAAATATTAGATATGTACTAATTATTTTAAAGTAATTCACTCACGTAGAACAAATATAAACAGATGTATGAATAAATGTAATAGTTCGACAGCAACAATCACTCAGAGATGCTTACACAACAACGGCTCGAGCCAGACTCCAATATAGTATAGTACGAGAAATGAAGGAATGATCAAATGATGTACTCTTATAGGAAGAAGTATACAGGTCTGAGGATCTGAACTGGAAGATGTTAGAGATGTAGGAGGGATTCCGAGAATTAATGGTTTGATAGAGGAAGGAGGCTAGGAAGTAATTTCTGCGGGATGAGGATTAAGCCATTTTAACTATGTATATAGATGTGATGTGTGGGAGGCTTTTGGAACCCTAAAGATAAAACTAAGGAAACAGTTCATTAGTCTTCTTAGCTTACTCTCGAGTTCCGCCATCAACCCACCATATGCTACACAGCTATATTCAAAATGGGGGAGGATAAGATAAAAAACCAAAAAAAAGAAAAAGATAAGATAAAAAAGTGTAATTTTCGGAAGTGAGTTCTAGGAAGAATGGAATAGTTTAAGGATGGATATAGCCCGTCGATAAATTAGGGAGATATGAGGCTTCCATGAAAGGATTTTGTCGAAGGTAATACCAAGGTTTTTAACGGTGAAGTGTAATTGAATAGGTTGGGAGTTCATAGACAGGATCAGGAGGTGGGGAAGGTTTCTCAAATGGGTTTTACAACCTATGAACCTATGATAATAGCCTGCATTTTTCTACATTTTAATTTGATATCGGAGACCCACTTGCAAATGCTATTAAGGTCCTCTTGGATAAGGGAGAATGATTTTATTAAATCAGAGGGATGGAAGGATTGAAGTATTGATATGGGACGGAAATCGTTAAGTGAAGATGGGTTAGGTTTCTTTTGTAAAAGTTGTACTTTAGCTTTCTTCCAGGATGAAGGAAAGGTGGAATTTTGCAGAGAATGATTATATATATGTAGGAGGACTGGAAAGATAGTAAGAAGGCATAATTTGATTAATTTTAGTGGAATACCATCATGTCCAATAGCTTGTGTATGACATTGGAAAATGGCATCAATGAGGTCTGAGGTTGTGATATAGGAAAAATAAAAATTGGAGGAGTTAAAAGGAGGACCTTTGGATTGTAGCTGGCGGAAAGAGATGAAGAATTTGATGACGAGGTAGCGAAAAAGGAATTTATTTCATTAGGAGTAAAAGAGAATGAAAGCGGAACATTGGAGGATTTACAAAAGGAAAGTTTTGATAGTATTTTCTGTTTTTGTTTTTTTTTGGTTTTGGATCACAGATGCTGGTGAGAGCTTCATGAAAATATTGTGATTTAGCTTTTTGAATGGCAGTTTGTGTCTGATTCCGAAGGGACTTAAACAAAGCGTAGTCGTCCTAAAGTCTAGTCCGTCGAAAACGTCTTCGGGCGGCCTATCGTCTCTTTTGTAGGTTTTTTTTTATTTCTTTTGTGATCCAGGGTGCTGGTGGACGTCGGATAAGGATGGTTTTTTAGGAGGGCATGTGAGTCGAGGATGGATAAGAGATTGGAGCTAAGGATGTCAACCATGTTGTCGATAGTGTGGTAGGAATATATAGAGTCCCAGTCCAGAGCGTCAATATCATTTTGGATTGAGGATGTTAAGGAATCATCATCTTAATGTTAAGGAATCAATGGTTTTTGGGGTGAATGTTAGAGTTTAAATATTGTATGTCAGGGATATTAAATTGTGATTAGAAAGAAACGTGATAGGTAACTGGGAAGAGGAAATAAGGTTTTTTGAAGAATCAACTGTTAGGAGATCAAGCCATTTATTAAATGTAAATGTGTAGGAGAGAATGGTACCACATGCAGTTTGAGGGGGAAAAAAAGGTTTTCAAGATAAGACTTGTCAAAGGAATCGGAAAGGAGATTGGTATTGAAATCCGCCCGTGCGGTTAGTACGATCATGACGCAGCAGATAGTGGTTAGGGAGGGAGACACTGAGGGAAGGAATTCAAGATTTAAGCCAGGTTTCAGATAGTGCAATGATATGATAAAAATTATCAGAGAAGTATTGATGGAATTCGTTAAAGTGAGCAGGTAGCACTTCAAGATCCTTAGCTACGTTAATAAAAATGACAAGATGGCCATCCTCCCGCCTGCAGCGTACTCTGCCAGAAAACCAAGCATAGTTCAATTTTCCTGCAGCTTTTTTTTTGCCGTACCAACCAGTAGAGATGCCTATTGGTGGGAGTCATCTCCTCGCGAGATAGAATGGTGGCAGTCATCCTCCTGCCAACCAATATCACGCTTCGAGAAGTCCCTTCTCACTTTTCTGAATCGGCTCGTCCCTCATTGAATGCCTCACAAATTTAGCAATGCTGACCGGCGGACGTGGGTCGTCTTTTCTAGGCCTTCTCCGTCCCACTGTGTCAATATCTTCGGGAGTGAGATTTAGACCCAGGCCAGTGCCAATGTTCGTTATTAGAGCTGCCGTGGTTTCTCCTGGGCGAACCGGGATCCCCGGATCTCGGCCGATCTACAAAGTTGACCTTACTCTACCTTATTTAGCCGGTCCTCGAGCTCAGATACTCTTTCCTTGAGAAGAGTATTTTCTCTAAACAGGTCTTCGAAGTATTTTGTTTGTGACTCCAAGGAGGTTTCAATTTTCGATAAACGTTCCGAGTTATCGAAGCTAATTTGGCATTGTTTATCGAGGGATGATTTTACTTCTTTCATTTCTTCTTTTACCTCGGCAATGAAAGTGGATTTCATCCCCTCGATATCAAGCTTTAGATTTACGAGGGCGACTAAAATCGTGTTCGTATAGTCTTGATCAGTAGATGTGGGGTTGGTAGGCCTGTCACCTGCTGGGACACTTTTTTTTTTTTTTTTTTTTACTTTTTTCGCACTTTTGACAGTGCCAAATTTTTTTCGAAGTATTTAATCTTTCTATTTCGCTAGGACTGATGCTGGAACATTTAATGTGAAAAATTTCGTTACACAACCATTCAAATAATGGTATTTTTGTCATCACAGCTTATCATGATCATGCAAATTGGACAAACAGCCATTTTAGAAAAAAAAAAATTGAAATGAAATAAATGTGAATATATTGAGAGTGTACTCATAAATAAAGGAATTCTGGTTATTAATCCTATCAGCTGATAAAGGATTACCTCTAATAGGATGCTAGTTACCAGCTCTAAATTATACAATTTTATAATATAATTTTAATTACTCACTCCTTCACACTTCACAGCGAATACAGTGATTATTTAAATATAAATATTGTCAAGTTTCACTAGCAAGTGCACACTATTAGCAACACTAATTAAAGATTGTTTACATAACAATGTGAACACTACAGACGCTAGAGCCAGAAAATGTACATGTAGCATATCTTCTGGTATCCAGTCTTATTATCTTATACCCTAGATGGTGACTTATCAATAGGGTGGCCTTCCCAAGCTAAAGAGTGTGGCCACACCAGTTGCTTCCACCTGTAGATTAAATCTCTGAAGAAAGAGTAATTCTCTTCTTTTATCAGACAGATAAATTCTACTTCCCAGTTTTCTAGACAACCTGGCTCCATATTCTTAAGGTAGAAAAGAATAGAAAGAAAACTTTAGTCTGGGATGAAGTCCCTTAAGAATAATATTACACATCACTAAGTAAAATCATATCTGCCCTAGAGACTTTTGAAATAAAACAAGATAAATAAAAGTTAATACAGATTTACATTAGAGCATAAATAAAAACAAATACAAATAAAAACTAGCAATAGGAAAAAAGAAAAATATTCAATGTAGGAATAAAATAAATAAAACAGAAGAAATTATAATAAAAAAAATAGAAAGTCAAAAAATATCTATACAAAAATAAAATATTATCATAAGAAACCTATTAATTGAGGCTAATGTTTTATTTCTGGCATACTAGAATGACATACATTATGAGACATCCATATAATTAGAGAGCATCAGTTTGGAGTGAAAGAAGAGTGTATTAAATGTTCCAAGGGAAAAAGCACTGCAAATACATGGGAGAAGAAAATTCCATAAAATAAAGGATAAGACAAGAAAGGGATGTTGAAGTGTTGTTCTTCTGTAAGGTGGAGTATAAAGATCAGAAAGATGAGATCTTGTATGTAGTTATTGGATTGCGGGACACTGTAAATAAAGGGAGGTTTATGGGTGTTGCAAAATTGGAAGAAATAATTCTCTGTGGAAGGAGGGGGAGAGCCAGTTTAACTTGGTGTAAAGATGAGAAACATGGGAACGTCTTGAGGTTCCGAAGACAAACCTCATAAAGCAATTCATGATTCATTTTAATCTGTTCTCAAGAACCATCAAGAGCCCACCATATACCACACAACTATTGTCAAATTGGGGGAAGATAAGATAGGATACTAGGAGTTTACATGTGGGTAAGGGAATGATGTGGCAGGAGTGGTGAAATAGTTTTAGGATACCAATTGACCTTCAGGAGATTTGTGCAATATGGATTTTCTGGGAAATGGTTTGATCAATAGTTTAGCCTAAATTTTTAACAGATGAGTAGAAATTTATTGAATGACCATTTAGGAATAATGTATAAAGTTGGCATTAGATGGCACAACCATCACACTTTGACACTTAATAAAATTTGATTGTTATTAATAAAAAAATATCACTAAACCTCCCCATTGTGATGGCCCTGAAGATCTGTAGCAGCTTCACCTTGCTCAGTGCTACCCTGAAGGTATTCCCCTATGATGAATTGCAGTCTCCCTTTACATCAGGGCCATCTCTTTCCGCACTTTATAGACAAAGATTCTCTCCCGTGTACTGATATATCTTTCACAGTTTGCCTTTGAGTTAACAAATCATTTCTTGACTCCTCGGGCTACACTTTCCTTCTTCACTACACTGAAGGGTATGCCCCAGGTGGTTTGAGCTCATGTCTGGCCACAAGGTCCAGTGCTTAATGCGTTCAGCCATTACTGTTGTGTTGAGAGTCACTTTAATCTAGCTCTAGCCTCTCACTCCAATAAATCTGGGACCAGAGGGCTGATTCATGTGCACGAGCTGACATCTCACCACATCCTCTTCTAGTGCTTTCCACTGAACCTCAGGTTGTGCTCCTCGAGTTGGTTTCAGAACAGACTTTTGCACTACTGTTACTGAGTATCACCAATATGAGAACACCATCAATATGAGAAGAACTGAAAAATTCCCCAGCTTAAATAATCCTCAACTGTAAAATAAAAAATTAAAAAGGCATAACTCCCATTTGCTTTATTCAGCTTGTCAATCTTAATCTCAATATTCTCACTGGTCATTTTACTGGGCAACATTATGTGTAAATAAAGCAAAACTTATCCATAATGATCTTAACGTCACATAAATTACTAATTTGGCCCAAACCATTTACCTATCCTTTCATAACAAGCTCCATGACCATTTGATTCCATCCATCTCCCATATTGCTCCCTATTCTATTCTTCATAACTCACTAAGTTATCTCAATAGAAAATGGCGTATTTTGAATTCACTGTCCCACTGATTTACTTATTGTTTATAGTACAGTTGTATGAAACAATAAATAAAACTTTTCCACCCACCACTAAATACGTAAGCATTAATACTTAATTATAAATACATACTAATGTTATCCTTTATATTTTATGATAATATATCAAACTTAATATATTACATGTAAGGATAATATATCATCTTTAATATATTACATGTAAGGATAATATACTATTCTTTGAATTAGAAAATTATCTTTTAGTGACCCCTCCTCCCTGTTTTATATGAATGACATTTTACTGGACCCCTCCCCTCAATTTCGAGCTCATGTACATAATTAATGGATCTCCCAATTGCCAAAACATCTTTGCACTCATTTTCCTCCCCTCTTTGTCACAGTTTGGTGTCTTAAGAACTATTATGGCTACATCTTAATCATTCAGAATAAACTCAGTAAATATAGAATGGAAACATGATTGATATGAATTAAATCCATAATTAGCTGAAATTAGAGGATTAGTTACTAGTGTATTAAGAAAAGGTTTCGAAAAGCCTTTTAATTTAAAACAAAGCCTTTTAAGCTAAAACAAAAATAAAACTAATGCTTTGTAATCATTATGATCACCATTAAAAACTATTTGATAGAAATGGTTTTTTGGATTCGAATGCTCTGAATTGTTTTCTGAATGTTTGAATATCTTTAATGCATCATTGAAAGTATTCAGTTAGTTACTAGACATTTTTGTATTTTCTTTCGTTTGTGATGAAATAATCAATTTGGTCTGATGGTTTTTATAATTATTCTTATATTTAACACCCTCTAATCAGTTTAATATTTTAACCTCTTTATTTTTTTATTTCTTCTTAAAATCTGTTTTATAGCTGCAGTCTCGCCATTCAGCTATCAAAAGTACGAGATTCAGTGCTGATTATTTCAACAGATCCAGCACATAATATATCTGATGCCTTTGATCAAAAGTTTTCGAAGAACCCAGCTAGAGTGAAAGGTTTTGATAATTTATATGCCATGGTATGTCCTTTGATTTTTAATTTTTGTATTGCATTATTGTTTTGTCATGATTTTTTTTTTTTTTTATTAATTTTAATGACTGAATCGTTAGAATATTATTTTTATTATTTTAGTACATTGAGATATGATTTAGGGACCTTTAAAGCCTAACACTATATACTAAACAGACGTGAGTATGCTCACAAATGTCACACTTAGGCCGGTTTAGGTATGTTTTAAATTAAGTGCTTATATTCAATACGCAATGCTAGTAAATCTAAATTATCTCCTCAAACCAAATCACTTTATAAAACAGTTCTAAGGCCAATCTGAACATATGTTTGTCCTAACTGGAGCTTTACTCCTTTTCAACTATTATTAAAAAGCTACAAATATTGCAGAACAAATGCCTGTGAGTGGTAGGCCATTATCGCTATTGTTATAATATATCTAAAATGCACACAGACTTGAACATGTCAAAGATATAAGAATTTAACTCATACATTCTGTAATTTATGGTCACGTTCTTTGAATCCTCTTATTAATGTAATATGTGAAGGTCGTGGGTTCGAATCCCACTTGGGTGGTTTATAATTTATTTCGAGGTGGACCCATGAAATGGATCTTGACCTTCCCACCATGGCAAATAACCCATCCTTTCTGCCCTAGTTGGAGTATGTAAAGATGTTAAGCCCCAATAAAACAAAAAACTGCAGTAGTTAATTACTAAAAAAACTACACCCCTGAGATATAGGCACAAAAGTATGAAAGATATTATGCTGTAAAAAAATTTTTTTTTTATTATGTTTTATTATCTAAAATAGCTAATCTTTTTACTTAATGATAGCTGTGGGAAGGGGGTTTCTATTGGTTTATGTTATGAGCTAACGGAAATATATTATTTATTTAGTATAGTCTTTGTATAAGTAGTATTGTATATGTGTGGATCCTGGTCATCTATAATATTCTTTTATGTTTATATTTTATAAAATAAAAATTAAATTCTTACCAAAAAAAAAAAATTGTCATTATCACTATCAGTGCTATTCATTACCACAATTAGGGCAGTGAGACTGGACTATTGTGTTGTTCATTATAATTATTTTCCTTTGGCTATAATAAATAGATTCATTTATTATTGTGATTTCTGAATGAATAGTTTTATAATTCTAAATATTGCATTTATGCATTTGTTACCACAATTTGTAAATATTTGAATGTTAGGCATTAGCCTAAGTAGTTCTTAATGAAATTTTAGTACTAATAAAATCAAATCAAGAAGAAGTAAGCTTATGACTTACTTCTAAGTCGTAATTCAGCCAGGATTGTCACTACTTTACCTCTAAATTATAGCTAGATAAAAGGAAACTACCAAATCAAATTGCTGTGTTGCAATATAGCTGTTCTTACAAATTAAAAAAAAAAATTTGTACAATAGTACTTCCACCAACAAACAGGATTTATTTATTGGCACAAATGATATTGCTAACTCTTTAATCAAAAGTAACCAGAAATTTTGTTGGAATTTGGTATTGAAGCATTGTTTTTTTTTTTTTTCATCACTATTAATTATATGAAAAATGTAGTATAAATTTATTAAATTGTTAATACTATAACATTATACTGTATTTTTCCATATTATAAAAAAAAAAAAATACCATTCCTTACCTGTGATAATGTTTTCAGAAATTTAAACCTGAATTTACTACTTATTAAGAAAGATTTAATGTTTTACAGGAAGTTGATCCAGGCATTGGTTTTGCTGAAATGGCTGAAATGTCTTCTGAAGAAGAAGAATCGGCACCAAATGCTTCTAAATCATTCGTTCAAGAAATCTTTGGAACATTTCCTGGTATAGATGAAGCTGTGAGCTATGCTGAAGTTATGAAGCAAGTTTAGCATAATTTTTTTAAAGATATTCGATTTAGTGTTTGATATCTGTTGTTTTGGTGTTATATAATTTAGCATTGCTTGACTACTGATGCAGTAGGCCTTGTTTTTTCCTTTCATTGTTTTTATTTTGCGGGTTGTTTACCAATATATTGACATTTTCAAACCAATATCTGCTATGTACAAAAAGTATAACTGCTTAACATTAATTTTTACTTTGTATATATTTATATTTTAAGGGGGGGGGGGGGGGGTCAGAAAGTTCTGTTCTAAAATTATTTTTTCTATTTTTTTTTTTTTTTTTTTTTTTTTTTTTTTAAATATTTATAGTCCATTATTACTGAAAACTTTTAATATTGCTTATTAAAGCATTGGAAGTAAATACTTGAATTTTGTTTAGTGCACCATTTTCATTTTGGATTTTCTCACAATGTTGTATTCATTTTAAATTGTCTTTTATTCACCATTTAATGTAAACAAAACTATTTAACTATTTTCACTTGTTTTCTTTCCTACATGTTGCAATAAAGGAAAACAGTTATCAATTTTGGAAGATAAAATTTTTATAGTGGGATATAGTAATCATAATAACAACAAGGTACAATACAAGGCAATGTTGTAAATATTATGTTTAAATATATCCATAATTATGTTTAATAATCAGCTAGATTTTAGTCCCTATATAGTGTTTCATTTGTTTCTGCTTCTAGATTAGTTCGAGGAATGAATTTCTCAGTTGTTGTTTTTGATACTGCACCAACTGGCCACACTTTAAGGTTGCTATCATTTCCTCATGTTATTGAAAAAGGATTAGGAAGATTATTAAAATTGAAAATGAAAATATCTCCACTAATTACCCAAGTTTGTATTAAAAACTAGCAAAGAAAATTGAATAAACAATCATAGTGATTGTTAACAAAAAAAAGTCAAATTATTTTCAGTTGACATCTTTATTTGGAATGGGAGAGTTTAACATGGACACTATATCTCTACGAATAGAAGAACTTTTGGAAACAATAAGACACATCAATCAGCAGTTCAAAAATCCGGTAATTCATTTTACAATAGACATTATATTCTAGCTTTGTTTGTTGTTTTGCAATCTTTGCATGCTAAAGATTTTGAAGTATTTATATATATATATATATATTATATATATATATATATATATATATATATATAAATTTCTTAACATAGTTCATAAGTTGATTTGAAAACGTTCAGTGTTCAATCTGTAAAATGATTATCAATAGGGAAGTTAGAAGTGTGTTAGCTTGTCACAGCTACAAGATGATGCAACATGGGTAATGCCAAATTTAAATGATGATGAAATTCTATAATCCTAGAAGGAATGGGACTTTGGATAGTTCATCAAAATTAAAAATGTCAACACTGTCAAATGTCTACCATTCAGAAGTTATTCTTGAAATGCTAAAAAAAATTATTAGCTGATGTGAGAGAATTGAAAGCTGCCTTGTTCTTTGGCATACAGGGTGAGTTGAAATCCATAACGGCTATCCTAAACAAATATGGTGAAATAAGCTTTGAAATTTCGGAGAGATTTACTAAAATTTCAAAATTGTTTAACCAACTAATTATCAAGAATACCACTGTTAAGTCAGGAGTAAAGGAATTAAAGATCAGATTAAACAAAACCAAAATATAATACAAGATCGAGACACCCACTGGACTGATAACCATTATCAGCTCGAGCCATAACCATTATAGCCTCAGACTTGAGCTTAATTCTGATTATTTGAAAGCATTAAGTGTTTCAGACTATTATCAGATGATCCTCATTCTCCTATAATTCTGATTAGGAAAAGCTCGATCTTCATGAAGCTCTTTCCTCTATTCTGGATTTTATATTTGAATGGAACCTGCTCCGTGAACTCTTATTTTTGCTTCCAAACAGCTTTACTCATCACTTCCTATCCTTTGGTGACTTAATCTGTGTTCCTATCCAAAATACTTTTATCACTGCTTTTGACCTGTAATAAGTTTATTTTGATGTTTTCCTCATACTTTACTCAGCTACCTTTCTTTCCTTCCTTACATTCCTAACATCCAGATAATTTCTATTTTTTCACAGTGGCTCTTATTGATTAAATTATTATCTTACTGCTACTAGGTTTTTCATTTTATTTTCTTGATATGAGCCGGTGAGAATGAAAGTGGTGTAAGTCAAAAATTTCAAAATTGTGTTTATTCACTACTATTGCTCCTTCATCACTGCTCAATTAATTGTCATTGTCAATTATATTGAACTCTTTACCTAGCACCTGTAAAAACACAATATCATTATCAAATTTAACAAAAACGGATGTCAGTTGAGAATGAGAGTGGTGTAAGTCAATAGGTATAGTCTAGGCGCTGAGCGAGGTTTAGTATACAAAAGTTGCCGATGTTTCTCATCTGATTATTGTTCAGGGGGTCTTACTGACGATAAAACTACATGTTGCCATGCGGGAGGGGGGTGGTAATAGCTGATGTAATGCTGTTCTTATAATCTCTATATCTCAACTACTGACCATCAACAGGACTCGAATTTGGTGTCAAATTGTTGATATTTTTATGTTGACAAATTTTTATTTTATCATATTTTTTATATCAAGTGAGTGGGGTGAGTAAATCTGGTGACAAGTTCTACTGGGTATCCCTCTAAATTTTAATCGCCATTTATTTTTCTTATTTTAAAAGATAGAAGAAAAGTTTGTCATGTAACTCTCCTTTAAATTTTTACGTTTGATTTCAATTTTGTAAATTTAGCGCAAGTGCACACATTTCTGCAAGAGTGCGTAATCTTTATCAAATTTTTTTTACATATAAGAATTCCTATTTTTATTTTAGAATTTTATTCTACATTAAATTTAATTTAGAATCAATACCTTGGTTAGGTCTTAATGCGGCGTCTAGTAGCATGTGCAAAGTGCATTTTAAGAAATTTCTCAAACACAGCATGTGACACGTAATTTTTATGTATTTTTGCACACTAGATCATGTGGTGGGTATATAAATTTTTTTAATTAGTTTTTCTGGAAAACATCTCTGTTACAATATAATGAATATTTAAATATGAAAAAATTTTGTTTATTTTTTTTTTTTTTTCAATTTATTTTTTCCTACAATTAACTGTTTCCACATATCTTGTTTCGACCCGAAGATGGTTAAAACACTTTTTATTATTGGTGCCTCCTTATCTTTCTTTGCTAGTTATGAAAATGGTGTTAAATATTATTGCATTTTATGCTTCGAAAATAGTTATTAAAATCATAACTTCCAGTTGTTTTGGACATGATTCCCGACTTAAAATAAAAAATATAATAAATCAAGTTTAACTCTCTATGCATATCTGTGATATTTTTTTAATTTAATTTATGTGATTTTTGGGTATTATTAGAACATTCACAAAACATTGACTTTTCTCAAACTAAAGGAAATTTGATTTACAACACTATCACTCTCAACGGATTTTTATTATCTTTAAAAATGAAACTGGTGTGCTAGATTTTAGCCCTTTGAAACCAATTAATAGATTATCAATAAAACTTGTACCACCCATTTTTTAAAACTTTAAAGTATTGTTGTCTAAAATTGAAACAGTCCATTTTATATCGGTTATGTAATTTTTAATAAGAATTTTTGTAAAACCTTTATTTTCTCTTAATGAAGGAAACTTGACTTACACCACTTTCATTCTCACCGGCTCATATGTAAGTTGCTTTAGACTCAGACATTAGGAAAGGAAGATTTAAAATTTCCCAAAGACACAAGTCCCCTGGAATAATGACTTTAGTTAGCATTATTGGCAGCATAAGTACCACAAGTTGTTAATTTAGGTTTTGTTTAATTATTTCATATGTATCTTAAGGGTAACAATCTTTTACATATCAGAAATATGAAGCAATAGTTTCATAGATACAATAATAGCTATAATAGTTTAATTAACTACTATTAATACTAATGTGTTTATCCATCCTTGCACTGGTATTGGTATTGGGGGGGGGGAGTGGGGGAGGCTTGATCTATTGGTGTTTTTTGCCCAATTCCTGATGGCTACCAAGAGGTTGCTACCCAGCCCTTGCACTAGTGAGTGATGGATTCATTTTGAGGGAACCATTACAAAATATATTTATTAACTGACCCTGGTGCTCTGGGACCCTCACGCCAATGTGCTTGGCCATCACAGTCCCCTATCCATCCTTGCAGGATAATGTCCAACGGAATGTGTTTTCTTGTGGATTTAATGTTTTGATCAGCTATTTCATGAATCTTTTTAATACACTTCACCTATATCAAAATATGCAATATTCAAAGTAAATTTAATGTTTTTTATTATTTTACTTATATAGAGGGATCAATAATTTATATATATATATATATATATATATATATATATATATATATATATATATATATAATTATGTTAATTGGTAACTAAGGAGCAAATGTGCTACCTAGACTTATCAGGTGTGTAACCTACCTAACCTTTTTCTGAAACATACTAACTATTTTGATTCAAGTACTTAATTTTTTAAAAAATTTAACGTTACATTTTCTAAATTCTCAAATGTTGTTTAAAGTTGGTTTGTAATATATAATTTTACATAATATATTTAATATACATAATTTATAATTATGAGTGTTTGTTGCTTTTGTTCATATTTATTTTATAGTTTTAAATTGTAACTATCGAAAACCTAATTTTATCCATTAATTTTTCAGGAGTTAACAACATTTGTATGTGTTTGTATAGCCGAGTTTCTTTCCATTTATGAAACAGAAAGACTAGTGCAAGAATTAGCTGAATCACATATTGACACACATAATATAATTGTCAATCAGCTTATTTCATCTCCATTAGCTTGTAAAACACCTTGTGCAATGTGTACCTCTAGATTTAAACTCCAGTCAAAATATTTAGATCAGGTTGTTATTAATTTAATTTATGTTTATCTACAATACATATTTTCATGATTCCTTGTGATATTTGATAGTATTTTATTATAAACTTAATATTTAACTCAGAAGTTATAAATCTGTAGTTACTATTCTTTTTATAATTTACTTTTTTCAGATATCAGATCTATATGAAGACTTTGCTATAACCAAGTTACCTTTAGTGGATGAAGAAGTAAGAGGGGTAACCAGTATAGCTCGTTTTTCTCAGTATCTTATTGATCCTTGGAATCAGTAATATTTGATTGATCCTTGGAATACAATATTTGAATTTTTGTTTCTGTTATTATTCATTCCTTAATAAATTAATACGCCAGATTTAATTTTAAAATGTTTCTATTTTATCCGATTAGTTTGTCCAATGTCTTGTCAATCATCTTGGTCTAATTGTTTAATTAAATAAAACAAATAATAATTTTTTATATTATTAAGAATGTTTATCTTAACTGTTTAATTACTCCTTTAATGATATTCAACAGTCCTTGCTCCTATGTTTGAGGATAAGGTGCTTCATTGGATATTTGAGAGATAATTCATAAATAACTGCTGGAACAGATTAACAAAGAACAAGGCCTGTATAACAACATAGTTATCTTACTTTTAATAAAACTAGGAAAACCTCTGTGGGTATAATATGAGAAGATATGGTGCCATTAAAAATTCTCTATGAGCAAATGCATGGAACTGATAGAGGAACTCAGTAGTATGAGGCCCCAAGAACCTGCTGAACGCTCACAACTGGAGGTCAGTGACATCAGTAAATTTAATATATCGAACAAGTCTCACTAATTGAATTTTGAGTACCAGTGAGAATATAATAGGTGATGTGAATAAAATGAAAGTAATTTCTATGAAGCACTAACGCCAATTTTCAGAATTTTCTCAACTTGAAGTGAATAAACAAGTTAGTTTGTTTATTTTGTTTAACGTCACTTTTATGCTGCTATGGCTGATCTGACGATGCTACAGTGGGAGTCCTTAATTTTGCCTATCCAGGTATAATTAGGATAGGGATCTTTAACGAGTACCTGACATCGCACAGGCTTGGTACCCCCATTTTACGTCCCTTCGGAAGGACAGCATAGCAAAGGATTTTTTACTCCCTTTAAAAAATCCTAAGGTCATCTGCCGGGCTGCAAACCTGCAATCTTGGGTTTAGTAGATTGCTATGCTAACCACTACACCACAGGTGACCCCTAAACAAGTTAGTTAATAGCAGTTTCTCAATGTTTAGAGAATCTTCGGCAAATGTTTAAGCAGTTTCTTTAATTTGTTGTTACTCATTTCTCTATTTTAAACAATTACTAGAATTTTATCCAGTTTAAATGGGTAAATAACAAATGTGTTTCACAATGTGTTTTTGCTCTAACATCTCCACCAGCAGTCAAGAAAGTAAGTTTACTTAATGAGTCTTTGTTTCCAGAATAGCTTGTGCTAGATTTTTTGGTTGGAGATAGTTGTTCACACTCTCCAGCACTATTGAAGAAATGATCAAGATACGTGAGGGAAAATTTATTCAGCTTGGTGAAATTAAAAATATTCATCAAATAATTAGTGAGTTTAAGCCACTCGCTATCATAACTGAGGTAGTAATATTTTAAGACAAAATAGTGCCACAGCTTCTCTCAGGGAGGATTTTAAGAGATGATATTTTTGGGCCTCACTTTAATTGTTATTATAGTCAACAAGGCTTGTTACACAACAAAGATGATCCTTGTGAGTTCTGTGATGCGTTCAGACTCAGTCGATTTTCTTGCCTTGTTGTGAGAAGTGCACAAGTAAATTTTTTATCCTCTCTGTTATGTTGATTCATGTTGATATTGTCATCAACCTAGATGATATGGTGTTATTGGATAGTAATCATGAATATGTGGGACAAAGAAGGCGATACTGCACTCACAGCATCAATAAAGATCATGAGAATTTCTTGAAACAAACTAATTAAAATATAAAAATCTTTATTCATTGTTATTATAACAAGAAAAAAATTGATTTGAAAAAACCAATTGTGCAATATTATACCTTACTAGGTTGGGACATCAACCTAAATTTAAAAAATGCAGACAGGCAGGACTGCTTAAAATGGCTCGACTTTGAAAGCTCCATATAAATACTGCCTATTTATGGACCAAGCGAATTCTTGCTTTGAGAAACCCACTTAAGGGAAGAAAACATATCCTTAAAAGAAGTCCTATCAAAAATATTTATAGGGAAAATGGGAATATTAATTGCGGGAAGTCAAAGTTAGAAATTTACATCATAATTACTAATTACCGTTATTTTATCTTTTTCTGATTGTTATTAACTTGTATTTTTTATTAATTTGCTTTCTCATTTAACTTATATTTCATTTACTATTAATTTATTATATCAATCCTATATTTCTTATTTCCTTGTTCTGTATCTGACATTTTTTTTCTTAGTCCAGATGATGGTCATCAATGTTGGGGACGAAACAAAAGTATAATAAAATAATGATTAATTAATTTTAACATTTATTTTTCCTTTTGACTGATCTCTCAAACATCTAAAAGAATTATTCAACTACAATCAACAAATATAACTTTTCAATCCAATTTTTTCTTGAAACGACTAAATAAATATTTTGAATAGTCCTGTTTAAAATATGTTTCATGTTGGAACCGAAAAACTGATCACTCTAACAAGAAATCCTTAAGGTTTCTACATTTACTTAAGTACCTGCTACCTTTTCACATATTTTTTTACTTTTTATCCAGGGCAGAATCAAGTTATTCTTTTTTGTTCCTTCATTCTAAAAACCTTAGTAGATTTGATTTCTTGTTTTACATTTTTATTTTAACATTATAATTATATCTGTATTTAAAATTGCTCTTTATATTTATAACTGAAATGGATGTCTAGTCAAGCATTTGAAACTAGCTGTCTCCTTAATAAACTGGATATCATTGAAAGGCAAATAATTTATAAATTTCAAAAACAAGGAATATCTTATGTATTATGAAGATTCAGTTAAGTTATCATTGAAAAATAATAAAAATCTTGGTTGGTAATCAACAAAAAGCAATGGTTGAAAATCATAAACTTCAGTAAACGGAACTAGAAATTTACTTTTCTTCCTTCAAGAAATTGCAGCAAACATTGTTAGTGAGATCGACTCCAACAAGTGGGCTTAATGATAAAAAAATCAGTTGGTTTAGTAAAAAATATTACATTATTAAATTTAATGTTTCTTTTGACAGTTTTAGCAGCCATTTATTTGCAATTGTTATTTCATAGAATTTTTAGCATCACGAAAAATATGTTTAAATAACCAAACAAAGAATATTTTCAAGACCAGCCCAAGTATTTACTATGGGTCTGTTGAAAATACCAAAGGAGAAAGGAAGAGAAATAAACATATTTTCAAAATTGCAAGTGTAATAAAAGTGTTTATTGATAAGAATGTGTACAATAGTTTGATATTTACGCTAAATCAATATTTAGGATTAAAACAAACACCAACAAATTTAAATTTAATTAAAAAATTTTGGTCTGACAATTCTTTGGCTATTTATAATAAAAATATAGTCGCACTGAACAAAACATCAATGCTGTTTTCAAAGAGGGTCTTATATGCAATTATTTTTTTTTAAATTTAACAATAATAGCAAAACTGAACATATCGTGTTTTCTAAAAATTAAATTCACCAAAAAATAGTTTCACTTCTTAAAATTGGGTTTAACACTCGAATTCCATTTAATTACTAAGAGAATTCTTTGTCTATTAACATAAAGTGAACATGGTTCTCCATGTGTTAAGACTAAAAAAGATTTTAAGACCTTTCAATGAAATTTATTATGGTCAAGATGATTTATGCAACACCTATTCAGTAAGATATCAAAAGTTCTAACTGTTAAAGTAGTTATAACTTAAAATATAACTGGTTTCTTGGTCCCTGGTGATATTTATTATCTTAATGTAATGATTACCCTTACCCCATTTCATTATTACAAATAGAAATGTACATTTTAAAAATTTTATGGAATGCCATTAAAGTGAATGTTTTTTGTCGGATCACTTTTTATCTTTTCTATAAAAATACTTGGTAATGTAACATATTAACCTAAGTTTACATCAGATGAAGTATATAATATAAACATGTACACAGAATAGTACATAAATTTATACTTAAAATTTGTTTTCACATTAGTAAACAATACAATTGAAGAAAAAATAATTAAACTAAAAAAGAACCTAATTTTTCCATTATTGGTTCCATATTTGAAAACAGCAATCTATATATACATATATATGAAAAATATTTCAAATAAGGAACAATGGTCTCATAAGGAACAGAATAATATATCACAATTATTTTGGTTAAGATAGTAAAAAATATTTGCTTTGATTTTTCTAACTTGTTAAGGTCTCTAAGATTTGAATAGCTTTGCAACCTTAAAAAGTGATTACTTAATGATACAGAAATTAATCATTAATTAGTTGATACTGTTTGTTCACTTTCTGGTTTTAAATGCCTCAAAGAATTTGCTCTTCTTACTCTTCCTGAATTAGATGCCCATTCTGATTCAGGATCAGAAAAAATATTTCCATTTTCTACATACTCTTCATCAACGGAAGTATCAGTAATACTGTTGTCTTCCCTTGAACACTTAATCCCTGGATTAAACAAAAAAGTTTCTAATGATTATTTTATATTTTAAATTTCATCTACATAAGCACTATTAAATAATTCAGTATCTGATTAAGATCTAACGAAATTTATATTATTATCTCCAAAACTCTACATTTTTTTATTCTTATTTGCTCAGTTCTTATTTATTTCATATGGGCACAGTTGTCTCCTTTCATGTGGCTACTATCCAATTCCTGACTTTCAACACCAATGCCATACTGGTATATCTTCCTCTCCATCATTCATGGAAAAGTCTTAACAGACCAACCTCTCATAATTAACAATTCTATTGATTAATACTCTTAATATTATGGCTAGGGCCACAGAGTGCATAGTTCAGTCTAAGATTACTTCAAAACTAAAAATGCATCAGATTTTTCAGGTAACTCAATTCACAATTTGGATATAAATCAAATTAATCTTTAAGAATTAACAATATTACTAAAGTTATGCAATTGAATATTAACACACACAAAGAATGGACGTGAACAGCGGTGGCGGGTCTTTTTAGACCCAATATTATTATTATCTGAAAACCGCAACCAACTGTTTAATTTTTCTTTTGTAACCTTTATTGATTTAGTATGTGGATAAGTGAGGTTTAAAAAGTTATATTTTGATTTCAATGCTTAAATTTTATTTACATTTACATAAATTCATCATTTTAAAAATTCAATTTTCATTGTCTTATTTTACATTTTTATTAGTTAGGAATCCCCCACACAACTTACACATTCCCAATTTTTTTTTTTTTTTTTTTTTTTTTTTTTTTTTTTTTTTTTTTTTTTTTTTTTTTTTTTTTTTTTTTTTTTTTTTTTTTTTTTTTTTTTTTTTTTTTTTTTTTTTTGATGCTGTTGAATGTTCATTACACATGATTTGTTTGCATATGTCACAATTGGTAAAATATTTATTATCATTACCTGAGCAAAGAAAACATCAACCCCGTTAACCCCAAGCTACTGCTTTCTTCCAAAATTCTCTTAATTTTACATTCCACTGCCTCAAATGTAGACTTGTATACAATGCTTTAGTCTTCCATGTTTTATATTTGTGTATAATACAAGAATGTATTGAGTGGTAGATTACATAACAAAAATTGACAACAGGAGAGAAAAAAAATCATCCATTGGGTCTTATAAGACCCACAATAGCTATGCAGATATGTACGACCAGAACATACGTACTGGTAAATAAACTATGTGCTGTCCATGATCAGTGTGATCCCTAACTATGTTTTTATCCACAAATTGTGTAACTACAATTACGCTTTTGTTTAAAGTTTTCCAAGAAAATTATTTTATACATACAATACACCCCAAAACAATTCTCAATTCAATTCTTTAGGTCTAAAATGACCCACGACCACCATGCGAGTGTTAATATGGATTAGTATCCCCAAAGGTTATACTGATATAACTAATGATTACTTACTACATACCCTTCTTTAACAAAACCTGCATAAACACAATAATCTCACAAAAACAGAAACATAAATAGTTAACAAAAAAATGGAAAGTGAAACATTTCTTGAGGAATCTATTCTTAAAACTATTTTGTTGACTGGAATCAGAATAGGTATGTTCTTTACAGTTTTCAGGCATCTCAGTTCTGCTTTGTATGCTTTACATTTTCCAATTACTATTTTGATTTCAGTGCTCAGATGGACAGGACGCCAGAGAATATTCATTACTTAATTTTCTTGCAGCATGCAGATTATTTTTAAAGAGTTGTTGGCACTTATTATTTAATATGGCTGCTGATTATTTGTATCTCTAGTTACAAGCATTAAAGGCTTGAAACATTGAAAGATTCCTTAACCCTTTGGCTGCTACTGTCTACTATGTGATTCCGGTTACAGTGCCCAGGGTACTACTGACTACTATATGAGTCCTGCTTGTTTGACGCCAGGCTGCTTCTATCTCATATTGTAGTTCTTTTATTATCACCATCTGTTCACGGTTAATAGAAGCTGCAGTGCCTCTTAAAGCCAATAGATAGCATACAACTCCACTTTCATCAATTTCAGGGACCTTCTTTGTACCTGCTTCAACCCTTTTTTACTTCCATGTACCGCTTCTCTTTACCTGAAATTTTGCCTACATATCCTTCAGTATAATTTCTGCTTTTGTAGAGAATAGTTAAATGCATTGATATGTCTAAACAATTTTATTCTGATGAAGAATTATTAGAACTTTTGGGGGTTGCAAGTGAAAGTGAAGGAGAATCTTCTTCAAATTATGACGACAATTTTTTTTATCAATCAATAGGTAATGTATCTATTGGAGAAATGCCAGTAACTAGAGGTATATCAAATATAAGAGAATCTGAATAGACATGTAAACATGAGAAAATCAATAGAAAATGTAGAATAAATAAAGAAAACGAAAATGCTAAGCATAAAAAGTATGCCGTACACGGGGCACTGCAGGTGCCTGGACTATCCCACACCACAGTATCCTCCCATCACACAAGCATGCCGTAGCCAAAGGTTAATGATGCTCTAGAATATGTTCCTTATTTTTATTTATTATTTTTTTTTTTAACTGTTAACTAATTTAGATGGATTATTCTGGTATATAAAGTATTGTTATTGCAATATCATTTAGAGCAGTAAATTTGTTTTATTTTATTTTCAAAGGCTTAAATAATCTTCATTTAAAAAATTAGTTTTTCAGTTTTCCTTTTTTCCCTAGCGAAGAATGAACAAAGAGTAGAATATTATACCAGAATCCTTGTCTATTCATCATTTTCCAATTTATCTATGACATATAAGGGCAGGGATAAGAAATATGGTAAACCAAACAGTTTGACACCCTTTAGGCAATAATCATACTAAAAATTAAGGAAAAACTAGTTTCACTAAGAAAGTAGAGATTTACAGTAACATTTTAATTAGAAAAACGATATAAGTCTATTTTTACAATAAACAATACTTAAACAAATTAAACACTTTTTAGATTTTAAACCATACTGCTTTATACTTATTTTTTAGAAGAGTAAAACTTTTGTAATATCTTAATATTTCAGTATTTGGGAAGGATTCATCCCCCTACCCCACCTCTGGGCCCACCGCAGGCAAGGTGGTTATTAGTACTTGCTTTATGGATAGTTGCCTGCAGAGTGGGTACTAATACCCACCATGCTCATAATGTGTTAAGTTATAGATTCTTTTAAACATATAAGCAAACTTTATAAATACATATAAATGTTTAATATAAACAGACAGATTGGATATTAATTAAATATCAGAATTAATAGTACATATTACCAACAATTTAAATACATTCATTCATGGTTACCATCATGATCCTCCTCATGTTTTGAAGAAAATAATGAAACTGAAGGATCTTCCCAATCGTATGAAAGGTTTCTCTTGGTAGAATCAACATCAGCATTTTCAGTGACATCAAAAATTTCAGTAATTTTTACCTGAAAATAGTTAACAGAATATAGGCTCATAAATAACATTTTTTGTTTTTTTAAGTATCCATTAAATAAAACACTAATAATATAATTGTATGATAAAATTAAAAAAAAAAACAAACAAAAAAAAACGAGTCTTTGACACAAGTGACCACTGGCTAGGTCATGAAATATTCACATAAAATTAGATTTGTACAATATCAGGAAATAAAAAAAATCTGCCTATGATTAGTGTTTATCATGGTACAAGATATGACTACTTGGGGGCACCCCCAGATCCCCTATAACTTTTTCTTTATTAATGAGTAACAATTAAATAATTGATACGAGAGTTAACGAACAAACAGTTACACTCTTGAAACCAAGTTAGTATCTTTAAAAACATGTACCATGTTAAAAATTGATTGACAGATAAAATAACAAAGACTGCTTTAATATAAATTACTTCTATATAACCTAGATACTTGACTTTAAAGGGTTAAATAAATATGCTATAATTCAATACTTTTAACATTTTTTTTTTTTTTTAAAGCAAAAATAAAAGTTTTTTTAAATCAATAATTTAAGTTACTAAATTTTCATAAGGATCACAAAAACAAACATGAATTTTCCTACCTCCATACCTTATAATCATCATCCATGTAATAAAATGCCATGACAGCATCATGATGGCTAGTCACTTGTAAAATGTTCTCAAATGTATCATCTACTAGTGTTGAATCAGCTTGTAATGCTAGGCTACTTCTTCGAGAAAGTATGTTACTTGTAATTATTTTGGTAGATTTTTCAAAATCACTGAAAATATTTACAAATAATAATCAATGGTATAACAATTAATTTATCTTTGGATAATTTTCAATGTACTATTAATTAAAAGAATGTAGAATCTTAATTTTACAGAATTAAATTAATTTCAACATGATCACATCAATTAATGAAGGTGATTACAATTAATAAATTCCTGGATCAACGTTTGAACTTAAGAACTGAAAACCACTTATAAAGAAACCTTTTTAACAAATTAAATGTGTGATATATACATAATACAAAAAGAGATATTGAAAAAAATAAAATTAAATTTTTTCTAAATAGTGACTTGTGAGGGGAAGGTATAAAATATTTGCATTATTATAAAACATCAATGTAAAAAGTAAACCCAAAAGCGGAACTGCGAGTTTACTTACAACATAAAATTGTCAATCCTGATTCAACATCTTTTCAAAATGACTTTTGTGTACCTTAGATACAGATAGATATAATGTTTCTGAATCCATTCACTAACAATTTTATATTAAATCAACAGTAGATTTCATTATAAATAAAACCAAAGTGAAATTTAACAAAAACATTAATATGCCCATTCTTCACTTGTGTACCAGCTGATGGAAACAGGTTACTCACTTTTGAGAGAAAAACAAAGCAGAAGATCTTTAGTCCACTAAGGAAAGGTGGAATGAAATATTCCATGAATTGGTTGTCATGGGCAAGACACACAACAAGAATAGACTACCGTTTATTTCTAAGTAAGATGAAAAAAAGAAGTCCTTCAAATAAAAATAAGAGTAATCCAATAGTGTTTGAACAGATGCAAGATAACTGAATTTAACCATTCAATGGCCGCATCACATTACCGAATGGAATTGAAGAGGCTCATTCAGTAATGGATATTTGTGCCACTTATAAATATAAATTGTCAGATAAAGTAACATAGATATCTTATTAACTAATTTTAAAATAGATTTGTTTTATAACTTCATATTTACATACTTATACATTTATAAAATGATCCAGCAATTAAGATTAAATCAGAGTTGTATTTTGTAGAATCTAACTTTACCTTTCATCCATGTTAACTTTTATATTAAAGTTCAATTCTTTCTCAATAAGATGTTCGTCATCATATCCCACTGAAAAAAAAAAAAACACTATTCAAGATCTTAAAAAATTCAGTCCCTTAATAAATAATGTCAAATTATTCAGTGCAAAGTTAGAAGAAAAAAAAATCAGAAAAACAAAGACAATGATCTCAATGTTAACTGATAACTCTGATAAATAATAACTTTAATTATTTGATGGAATGTAGAATAACTTCATAAAATCAAGAAAATCTGAAAGAGACCACCTGCTAGTTTTATTTAAAAACATTTGATAACTTAATACTTTTAAAACTGTCAATTTATAGCATTAATTATCATTCTCTAGAAATGTAAATTATTTCTATTCGTTAAGTTCATTAAACAGTGTATTCAAACAGGCGCTCTCGCCCGCATCAATATTTATATTTAGGAGCAAATAATAATTTCTATATGAACTTCATAATGGCTATTTGTACTATCTGTAAATCTCTAATTTCAAGAGATGATAAAAACATCGTGGCGTGTGGGAAGTGCCGTGATATTTTCCATGGCAAATGCTGCCAATTAAATGACAAAGAGATGAAGGTTTTAAAATCATTGAAAAAAGTTTGGTTATGTTCAAACTGTAAAGAAGCTAAAAACAGACCAACTAATGAAAAATCCAGCCATCAAATGAACCATCTGTCTCTGACATACTCACAGCCTTCTTCTTCCCCAGTCAACCCGTTAACCTTTTAGTCTCTTCTTTATTATTCCCCTACATTAACTTGGTTGTCTGGTTTATGGTGGCCTCTCGACGGTTCTCGAGGACAGACTGTAGCGAATCATGAACTGCTTCATCAGCTTTGTCTTCGGTAGTCCGAGTACACCCATATCTACGGTATACCCATGTATCCCACCTCTATTTCCAACTAAATTGGCTTTATCCCACTTTCCATAGACAATATTTCCATTTAATATTCCTACACCAAATTATCAATACTCTTCAACCTTTTTATATTTACAATATGCTTTAATTCAGATCTGCAGTCAATCCAATACATACAAGATCCCGTCTTTCTGATCTGTATACCCCATCCCATAGAACTTCAACATTCCAACGCTCCTTCCTTTTCCGCTCACCAATCCTCTGGAACTCCATCCCTCCTCACATCAGACAAGCTAAATCCCTGAAAACATTCAAATACTTCTATTTTCAATACCTCCTTCTCATCCAGACTAACGCTTGCTAACTATCTACCTACTTAATCAAAAATTATTATTGCATTGCTGGATTCAGGCTCAGATTCAGTTCTTGCATAATTAAGATTCCATTTAATACAAATTCCACTTTCTATGAATATAACATTGGGTACTTCTATTGTACATACAAATCTAAACATTGTACCAAAAGATTTTTTTTTTTTTTTTTTCTGTTTATTTGACTATCTATGTGCTTAGTGTCATTATTGTATTATTGTATTTATTTATTTTTTTTATCTCATTATGTCTCTGTCCAGATTTAATTTAGTTATACCTGTACTGGTATGTTATTCTTAAGGGACTTTGTCCCAGAATAAAATTATTTTTCTATTCTATTCTAAATATCAATAACAGTTACAGATAGAGTAAAAGGTTTTAAAATATTATGTTTACATTTTCTTGAGGCATCAGCATCATATACCCCATATGTTTGTAGATTACATATACAGTGGAGTCTCACTTATACGAAACTCACTTTCAAAGAATTTTTTATTCCCCGGCAAAACTCCATTTAATCCTGTGTAATGAATTATTCACTTGTGCGATATTCAGTTATACGCAACATCCACTTATACAAAAGTTAATTTGTTCCCCTGGTGTAAATACTATTCAGTTATAAGAAGAGACTATTTTACAAGCTATGCAGTCTATGGCAGTAGCTTGGAAGGCTGTTAGGCCTATTACAATACAAAAGTGCTTTCGTAAAGCCGGAGTACATAAGGAAGGATATGTCGACAAATCAAGTGAAGCGGGAGATCATATAGGACCCATTGAAGAACCTCCTACGTAGTACAACGTTCACCCAGGTGTCACATTAGAAAATTTTGCTGAATTTGACAACTTGGCAGTCTGTGTACCCCAAAGTGACCAGAAGATCGTTGCTGAAGTCACAAAAACCGAAAAATGTCTTAATGATTCCGGTTCCCAGAGTTTTGATGAGGAAGAGCCTGGACCACCACCAACATTTACTCAAACGGTCTCTGCATTTGAGGTTGTAAAACGTTCTGTCTATTCCAACGACGTTAACAAGAAAGAGACCAATACTTGAATGTGAACGGCTGTTACATAACCTAGCTTGCAGAAAAACTAAGCAATCTAAAATTACAGAATTTTAAAGACAAAATAAATATGTACATATTTTTTTCGCATGAGGTATGCTACGATTATTAAAATTCTTATCTTGCTTTTAGTTTAATCTTATTTTAATTATTTTTTATTTAAGTATACATATACATACATTCATAAAATGTACAGATTTACAAAATACATAATATGTACATAATACATGTAATAAATAGATGTAATATGAAACTTGGAAATACAGGGTGTCCTGAATTTAAATAGCAAAACTTCAGGAACTTATAGGGGACCGAAAAACTAAGACAAAAATTCCTTTAGAAATTTGCTCATTTTTGCTTAGTTTTAGAGAAAATAGCAAAATAAGAAACAAAACCAAAATGTTACAGGTAGCGATTATAACCTTTCAAAGTCCAGGCAGGATTCCGGAAAAACAGGTCTACGATGAACCAAGTTGTAAAATTCACACAAGCAGTTAAAGATGGCTTCCACAGAAAGCAATCCACCGCTGCTGTATTGGTCGACTTCAAATCCGCTTATGATAAGGTCTGGCGGAATTCGCTCCTCCACAAGCTAAAGAAGCTGGGAATCAACGGGAACATGTTTAATTGGATAAAAAGTTTCCTCTCACAGCGTAATATTCGGTGCAAGTTTTTCGACTCTACCTCCTCTTACAAGCTGCTCCGTCAGGGGCTGCCGCAGGGGGCTGTTTTAAGCTGCTTACTTTTTAATGTAATGATTAATGACCTACGTGAAGCCTTGGAAAGCATACCTGGAGTGACATGTCTCTTCTATGCTGACGATGTCATTATATGGGTCACTGGAAGAAAAATACCTGCTCTTACTGAGGTATTAAACCAAGCAATGGCTAACCTAGATAGATGGGCCGGTCTAAACAAGATGGAAGTCAGCGCTGAAAAAACCGTTTGCCAACTATTCACATTATCCACTAGACCCCCACCAATAGATATAAATTACAAAGGAAAACCGCTTCGGCAAGCAGCTCTGTCCAAGTATCTAGGAATCACCCAAGACAGTAAGCTCTCCTGAAACTCCCACATCGCAGAAACAGCTGAAAAAGGTCTAAAACACATCAACCTTCTGAAGAGGCTAACTGCTACTAAATGGGGAGCGAGACAAGATGTACTAACTACGGCTTATAAGACCTACGTGCGCCCTGTACTCGAATACGGATGTGAAGTTACCTCTTTGGCAAGTGAAAGTAGCCTAATTAAATATGACCACGTCCAAAACAACGCTCTTAGAGTAATCACGGGTGGAGCCAAGTCTACCCCTATAGTAGCCATGCAACTGCAAACAGGCATTGAACCATTATATAGCCGTAGGGATAAATACACGCTTAAGTTCTGGGAAAGGGCTAAAAGAATGGACAATAACTACTGGAATGGATTCATGGGCGCTTCACGAAGACTAAAAACTCAAACCTCGCCACTTACGCACGAACAAATCTTTGATAAATAAATACCAGCTTCAGCTACTTACGGATGGCCCGGCGCCCTTGCAGCAATACACTGCTTTGGTATCCGTCCTTGCAAACAGATGTCTAGATCTAATCAACCTGACATCAAATAAGATGGAAGCTAGCCTACTGGAACTCAAAGCTTGTGCCCTTGACATCATTCACCAGCGATACCCTCTGAACGAATGGCTTCACATCTATACGGACGGTTCTTACATCCCTGAGACCAGAGCAGCTGGAGCTGGATGGTACTGCCGGCTTTTCGAAAACTCAGCCGCGGTTGGAATAAATGCAAGCAACTACGATGGAGAGGCTAGGGCCGTCCACGAAGCCTCCAACGAACTCCTAGCCAACAGTGTGAACCCAGGAAGAGTAGTCTTCCTCGTCGATTCCCAGGCAGCAATAATAGCTCTAAGCAGCAATACCACAACGGACTGCATTGAGACAATTAAGTGTCGCAGAAAAATTGCAGAGCTCATTTTGACTGGGTGGGTCGTCTTCCTACAATGGATACCCAGCCACGTGGGGCTACGTGGTAACGAGTATGCTGACGCCAGGGCTAAGCAAGGAGCAGAGTCAGACCAGCCTATCGTGCCACTCACTTTAAAAAGGGCCAGAAACCTGATAGACGTCACGGTTAGAAGTGTAACAAAAATAACCCTGATGACATCAAGCATTGGCAAAAAATGGGAGAAACTTGCCACAGTAGGGCCGGTCCCAGGAAACATCGAGAGAGCTGAAGCCGTTGCACGATTTCGACTAATCACTGGACACTATTACTTGCAAGCCCACCTGCACCGCATTGGTCTTGCTGACAGTGTTGTTTGCCCGTTATGTAACCTCGGATGCATGGACGGAGATCACCTGAGGGTTTGCAATGCTCTCACCTACCCAGAAGAAGATATTATAAATCGATATTGGGAGGCTCGTCGTCAGATGGCTAAACTGCCACAGACGGGTATTGGATAAATAAAAAAAATAAATACCTTTCAAAGTTCGTCAGGCTAGGCAGTGAGATATGTAAACACTTAATGTTATCCTTTACATTCTTTTATTTGTTTAAATTTTGGCTTCCTTCTAGGATTATAATTCCTAAATCAGTCTTCAGTCAGTTACTCAGATATTTTTGTGTGAATAGCATCAGCCACAATACCGCATACATCTTCTAATGCTGAATACGCTGATATGATTTTTGTGTATGGTTTCTGTAACGGTAATGCTTTAGAAGCGGTGCGGGAGTATGCACGCTGATTTCCAAATAGAAGAGTGCCTAATCAACGAGTCTTTTCGTTAACTTTTAATAGACTACGAGAGACTGCGTCATTCTTAATACGTAATGAAGGCGACCAATTCTAGGCAGTGATAAGAGCAGATTATCGGAGAAGAAATTGTGTCCAACGCCACTTTGATAACAATCCTGAGACTAGCATCCGAAGAGCATCTGCTGCATTAGCAATATAGCGGCAAGCAATATGGCGAACTCTGAAAGGTGATAATCGCTACCCATACCATCTTCAAAAAGTTCAGAATTTATTACCTCAAGATTATGTCAAGAGATCGAATTTTAGTACTGGTTTCTTGACAAAATTCGCGATAATTTATTTCCATTAAAAATTATATGGACCGATGAGGCTACCTTTACAAGAGGAAGAATGGTTAATCAAAGAAATTATCATGTATGGGCTCTTGAAAATCCCAGAGCTATTAGAGAGAATAGGTTTCAGCATGAATTTGCTATTAATGTTTGGCTTGGAATTTGGAACGGATTACTGGTGAGACCATACTTTTTACCTGGAAGATTGAATGGTATCACATTTACACATTTTTTGGGGAACGACTTTTCTAATTATTCAGATGACATTCCCTTACAGCAGCGGATTGAAATGTGGTTCCAACTCGATGGATGTCCAGTTAATTATAGCAGAGTTGCTCGAGCTTGGCTGGATATAAATTATCCACAACGATGGACTGGACGTGGAGGAGTAGTACCTTGGCCACCCATATCACCTGATATGACACCCATGGATTTCTTCGTATGGGGAGCCTTGAAGCAGAAAGTTTATTCGGTGTCAATCAACTCAAGAGAGCAATTAAGAGACCGAATCATAGATGCAGTGCACCAAATATCATCAGAACAATGTTTAGCTGCAATTTATCAAGAGTGCTAGATGTAATGCTTGCATTGGTGCAAGAGGACAACATTTTGAGCAATATTTACATTAAAAAGAACATAAAATAAATATAAGTGTATATAAATAAGTATAAAAATGAAAACTTGTTTTGTTTATTTTTTTTTGCGATTTTCTCTAAAACTAAGTAAAAACGAGCAAATCTCTAAAGGACTTTTTGTCTTAGTTTTTCGGTCCCCTATAAGTTCCTGAAGTTTTGCCATTTGAATTCGGGACACCCTGTATAATAATGTACAATATTAAATTACAACAAAATATGTACAAACAATAAAATTGTGAGATTTTATTTTAAAATAGCCATAAAACCTAGTGCTATTCAGCTATAAGAAGTATTCACTTATACGAAACATTTTCCGTTCCCTCTCACATTCGTATAAGTGAGACTCTACTGTATTAAATATTTTTTTTATAAACAAAAAGTAAGCTAAGGCTTCCAAGAAAATAAAAAACAGTCATGTCATGTAAAACAAAACAATATATTTTTTAATTTCAACTATAAAAAAAAAAAATACTACTAGTGAATGTGAAGAAATATGAATCTAAATATGATTTTACAGAAACTACCTACAAGTTTCACTACAATGAAGATCACACCTGTACGTCATTTATGCCCACTCCTCACACTAGACAATATTACAAACATGCATTTCATAAAAAAAGACCAAAGAAAATATCAATGAATAAGACATTTACTAAAACCAAAAACCTCATAGAAACTGAGAAGTTTATTATCATCCCAAAGTTAAATATTAGAATGATGCGACGTTAAATAAAAATAGATTAAAAAAAAAAAAAATAGAAAAGATGGCCCTAGGAACTAAAAAAAACTTCATCATTACACCTCATAAACATTTAAAGCCATAAAAAAATAAAGGAATCAAGAACCTGTTTTTTTTTTTTTTTCTATAAAAGAATTCATCCCTAAACAAGATCATTGTATCCACTGATGTAATATAATATCTAAAACTAACCAAAAGGCATTATATCCACAGCAACCAAAAGGCAAATGGAAAGAAGGAAAGGTGACACTTAAAGAATCAAAAATGAAAACAAGAATTAATAAATGACATTTAAATAAACTATTTGGTTGTTTCTGTAACAAAAATGTGTTATTACTTTAAATAATAATTGCAGAAGTACTCACGCCCAGAATATTCAAACTGACAAGCAACATTTGTAGAAATTTTATCTCCTGCTCTACTGTGAATTGAATAAATGGAATGTATCATTTCATCAACTAAAAATGAAGACATAATCTTCAAGTTCTTTATCATATACAGCAAAAGCATTTTTATCCTGAAAAGAATTCCTTTTATAATTTAACATTTACAAAGATTAACATTATAATGTAAGGAATATAATCTTTAAGTCATATTTTTATACAAATAGACTTATTTAAATTTCAATATAAGTCTATTTGAAATTTATACAGCACAACAACTTGTAATCGCACTCATTTATGAATGACTAAAAATTTTAAAATAAATGAGAAAAATATTATAATTAGAACAAATATTTGTACAGAAACATAGAAAAAAATTAGTTCTTACTTTTTCAAAGCAGCCATTGTAAAATCGAGAGGAACAGTATATGGTAAACTCAATATTGATATCAACTTCATACCACGATGGGAAAGCATCCAGTTATATAAACCTTTATTAGCTGAATCAATTGCTTCTTGAAATACCCTCATCACAGTGTCAGGTAAATTAGCTACCAAAGCTTCCTTAAAAAGTAAATAAAATAAACTGAAATATTACAATTAGTATGAAGTAATTTAACATAAGAGAGCACATATGAATAAAATTACTTTAAAACATACTATTGCATTCAAACAGTAAAAAAAATCTAAGGTCAACAGAACACGAATGAAATTACTCATCAGTCTTAAGTATATATTTATTCAATAAATAGTCATATAAAAAGATTTAGGATCTGAAAATCTTGTGTAATGCATCCAGTTTTGAAGAAAGGAACAGGAACAAGTAAAATTGAACAAATAAAATGTAAAACCATCTAAAAAGAAAAAGACAGCTATATACACATTACTTTAATAGTTTCTGCATTTACATCCAGCACCACAAAATCATCAGTAAAGTCAAGCACAGTCATATTAATGCCCCTAGTTGAATCACTTTTGGCCCATACTACCTTTTTAATGATGTATTTCAGAACTGAACTGGGAAAGATGAAGTATACTCTCATTGTTGTTTAGTGAGAAACTTTAGATTGAAGTAGAAAATAATTTGTAGTGTTATGTTGTAATGATTTCATCAGCGTGGACATTTCTAGCTTTTTAACAGACGATGTATCCTGGAGGATA
The DNA here is from genome assembly GCA_003667255.2 of Euschistus heros. Lineage (NCBI taxonomy): Eukaryota > Metazoa > Arthropoda > Insecta > Hemiptera > Pentatomidae > Euschistus > Euschistus heros. The sequence continues at coordinate 248,132 of RCWM02000019.1, forward strand.
CTCATATTTATTGAATTTTTCTCAATAAATGATGTAATGTCCTACGCATTATCCTACTCATTAACGTCTAATATCCTTTATTCAACCTTGAATTTCATGATACATGAGTGGGGGTTAGCGTGGCTATAGCCATTCAAAGGGAAAAAAATAAAAAAAAAGGAAATGTATTAAAGGGTTAAGGTAAGTTAGAAACATTTGAGAAAGCTACAGCAAAGCAAAGGGTTAAAAATAAATAGCAATAAATGGAGATATATGTCTAGAACATAAGGAAGTAGAGATGAAGAGGTAAAAGTTAATTGGCATAAATTCAAGTGCTGCAAGGGTTTAAAATAACTAGTCTCTGATAATTCAAAGAAGTGGGATGAGATCACCAGAGATGGCCAGAATAATGGCCAGTAGCAAATGCCTTTTTTCACTAAATAAGATCCTAAGTTTCCAAGAATTGTGTCGATCAGCAAAGATCCCTATTCACAAAGCTACTATAAGATCAGTGGTAATATATAGGAGTAAGTGTTGGGTTCTGACACAACTGAGTGAGATGATACTGAGGATTTGAGAGAGGAACACTATGGAAAGATTTTTGGCACGGTAAATGATCTTGGAAATCAGAAGATTAAAAAAAAAAAAGAAAAAAAAGTGAACTCAAACTGTTCTTTGGTCAGCCCAATATTATGGACTTAATTAAAGAGAGAAGACAGTTGTGGCTCGGCCACCTGCATAGGATACTGGATGATAGGCTGCCACAAAAGATGATGTATGGCAGGCTGGACAAAAAAAGATTAAGACACAGATCAAGGCAAAGGTGGCTGGAAAACATGGAGAATGACTGAAGAGGTTGGCGATAGAAGATGGAAGACAGTTGGAAATGGCTGTTGATTCTCAGGGAGGCCAAGGCCCAACTGGGGCTACAGAGCTCTGCAAACTGAGTAACCAATAACCCGGCAGTATGGATGTCTCAGCGACCCTGAGAAAATACTTAATTTCTTAAAATGGGTAGAACAAATTGTGTCATGGGATGAATTAGAGCAGATAACATTGGTGAGCTCCTGAAAGAAACTAGTTGACTGAAGAAAGTTTGCAATATTAAACATGGCTGTGAGGGCTGCAGTGATGTAGATGTAGGATAGGGCAGTATGACAACGAACAAATTCATTATTTAAGATGATGATATTGTGACAATGTTAAAAGAAAACATAAAGAGAATGACTTCTGAACACCCTGATAACCATAAGGAAGAACTTTTTTTATTCAATATGGGATCACCAACAAAACTTTATTAGCTACTGACAGTCCAGAAGATCCTCTTGAAAGATATTCTGATCGATCAAAAATCACTAAGTCATTATAATAAACAGTTATTCAGTACTATAGCTTTTGTATTTAATGTGGATAGCTAATAATTGTAATTAACCCAAGTAAAATAGCGTGCTCTAAAGTTCCTACAAAGTAATCTAATAGGGAAACAGTTTCCCTCCAACAGTTGGGGGATCTTAAAGGAGAAAGTCCAAAAACTACAATAGCATAAATAACCATATCAAATACTACTACTCTAACAAACACAACATTAATTAAATTTAAAAACTATAAATTAGTTGCTAATGAGTGTACCTGTCTATGTAATTGGCATTCTTGACATTGTGGATCATAATCTGAACATTCATCCTGAGCTTCAGAAATAATAAATGTCGACTGCACAGCTAAGCAACGTGTACAATTAATTAAATTATTTCGATGAAGGAAGCGTAAAGCATCATCAAATCCTTGCTTGCAAAGATTCGACAGAACCTGGAAATCAATTTAATTCAATAATAATAATAATTAATACGTATATAAACATTTAAAAAAAGATAAACTTTATATAAATTTGGTTAAGTGATAAAATAAGTTGTTATTTTATTGACTGTACCTCAAGAACCTTATGAAACCTATACATAAATATATATATATATATATATATATATATATATATATATATATATATATATATATATATATTCACAAATTATTTTTAATTAAGGCAATAGATGAAACTAATTAAGATCATACCTCTGGTTTCGGTGGCCATAATATTCTAGCAAACCTGTATATATTTTGCTTGGAAAGTTCTATGCTTGTATTAGAAAAGTTGGTTTGTTTATATTTTTCTGTAGATAACTTTATTGCACGAGTTTATTAATTTTTTGCGGTGTTTTTATTTTATAACTTTTGGGGGCCATTGACTAGTATATGTAAATATTATTCGGAAAGTATTGAGTTTGTTTTTGCACCATTCGGTAGATCTAGTATTCCATTATGGGTTCGAATTGTATTTTTAAAAGTAAGTCTTAAAAAACGGTAGTTTTTAGTTATTATCTACTTCAAATTACATAGTAAAACTTTAGTTCTATTTGAACTATATTTATTAGTAAATCCGGGCCCATTAAACATTATGGCATTGTTTATGGTCTTCCTGGTAGGAGTTATAGCTATGGCAGTAGTAAGGATATCATCTAGCATACTTGAAATCCAATTGGGGATGATATGTGAAGGCGGATTTGGGGAGGCTCGATAAACTGAGGATCTCACGGGAAGAAATCCTTTAATGTTGCTATATGCTCCTCGCTAATATTGAGCGATGGAAGTCTGATATTTGGAAGATCCCATAAGGGAGCACCAATACATCTTGCAGATGCTAAAATTTTTCATTTTTTAAATTGCGGGAAAATAACCCTATATTTGAGTTACACATAGATAATAATGTGAGAAATTGGGTGAGGGAGGAAATTGCGATCTTTAGGAATGGGTTTTCATTGTCGATGAGGTTTGAAGGTTGTTCTTGCCCAATCTGTTTTCAATCAATTTATGATTTCTCTACTTTAGTGAGAGTACTACAACTATTTTTCCGGGTTATAAAAAAGAACGAGGATGCGTCTAATATTGAAACTATTTTGTAGCCTTGCTAAGAGCGAAAATCAACCAGTGCATATTAGTTATTTTGTATTATGGAAAGTCCCAAACGAAAATACTTTGACTATTGAATAATTATCTTTGTGGCGACACAAGAACGACAAGGGTTTAAGATTTATGGTTCGTTGTAATTTAGATTTATTATCGTCTGAATGTGGAGTACGCAGTTTATACCATGAAACAATAGGGTGATCTGGGTTGTCAAGTGTTTTATGATTTTTAATAAGATGAGTACAGTTTAGGGGATGTTGGAGCGAATTATTTATTAGTTTAATGTATGTTTTAGTATCTATGAATTTTTGTTGTTTTAATTTAGCTAATGTTGAGTTTGTATCGTTCATTAGTTTATGTGTTGGGTTAGTACCAACATTTTTTATATGTGTTCCTATCTTTTGAAATAATCGTTAGTTTTTATGTAATATACTCGTCTTTCATAATTGCTACTGAATTGATTGGTCTTATCTGTTTTTAGTTATTATTATATTTGGATATGTTTTTTTAGAAATTCCCTGGTAGCTTTGTATACCTTTCGTGTTATTCTTGACTATTATTATTACAGTGGTTATTTTCTATTGTGATTAGTATTTTTATAATTGGTTATTATATTAACACATTTTCCTCTCATTTCATCCCGTTTACTTTCCTTCTACACTATTGTGTATAATAATTCAATGTCACTTATAAGATTTGTTATAGGTAATTGATTAGAATCATGCGGTAGGCAATAGTTTCGGACCGAGGTGACAGAAATCGTTTGACTTTCTTTGAGGGAACTCTATATTGGTGAGATTGACGAACCATGTTTTTTTCATTCCCTAAATTACACGAATCTGTTTTGTTTAATTTGTTTATTTTTTTAATTTGTTTTTTTTTCTTTAGTTTGATTAAATTTTTGTTCATAATTTTTACTGATATTAATAAAAAATTGTTCACTAACATTCGGGGGGATGATTTCACATATTATAGATTTATTATGTTCAATTTCATTATTTAAATTATTGATTTATTTATTGCACTTTTTATTTCAATGTTTAAAATACCTTTCATGCATCTATTCACTACTTTTTTTAGTTCTGTATTATATTTCTTGTCTATGTTACATGTGGAATGAAAGTTATGGAAAATGTTAATGAGATGAGATGGAAATATGTATTTTTCTGACCTGCATCTTAGTAGGAATGTCCTAGTGTTCTTTTTTCCCGCTTGCTAATTCCTGTTGGCTTTCTGGAGTGTTCCTTCATCACTGTAACTGCTTCAGGACCGTGGGTTGTCTAATATGTTCATAAAATCCCATTTTTCCACTATAGATATTTTCCAGTATTGACTCAATATGTAAATATGGATAAATTTCTTGACTGTTACTATTAAATGTTTAGTAAGGTTCTTGAGGTTCAGTCATAAAATAAAAAATCAACTATTTTGGCGACGTTTCGAGACTATATTGTTTCTCATAATCATGCCCTACAGTGAAAAAAAAACAGGTTACAATAAATTATATAAGTTATACAAGTTATTTCAAAATATAAAGTTAGCTACAGTACACAGGTAGGTATATAACAACATGTGTAGGGTAATACAAATATATATAATTACAGAAGTATAGAGGAGTATGAAGCTACTTACAATGTTACTGGTGGATATGAATAGACTAAACATTCTAGTACACAACTAACCTAGGGGAGTGAGTTTAAACAGACAGTTACCAAGGGTTAGTGGGGAAAACCCTATTTCTTAAAAATTAAGTTAAAAGGACCGTGTGGGTATTCCCAAAGATGCCGGTACAAAAATATTATCAGTGAAATATACTAATAAATGGAAGAATGATTTGTATGATGTATAAAAATGTAAATGAATATTATTGGTCTGAATGTATTAAGTTGGAATAACAGGTGTTAAGATTTAAAACGTCTGATTTTTTTGTTTATTGCGCGTTTTTAAATTTTCTATGGTTATCATTTCTTTATATTTCTTTTAAAATTATTTTGTTCATGGTGAATAATTTTGGGGAAATCAAATTTAAAAGTATGTTTTTGTTAGCCTGTAATGGTGTGGTGAGAGCTGTTTGGTCAGGTTTGTTCGGGTTTTTATTTATAGACGTGCAACTGTATTTATGTTGATACACTCGTCGTTTAAGATATTGTTCCGATGTACCAAAATAAGACTTGCCACAACTATCTTCACAACGGAATTTCATAAACAATATTAGACTGTAACTCTAACTTATCAGTATCTTTTGTTTTGGTAAACAATTTATTACTGGTGGAGGTATTTTTGAATGTGACCGTGTAGTCAGATTTTTATGGTTATTTGTGAGTGTTTTCCTGAGCCTTTCTGATAGTGTTTGTATATATGGGATGGTGTAATATCTTTTATTCATATTTTCTTGTTGTTTCTGTTGAGTATTTGTTGGTTTGAGTAATTACAAATGAGGTCTATGTGGATATCCATTTATTAAAGAAGGTCTACTACTTTATTTTCCGCGGTTTGTTTATATTTTTCTGTAGATAACTTTATTGCACGATTTTATTAAATTTTTTGCGGTTTTTGTTTTATTTTATAACTTTTGGGGCAATTGACTAGTATAATGTAAATATCTTCCGGAATGTATTGGTTTTTTTCCACCATTCGGTAGTCTATTATTCCATTTAGGGTTTCGAATTAAAAGTAAGTCTAAAAACGGTATTTTATTATCACATTCAAATTCCATAGTAAACTTTAGTCTATTTGAAAATTTATTAAATTGCGGCTAAAATTATTTCATGTTTATTGTCTTCTGTAGGTATAGCAGTAAGGATATCATCTACATATTTGAATAGAAATGGGATGTTGAAGGGGATTTTTTGGGGATAACTGAATCTAGGAGATCCTCTAAGTATATGTCTGCTAGAATTGGAGCGATTGAGATCCCATAGGGCACCCATTGAGCTTCAGAAATAATAAATGTCGACTGCACAGCTAAGCAACGTGTACAATTAATTAAATTATTTCGATGAAGGAAGCGTAAAGCATCATCAAATCCTTGCTTGCAAAGATTCGACAGAACCTGGAAATCAATTTAATTCAATAATAATAATAATTAATACTTATATAAACATTTAAAAAAAGATAAACTTTATATAAATTTGGTTAAGTGATAAAATAAGTTGTTATTTTATTGACTGTACCTCAAGAACCTTATGAAAAACCTATACATAATAAATAATATATATATATATATATATATATATATATATATATATATATATATATATATATATATATTCACAAATTATTTTTAATTAAGGCAATAGATGAAACTAATTAAGATCATACCTCTGGTTTCGGTGGCCATAATATTCTAGCAAACCTGTATATATTTTGCTTGGAAAGTTCTATGCTTGTATTAGAAAAGTTTACCTAAAATCATGTGTATGTTAATCAGAAGTTTAAAACAATATACAGAAATTGACAAATAAATATTTTAATGAACAAATAAAATATGTAAAAAACTATAAGACAATAAAGTATGATAAATAAAGTAAACAATTAAGGCATTGTTTTAGGCCAAAAAATTACAGCTATGCAACAAGGTGTGAGGCAGGTGATTTATCATAATACAAAAGCCATGAATTGTTTTTTTCCCCTCAAAATAGCTTCATATAGAGGACATATAATTTAAAAAACACTCATCTTACTAATATCATGCCACTAAGAAAAAAAAACTCACATGAAACAGTTGTGATGAAAAATCCCGAGGACAAATGTCAGTTTCTCCACAAAATGGGCTAACTGTTATAGTATTTTCATCTAGTGTTGGTAAATTATCACTAAATCCTCCATCCATATACCTTTCTCCATGAAACTTGGGCGGGAGAAATCCAGAAAAAACAGGCACAAAAGCACTTGCTAGTAGAGCCTAAAATATATTCAGAAAAAAAAAAATTACTAATTAAATATAAGGCATTTTATTTTTCCTAAAATATTTTTTTAAAAATATTTTCATGCAGTAATTATGAAGTATTCATACTTCCATTACTCAATTAAATAATGCCAGAAAATTATAAAGAATTAATTGAAAAAAAAAAAACAAGTATCCCTTCTTTTACATTAAATAAAACAATGAAAAATATGTTTATCAAAGTTTAAGAATCAAATTATTCAGTCACAATTACAGAAAAACCCTGAAAATATTAAAAAAAAATTATATATATTTTAAAATTAAACATTAATATCCGATCATAATAAACATTTTAAAAAGGTCCACCACTGGCTTGAATCACAACCTTAAATGTCAGACATGATTCTTCCCATTCGTAGCATTTCTTTATTGATAGTTTTCCTTTATTACATAAACAAACAAGATTTTTTTTTTTCTTTGCTTTTTGCTCCAATGAAGAGTTTATGTTGTTTAAAATACAGATTTTCATCAAGAGATTATCATTATGTTTTATTAACCCAATTTCCAGATTTGTATGACAAATTACAACACTATATTTTCCAGTTTTAAAAGGAAGGTCTCCATGAAATCAATAAGCAATCGTTAATTTGATCATAACATTCAAAAGCTGGTTAAATATGCAAGTTTTTGTGATATTTGCAGTTCTGTGGATTGTTTTTTCCAAAAAAAAAAGTTTAGCGTTGAAATAATTTAAGAAATTGTAATTTTCCTAAATAAGTTGAAGATCAAGCTGTTCTTTAGGTCCCAAGTTTGTAAAATTCAAGGCTACATGTGCTCTGATCTTGGAGGAAATTTAATACTAAATACGTAAATGTGGTCAAAATTTGAAAAACCTTTGAGTCGAGTGGAGATATTACAGCTTTTAAGGCGAAAAACGTGGGGTACCCAAACATTTTTAGAATTTTTATGTACCTGCAATGGATTGGAATAGAAAGGTGCGGACAGCAGCATTTTTCTTCATTTTTGGTCTAGTTTCACTCATTTTTTTTTAACACTAACAGCGAATCACCCAGTATATATGATTGTACACAAACAGATTCAAGTAACCATCGTACAAGCTGTGAATTATAGGCTTCTTTAGAAGCAACATGGGAGGACATAAATCAAGAAGAGATTGCAACATATTTAAAAAAAAAAGAAAGCATGCCTGAAGAGGTTGTGAATAAATTCAGAGGTGAAAATACCATGTACTAAAATATATAATAATTATATAATAAGTTTCTAATAATTTTGAGTTTTTCAATCATATTTATAGTTCATTATCAATGAAGGTGTTTAATATTAATTAAAAGCCAAATGAATCATAACAGAGAGCAATTATTTGTTGTTTTTTTTAACTGCATAACTTTTTTTGTGGTGCAGTGCATAATTCCTGAGAAAAAATATTACATATTTCTTGGAATTATACAATGCACCAAAAAAAAATTTGTGCAGTAGAAAAACAACAACAAATAATTGCTTAATAAAACTATATAAAACCTTTATTTAATAAGCAAAAACAATTTTTTTTTTTTTTTAAGATTTAAAATTTAAAAATGACTACTAAATTATTTATACTAAAAAACTCAAATTAAATCAAATTCAGAGATAATATTAAAAGAAAAATCAAAATATTTTACCTGGAGAAGATCATCTTTGCCAGTAAATTGGGAGACAATCACATTTTTTCCATCATAAACTCTTGTGAGAGATATATGTAATTTTCCATTAACTCTTAAATGAGCATCTTCTGGTAAAACCTAAAAAATTATAAATTATTGTAATTACAGAAATGTGATTTCCTATAACTTATTTCCCATTTTAAGGGGGGAAGAGACTTATATCTGAAAAACAGCTTGTAAAAAGAGCTTATCAGGCATCAGAACACCTTTTGCTTTTTCAAGTTTCTTTCTTTTAGTGGTTTCAGTAGTCAAAGGTATTTGCACCTACTCACATTCTCTATTTTTGTGTCATTGATTTTTAATACCATGTATTTATATTTGTTTAAATTAAGCTTTAAACAAATGGCTTTCCCTTTGTTAGTCGATTCTCTTAACATTTCTCGGGACTCCTCGGTATTCTTTCCTATTAAAACCTGGATGTCAGCAAACTCTAAGTGATTTACCCATTCTACATATATTTATGATAAGAGCCATTTCATCCCAGTCAAAACTACTCATTAGTTCCAGCAGCACACCTATAAATATATTTGGGGATGAAATATTACCCTGCTTGATACCCTTGGATAGGTATAGGTAGATGTTATAGCAGGTAATGATGAATGCATTAATATATATATATATATATATATATATATATATATATATATATATATATATATATATATATATATATATATGAGACAAAAATATTAATGTATAAAGTTAATGAATTCATCCATTACTATAAAAGTTATTACAAAGTGATAGGCATCAATAAGAACTGTTGATCTAAAGTATGGTATAACAAATTCAGAATTAAAATGACAATGCTGCTGGAGAAATTTATCACTACCAGTGATTGAAAGTGAAATTAGACATTGTGGGAATATTAATACAGATTTGACGCTAATCGATATACAAACCATTGGAAAAATTAAGGACTGGAAAATATCTCACAAAGCTAGCCTAACCGACCATAATTTTATTTGATTTCAAATCCAAAATAGTGATAATTTGATTAAAATAAAGAGAACTAGAAAATAAATATCAGCAAACGAGTACTGTAGAAATTTTGAAAGTTACTTAAATCTTCAGCTTTGAAAGCAATTCATACCCTATTCCAATGATTCATTCACCAAGGATAAACAGCAAGACAATATAATTAATTCATGTAAGGATATGAGTACAGCCTTAGTTTCAAAAAGCTGACCTTAGCAATTATTAATATTTTTATGTTTGGAAAGTACACACACACACACACATATATGTTTATTATTACCATAAAACAACAGTATACCTACTTTGCTTAGCCTATCAAGTAAATATTCTTGTACATTGAAAGAAGGGCTAAAAGGTCCAAGTGTTCTTAGTCTTGCTTCTCGAATTAATCCTAGCATATCACTTGCAACTTCACCTAATACATGGAAAAAAAAATTAGTTTAGGCTAAAGAGATAAAACTTCTTTTCTGGTGTTACCAGTTAAACAAAATTGATATTTTCCTTAATAACATCAATCAAAAACAGGTAACTTTAAAAATAGGCATGAAGTGAATAATATCAAATTTCACTATCACTAGTATGTATGCTGGTATAGAAGGATCAATAAAATTGGATTAATGAATTATTTTACTCAAATGACTTATGATTTTTTTTACTCAAAGACTAATTAGAACATTCATCATCAGTTTTAAAATCATAGAAAAAAAATCAAAATATCAGTACGTGGTTTTTGCTATCACATATGTTAAAAATGATATAAAATATATATTAAATTTTAAAAATGTAGATGAAAATACGTTTTTCTTTTTTTTTTTTTTAGTCTTTTGCATTTGTTCCCCACATTTCATTTTGAGTTTGAAGAAACAATAAATTTATCATATGGTTAGGTTACGATTTGGGTTTAACTTTCCCAAACGTAATAACATGTCAATGACAGATCGTTTGAATTATTCCTATTATTTAATAATTAAATAAAAAAGTAAAACTAAACCTACAACAAAGATATAAACATAATAATATATATGTATTAAATTTTAAAAATGTAAGATAAAAAAAAAAATTATGTTTAGGTTACGAAAAATAACATGTCAAAAAAAAAATTATACAAAAAACAAAAAAAAAATTATTATTATACATGACATGTCTTTGTTCGATTTAATTCGTCAAATAAATACAAAAGAAAAAGCGATAGAATTTCTGCAGGGAAAAAGGTATTTTACATCGAATAACACTTAATAAAATATTTAAATAAATAATTTAATTTTTTTTTAAATAGTTTTTTATTTTATTATTTAATAATAGGAACAATCAGACGATCTCCCATTGACATATTATTACATTTGGGTTACTCGTAACCTAAATATATGATAATAAACTCAAAATGAAATGCGGGGAACAAGTGCAAAAGACCCGATAAAGTTTGCCCTTAAGGTTGTCCCTATAACTTTTCGGTTTATCTGTTCCTACTTGAAACAAATTTAAAACGGGATTATTAGAAATATTTATCTGGTCATTTAAACAAAAATATGGTTTGGTTTTGAATGATTTTATTATTTATAATATATTGTAAATATTTAATTTTATACTTTTTTCTACAAGATGTATTAGTTGACTACTGAGTCTTTGTTGAATTCATGGTTATTTTCTTATAACTGGATAACAAAGTTGGAATTCTGTGTTGTATTATTGTGTGCCCTTATATGTTCTTTTAATTATTGATTTACTGATCATCCAGTTTTTCCTATATATAGCTTTACAGACATTAGATCACTTTTTTGGAAAGGGGATATTTTGCCTTTAGGTGCAGAGAAATAAGATGACAATGGTTTATTTATTTTAAATGCAGGATTTAAATATAACTTTCTTAATTCCTTGCTGGCATTGTTTAAATTGACATTTGTCGTGATAAGGGATTAAAATGTATTTATTCGAGGTAGGTTTGTTCTCTGTTAAGTATATATTATTAATAGATTTTTTAAAGATTTAGTTTATAAAATGTTGTCAATTGCGATTTTACTGTGTATGTTATTGCTTCCTATTGTGTATGTAAATTTATTATAATTTTTTTTCATTTAATGGTATGTGATAAAGGTGGTAAATCATGCTATTAAAGGTTGCAAGCTTATGGGTTAGTGAACTTCTGCTATTATTGTGTATAACTACATTTGTGTGTGTGGGTTTACTATATATTCCAAGTTCATGTTAGTTGTTTTGTTTGTTTTTTTTATCTTAAAAAATTATAGTTTTGTTTTTCTCTAATTCTAATGGTAATTTAGTTGATGGGTAGATTTTGTTTATATAATTTAAAAACCTACTGATTTACCTGTTAGGCAAATGAAGTCATCATACCAACACCCGTATATGATATGACAGTTTATAGTTTTTTGAGTAGAGGTTTAATGTTCTTAAGTGTCCATAAACAATCTCCCTGGAGGAAAGAAAGAAGGGATCCTATAGGTGAGCCTTCTTCCTGTTTCTAGAATTTATTATTAAATTGGAAGTAATTATGAGTAAAGTGAAGGAGAAAAGGAAATTTTAGTTTTTAACATGTTGTTTGCTGACAATGGTTGATCTATTTTAAATTGGGGATTTACATAATTTTCTAGATTCCTTTCTGACTATGGTGGATATTGGGTCATAATTTGAAAACAGTGTTCAACAAAATCTAAAACGTAAAACAATCAGAGCACAATAATATTCCCCCATAAACATACCAACATTTGAAAATCTTGCATTCAATATTAAAACCAGTTGAGAAAAATATGATGAAAATTCCCTTTTAAAATCAATATGCACGAGAAAAAAACCTAAATTAGCCTGTCATATCAGCTACTGGTATTGGTTAGTTGATGACTTCATATGCCTATGGTCTGGGAGGAACAGGCTAATCTATTTAATATCTTTAAACATACTATTAAATGAACAAAAATTATAATAAAGAAATTCATATAAACTATATCAAGCAATAACAGATACAGTAAAATCATGACTGACAGCATAAAACAAAATTGTAAAAAAATCTATTAATAATATCTACTTACTACCACCAGAGAAAAAACCTACCACGAAGAAGTACATTTTAATGCCATATCACGATTCAATATCAACCAATGACAGAAAGTAATTGAGAAAATTATGTTTAAATCCAGCATATAAAATATATAAACCATTGTTATTTTATTTCCCTTCACCTGAAGACAAAATAGACTCTTTCAAGAAAAGCAGTGAATACGAACTAAAATGTAATGACTGAGAAGCAAAATACACAGGAAAAACTGGACAACTAGTAAATCAAAGATTAAAAGAACATATGTATAAGGGCATGCCATAACAAGATGTAAAATTTCAACTTCGGAGTCCATTTAAATGAAATTAACGATAATGAAATTCAACAAAGAATCGGGAGTGAAACTAATGTATCTTGTAGAAAACAGTCTAAATTTAAATATTAACGATTCATTAGAAATACCAAATCATTTAAAACCAATCCATATTTCTGTTTAAATAAACCATTGCCCATTTACCTGACTAATAAATGTATGAATCAAAATTTTGTCTCTTTAAACTCTGTCTACTCTATGTGCTGATATATTTTAAGCCTTTCCAATTTGCCTCCTTAGGTGAATATCAACATGCTTGGATTCTGGTATTACATTTTTAAAACAATATATATAATGTGGTACAGTAAAGTGCTGATGTTTTGAACATTTTGTATGCTTTGAGAAATGATGATGAATGTTAAACATTCTAAACTAGTCTTCTAATTAAAAAATTTTCATAAAAGTGGCAAATAATTTATCAGTCCTAAATATCAAGTTTTGCTCAGAATAACAAGTCCCTCAATTCAAATTGTAGCTTTGTTCTGTTTGATATTTAAAACCCATTTCAGGGGTCTCTGAAAGTAAATATTTTTGCATATATCAATAAGTGAGAATAATTAGCATTAAAAAAGTTAAAAATAATAACTATGTAATTTTCTATAACAAATTTTTTCTCATGAAATGAAAACTGAAACACAGGGGTAATTACCTCCAGTTCTGATGACAAAAATAACCCGTACCAACTCTGAAGGTAATCCGGAAAGCAATAATTCATAAAACATTAAATACCAATGTAAAAGTCTAATTTAATTATGTATAAAATCATATGAAAAAAAAAATAGACAAGAATTCAATAAGGACTTGAAGCAAATACACACAAATATATTGAGGAGTATTTCTATGGATATCTTATTTTAAAATAATATAACAGTAACTTAAAATATCCTGTGCCAAAAAATCTGACAAGAGGAAACTTAAAAAATAATTATTGTAAAATTGTTTCACGAGAATATAGATTCTTGGTACTTCATCCTGAAAATAAAACATAATACATAAACGAAATTATAAATTCATGATACTTTAAAATAGTAATTCTGTATGTTTTATTAGAAAATGATTATATCCTTTTTCAGAGATCATATTTCAATCATAATAATGAATATCAGCAAAATATTAACAAGATTTGAAGCACTGGCTAATAAATAAAGATGTCATCAGATCTTTAAATGGCTATAAGAGCAATTAAGAGTTTTGAGAAGCAAGGTCAAGATTCAAGATTGCATATCAGGAGTTGAATTTAGTTTAATTTTTATTTTTCATATTAAATTGAATTTGTCAGAAATTAATGTAATAGTTAAATAGAAATTATTAAATTGTTATGGGAGAACTGCTGCCATTGATCTTACTACTCATATTATTATTCCTTCAAACCCAAGGATGGTTTGCTTAACACTAATTGTCACATTAAGAATTAATGAATTGATATTACCTTTCCTTAAAAAAGAATATTTGATTATTTTTGCAAATTAAGAAAATTGAAAAAAAGAAAAAGGAAAGAAAGAAAAAAACAGACCATCTAACCATGAACAATATTTCATTCAAAAATTGTTGATGCAACACTTAGACCAAATTAGTTCATGGAAATATTACAAACTTACCAATAGGCAAATCACAAAGTAGACAGCAGGCTGCAATTGCACCAGCTGAAGCTCCAGATATTTTATTTAACAGTAGATGAGGTGCATACTTCTTAAAACATACAGCAACTCCAACATGGTATATTCCCAAAAAACCACAACCAGCGAAAGATAGATTCATTGTAAACTTATTTACATTCAAAAACACAATAGAAAATTAATACCGAGGCTAAAAATTTTATCAGGAGAATTTCCTGAATGAGCACCTTATCTCTAGGAACGATAGATAATAACACAATTTCAAAACACAGTGCGCAATCGACATCAAAACAAAGAGGTGTGTCAAAGCATTTACACAGAAACTGCCAGCTTTAGAAGAACTTCTAAAAGGATACTCATCGGTTAAACCAACGATAACGAGAAAGGCGAATGAGACTAAGAAACTTCTTATTCTTGAGTTCCCATTGAAACATAAAGAATAAAAATTCCTAATCTAACATCAATAATACATATGTAAAAAAAAAAAAGGGTGTAGTTCCGCAGACGCCCCCATTTTCAAATGCCTATTTCTTCCATGTCACTCTACCAAAACATAAATCCAATTAGTGCTATTTAATCTGCATTTAACCAATTTTCTTCTCATACTTAATTATTTAAATTGTATACAATTATTATGTTGAAAATATTAATTTAAAAAAGTTGGGGGCGTCTGCGGAACTATTTACCAAGGGAAAAGTTCCGTAGACGCCCCCAGCCCTTTGCTACATAAAATGATGTTAAAATATTATCATAGGTTATAACTAAATTTCAAGGACATTATTGTTTATTGTTTCACCCATTTAATCTCTAACCTCAAACCCGCAATTCCTCAAAATATAATCGAGGAAGGATTGTGGACGGGAGTTGGATTCTGGTGATAATAGAACGGGATGGGCAAAAGAAGTTCCGGATGGAAATTTGCCCCCACAATAAGCGTGACGCTGCAACTTTGCTACCTCTGATCATAAAAAATGTCATACCGGGAAGCACTATCATTAAAGACGAATGGAGAAGCTACACACAGCTTGTAAAATTGGGACACAGCCACCTGACAATGAACCATAGCTTGCATTTTATAGATCCTAATCCATTGTCCCACACTCATAGAATCACTATGGAGATCAGTTAAGCGAGGAATACATGCGGGCGGAAATCATTCCCAAAATTTATATTCACACCTGTGTGAATATCATTGGAGACGAGCTGTTAGAGGCCCTAATAAAGATGTGTTAAATGAATTATTATATTTAATTAGAATCCAAACTTGTAAATAATATTTTTCCTCGTGGGCGTCTACGGAACTTTTTCCCTTGGTAAATAGTTCCGCAGACGCCCCCAACTTTTTTACTAAAATATTTTCTACAGGACAACTTAAAACACTTCAATGAGTTAAATATTAAACAAAAATTTGTCAAAGGTAGATTAAATAGCACTAATTGGCTTTATGTTTATGTGGAGTGACATGGAAGAAATGGGCATAAGAAAACGGGGGCGTCTGCGGAACTACACCCAAAAAACAAAAAACCCAGTACCACTCTTGGGTTCAGTACTTGGGTAGGGCTTTACTGTTTTTGATCACGCTCAGGTATTTTCCCCAATTAAGGGTACTCACTCTTTGAGAGGCAGGGTGTGACCAGGAGGGTCTCCTGACCTCGAATTCGATCGATGGCTGAAATGAAAGAATATAAATATTCTGCTGTCAGTCGGACTCGAACTCAGGCCCGGGAGCATGTTAGTCAACCGCCTCCCAAGGCCTAAAATCCCAAAGCCCTTGAGTCACGGAATCTCAAATCGTCACAATAACAGTCAACATTTTTTAATACAAACGAACTATAATTGTTAAAATTAAATAATATTACAAAAAAGTTTTAATTTAGTATTTTAAAAGTTTGTATTAAACGGAGCTGGTTATTTAAAATATAATAGGTATGTAGTTAAACCTTTTTCTAGCAAAAACAGAAAAATTTGGAATTCGTTTAGAAATATTTTGAAAAATCAAATTTTAGACTTCAGTGATGCTGAAACGGTCATCCAAAACGACCACAATCGGTTTTAATTATTTTTATTGTCATTTAGCATTTAAGGGAACTGTAGTTCCCCTATAGTGAGTGTACCTCACGCTAAAAGGTGGACAACGAGGTAATGTATTGCGTCTTGTCAGTCCAGCCAGCTTTATAAATTTGTACCCATGTTGAATATTATTTATAGACTACTTATTTTAATAAGAACAGATATCTGATGGAGGCTAGGATTTGGAGTTCTCAATAAAAAAGGCAATTTAGTTGGTTTAATTATAGTTGATTGCCGTCATTAGCAGGGCGTGGTCATAGCCACTGGATAAGGTTAGTCCAGAAGGCAAATAAAAAGCTCTTAGGAACTTTTAATAATTTAATAGCTAAATTAAATATAAGCACATTCCTCTGTTGTCAACTGCCGTGACCATTTAGACCTACTTCTCATAAAAATCCTTCACCTAATATCCCTGCTAAAACCCCACCAATCATTCTCTCAAACACAACAAGAAATGAAGTATTAAACTATATATTTGATTCTCGCACCCACATAACTGCCCTTTTTTCCTCACTGTGATCAGGCGACATAGGGCTTCACCCATCAAATCCTAAAGAGTGGACAGAAATAATGAATTAGATTACTTCAAAAGAAATCAGCCATAATACATATGTCTCAGGACCTAGCGATAAACGCTATTTTATAATGTCTTTCGCAACAGCCTATCCACCTCTAGAAGACATCAATAGAATATTCCTGACCAATCTGATCGCCAACTGAAAAAAAAACAACAAGTAATTCCCGATGCATCCAAGATTGAACTCCTAGAGATTGTAGCGACCACATCTCCCCCAGTAAAACCTAAAAATCTCCAAGCACCCGGGGCTGTCTGCCATTTAAAATACAAGACGAACTTTGTGGTTATACTACTAACATATATCAACAAAAATAAAACAAATCAGGTAGCATTCAAATAAGTCATTTGTCAACTCTTTTTTGTTTGAAAATAATTAGAAAAGTGGAATTTTGCTGACTTTCATTTTTTTTTTTTTCAGGCATTATAACTTTATTTCTTAGAGAAATACGATCTTTTTTTTTTTTTATTCTCATGAAACATATACATAAAAACTACAATTTATGTAAGTTCCAGATTTTCATCTCCAGTCCCATCAGAGCTAATGAAAGACAAAATGTACAATATACAATATTTGAGATAAAAAAATAAGGAGCGGGTTCATCAATATTAAGGCAAGGCTGCTCCAACATTTCAGGAGTTCTTCTAGGTGCTAATTGTCTCAGGGACACGGTAGATTCTGATTCATCCTTCTTGCGAATTAGGACGTACTGTAGGTTAGCCTCAAGTAGTTCCACCTCTTCAACTGGGTCCTCCTATTTACTGAGTTGCACTTTCCTTTTGGCGAACACACGACCAGGGGTTAACCAAGACGGCAAGGATGAGTAAATAATCGTTTCGTAAGGAGTGGAGTTAGTCGCTGTAAAAAGTAGAAATGGAATAGCGTGGAGGGATTCCTTGAAAATCCTCTCAAATTCCTCTATCCGCAGTCCTTGAGTTTCCAAAGAGAGACATATTGTTTTCCTTAGAGTTCCATCGAGGCGTTCAATTAGCCCGTTTCCCACTAGATTATATGGGGTGTCCTGCTGGTGGCTACACCGTTTGAATGAAGGAAATCCTTGAATTCCCTAGACATGAAGAAAGCAAATTAGACATTTCCGATGAAAAAAAAAACCGGACGTCCATCTTGACTAAGGTTAGCTGCCAGTGCAAACTTGGAGGCATCGGTTTCGACTATAAGCGAGCAAGATTCGTCAATGGTTGTGATAACTGAATTGGCAATATCCTTTTTCAGGCTTTCGAAAGCAAAGGCAGGAGATAGATTCAGTGGAAATGATACGACATCAATCGAGACCCGGATTTTATCTGAAAAATTTGGGATCCACTTCGAGTTATAAGCAAAGAAACCCTGAGCACGTTTCAGTGATTTCGAGTTATGTAGCTTTGGCGTACTTAACACCGGGAAAAGCCATGCAGTGTCTGGCTTGATTGAGTTGAATGAAACAAGTACCGGAAGTTTTATGCTAGCAAAGTCAAATAACCTTTTCTCCTCGTAGATTTCAATGCCGAGCTTATCGAATGTCAACATAAGCTTGTATAGATTTCTACCATTTTCAGATTTACCCATTCCAGACACAGTAATATCGTCAAGGTATGAATTCAATCCGGTGAGGTTTTCGACAGTCATTATTTGTTCTATTGCGCGTTGGAAGCAGGCTACTCCATTAGTCACGGTGAATGGAATGCGTGTGAACACATAGAGCTTATCCATTGCTTCAAAACCAGTATATTTCTTCTCATCTTCGCATATTGGATTTGATGAAACGTTTGCCGTAAGTCAACGACACTTTAATGCTTGTAATTAGCAACTTTTCTGCCAAGTTCATCTGACAAGAAGGCATCAAGTAGTGTATACCTATTTATTGTTTGAGAATAGTCCTTCACAAATCTCTTATTTCCTTTGCTACAACCAATAACTGCGCTCTCCATGGTGAATTTTAGAGCTCAATCATTCCTTCTAGAAGCAATCGAGTGATTTCTGATAAATTGAGTGTCTTCATCACAGTATTGGCGGAATCTTGTGGCAATTGGATGACAGTTAGGAGAGAGACGGCCTAAGGGTCAACGTAGACGTACAGGTCAATCTTAGCTACAGTTATCATAAACAGATTGTGAGAGGTGCGTTGCCACCACCAAATTTAAGCAGAATGTTTGTGTGTGCTCTTAATATGTCACGTCCGACAAGAATATCGGTAAACATACATTTAGTGTAAGTGTGTTCAGCAATTTCTAGCTTCAGAAAATAAATTCCTCAACTTTGGTCCATAACGACGTTGATGCCATTGATACTCGCCGTCATTACGTATAACGAGATTGGTGTGTTCACAAAGCTATCAGAACTCTGTGTCCACAAAGTAGTTGCAGGAGATTCCATTTACAAGAGCAGGGGTAACAGCATGGCTTAACTGAGGCAAAAATCTTTCGTTTGGAGATGCTAAAATAGCTCCAGATATAGATTCTGAACAATTTACTTAGCTTTCCGATATACACGGACATGTACAGAAGAAACAGTGGCTGCCCTTCTTCTGAACTGTTCCAGCACAAAGATCGTTCGGATCATCTATTCTGGGTGTCTGAAAGTGGGGGGTCTACGGATCATGCACCAGAGTGAGAGATACCAGGAATTGTTAGTGATGAATTCGAAGCACTGCTAATTCCTGAACCAGAGAAATCATTCATGCTATTTGGGTATCTTTCAACTTGTTTATGGACAGCTCGAGAGCTTGTGAGCGTTTAATGACGTCATTCAGACTCAATGTTTTGGACTCCTCAAGTAATTATTGGTGGATTTGAAAAAAGAGTAGTCCATTAATAAGAGAATCGGGATATACTGATTTTTCTGATCTTCAGCAGAAATAGCCTTGAAGTTACAATCCTTCGCCAACGGACTAAGAGCCTGAACGTGTTGGTCAACACTTTCACTTTGCTGTTGTTTACATATAGCCAAATTGTGACGAGCAAATATTTCCCCTTTCTCCTTAAAATAGATCTTAGAGTTTCAACAGCTACAACATACAGTCAAAGTCAAAAGTATTCGTACACCTGCTATAAATCATTAGAAATAACAAATAGTAGCATTATTTAATAGAATTTATTAAAAACAATAAACCCATTTAATGTAGACATCAACACGTTTATTAATAAACATATTTTTGTATTTATAAAACATTTCACAAAATGATACATAAAGAATAACTGAAAAACAACAATAACATCATGAGTCAAAAGTATTCGTACACTTGATAAAATTTCTATTTAATATTGACATTCGAGAACAGAGAGAGGTTTTGCGCCCCATTTTCAATCAATGAACAGCAATAATTAGCATTAAAAATCGCTAAACCTTTACAAATGACGTCAAGTCAAAGACTGATTGCAGGTTATCCTCAAAATATTAAGACACGGGATAGAAACTACAGTTAAAGTCTAGTGTACGAATACTTTTTACACATAGCAATGAGGCATCTTGCTATAACGTATGAGATATTAAGCTAAATTCAATCTATTTTCTCATGAAAAAATATAACTCAATTCTATAATCATGAATGCAATATTATATGGATTAAAATTAAATAAATATGTAATAAATACAGAATTAAACGAAAGAAAATAAAACTTATACTAGTGTGCGAACACTTTTGACTCTGACTGTATGTTGTGGGAGTTTCATCTGATGCCTCAGCTATTAGAAGACAAAAAACGTTTTTAATTTACTTTAGAATGAGCAAAGAGAAATTCTATGCACTTCTAAATATGGTTAGAGGAAAAGTTGAAAAAAAAAAAAAAACAATACTGTACCGAGAGAG
This sequence comes from Euschistus heros, assembly GCA_003667255.2. Lineage (NCBI taxonomy): Eukaryota > Metazoa > Arthropoda > Insecta > Hemiptera > Pentatomidae > Euschistus > Euschistus heros. The sequence goes on from RCWM02000019.1 coordinate 269,100, forward strand.
AGCGTTTCAGCCGAAGAAAGATTAGCATTATTAATTAATTTAATTTGTTGCATCACACCTTCGTTATTTTTTGCATTTTACAAGATCAGTAACCAACTGTTGCTGCCATTGACTAAAGAAACCAAATTTTATGCTATGACAGTTCTAAGTAATCACTAAATTAACAAACTTGCTTTTAAAGTATTTGAAATATTGTTAAATAAATAAAACAGTCAACTTTGCAATAAATTAGTAAATAAATGTAATTATTGCATTATATCTCCAGGATTCCTCCTTTTTCTTCCCATGCTTCGTTGCGTACGTTATTGTTTCTGTACTCCTCAACCTTGTCAAAAAGAACTTGATATCGCTTCACATGCTTGATGAGCTGCTCCTCAATATTCATTGCTTACGGTCTGATGCCTGCTGCCGAAATCTGGGAATTTGTATTTAGTGCTGACGCGTCACGAAGCGTGTAGTGACATGTCATGACACGACACAACCCGTCAGAGTAATGTGAGCACTTCTATTTAAAATAATGGTTTATATTTTTTCGTAACACGTCACGTCAGCGTAGTGTGAATGCACCTTTAAGCTACGTTCTCACGGGGCGTGGCACGCTAGCGTGATCCACGCATTCGTGGAATTTCCTCCGTCTGAATGAAGTGGCGTGTGTTTACCTCTGACGTCATCTACAGAGAGGGGAGTCTACGACCGCTCACGCTCGGTATCAAACCTGTTTGATTTTCAGGCGTGGACCACGCCAGTCGAGAGAGTTAACAAGTGGTTTATTTAGAACGAAAATGGATAATATGTTGAAATATTCCAGGATCCGAACGATATTCCGCCATTGTTGTCCTTATAAGGATACTGTTTTATTAATATTAAAATATTTAACGGTTTTTAAGTTATCCGAAGGATATTTAACCATTGTTGTCCTTAAGGATACTGTTTTAAAATATTTTTAATATTTAACGATTTTAATATGATGGAAGGATATTCTGCCATTCTTGTCCTTAAGGATACTGTTTTATTAATATTTGATGATTTTTCTTGCGAGTATCCAGTTCCTGACCCAACAAAGCTTTTTCATCCGTTTTTTTTATATGTCCACGTGACTCTCTCAATCTTTTTGCCAACATATCAATAAAAACTGAACTCAAAACTGCACAACTTTCCACGAGAAGCTCCTCTATGGTAGGTTTGAAGGGGCAATCTGAATCGTGGTCGTGTGAACTGTCCATGACTCTCGGCTAGTTAACTTTTCTCGCCCAACCCAGGCAAGCACCACGAACGAGAAAACGAAGGCGTTCCACGCTTTCGTCTTTTTGCACCGTGAGAACGTAGCTTTAATGCAATACGAACCACCAGGTTCAAAGATTTCTATTTTGTAATAATATTCACCCAGTTGTTCAGAAACCTCTTTTTTTTTTTTTTTTTTTTTTTTTTTCTTTTTTTTTTAAGTAACATAATTTTTTTTTTTTTACTGAGTGCACATAAGTAAATAATAATTGAAATAATTCATAATATCTACTTTACTGAATTTTAACAAAATGTTTGCCAAATAAAACATGTATTATCAGAGCTCTCCCTGAAATGGAAGCAGGTGTTGAAAAAGGACTGCTTCGAATGAACTTGTGGAAGAAGTACGTTTGATTTCAGGAGGGAGATAGTTCCAGAGAGATATAGATTGAATTTTAAATGCAAGACCGATGATGATAAATAATGATATGGTATAGAAATGTATCTAAGAAGTATATTCTATTACATACAGTGGGTAAATAAAGTATTCTATGTTCTTAGAGTCATTGTCCTAATGAAACAAATAACTGTCCTCAATCCCTAAATTTTGAACACTTTTTATTAATTGCCTCGCTACATGTTCACATACTTTTCTACATTAAAAATTGTATTGAAAATAACGAGTTTACTAACATTTATGGTAAAGAATATTGAAGTGTCAGCAAATAGCTGGCTCTTCCTCTCAAGTCTGTATAAATACCCCCTCTCTTTGTTCCCCATCATTAGAAGTATTCTGGTCTTGTAGTGAACTAGTTTAATTATAGTATATTTCATTTCATGTTAATTGTACAAGTTGCTTAACCCTTTAGCGGGTAAGCCGGGAATTTTTGAATTTATTTCTTCTTTTTTTTCCCTTTGAATGGCGATAGCCACACTAAACCCCACACATGTATCATGAAATTCAAGGTTAAATAAAGGATATTAGACGATCATGAGTAGAATAATGCGTCGGATATTATTTCATTTATTGAGAAAAAGGCATTAAATATGTGTACCCTCCAGGATACATTGCCTGTTAAAGGGTTAAATAAAGTTTTTTTTTTATCTTTTTGTGAAGGAGAATATTTAATTAACACAACTTGCGCTCAAACGATCCTAAACTCTGACGTCTCCACTCATTAATAATGTATTGCACGGTCGTATGATACAATGCTGACTTTACACCGATATATCAAAGGCTTGGCAAACCTTGCTGGAAACCTTGTTTTTCCTCAGCAAGCAGAGCTCAATTCTTTTGATTTGCGTCCTATTATGGAGGAATTATTTTTTAGTACACAATCAAACAAGTGCATCCAACTCAGTTTTGTTCACATAAGGGCAAAGGATTACTATTAGATGAAAACATTGATCTGATAACGAACTTAAAAATTATTATTAGATGCATCTTTTACTGTACGAATAATTGTTTTGCTTAAAAATATTGATTTTTTTTTCATAAATTACATTGTATGGGCTTTTTATTTCCTTGCTGGTAAAAATTAATGCACAGTTCTGTTTTTATACTAATCATGAGTTTTTCCGTGTTCAATTAATTAATATTTGTACTTTGACCGAAAAAAATGTGGTGTACGAATGCTTTTTTTACCCACTGTATCTAAAAAAAGACGTTTAAAATTTGGTTCCTGAGACTTTTCAAGAATCCCTCTTATATCACACAAACTTAATGAAAGTGAGGAAACATAATAGAGAAACTGTGAGTTTACGAGTAGTTTGAAAAAAAAAATATGGAAACGATGAAATAGTTTATGGGTTCCTGTTGGATTAACGGGTATTTGAGCACATTAAGGCTTCAAGGGAAGGTTTTGGTCAATATTAAATTGCTATTTTTTGACGGAAGAATAGAAATTGATAAGTTGATCATTCGAGTTCAAATTATGATAAGTAGTGAATCTGAGGTGGGGACTGGAACGAATTAGATTGACCTGGGTTCTGTCTGCGTTATGCTCTTAAGTTATTGGAGTTGGCCCTAGCACAGATTCAATCGAGATTTTCCTAGATATTTTCTGGAGTGACAATAACGAAGGGGTCCTAAATTCATAATAATTTATTACATATAATAAAAATTATTTGAAACTTTAGGATTATTTTTGGTGATGTCGTCATACTCTTCTTAATTTTGAAAAGTTGGTCCGGTACTCCTTCATACCTCTATTAGGCTTGAAATTGTAACCTTTTGGTAACGTGCTTTTTATCTGTCATTTCAAAACCGGCTTATGTAAAGTTAATTTAATAGAAAAGGCTGTTAGACTTAATATCTATTTTTAATATTAATTGTATATAGATGACAATCAATGAAACATGTTATTGCGAATTTTTGGTTTGGTATCTTGCCTTAAATTTCTTGTACTGCCTGCATAGTGAGTTATTTATGTTACTTGTACATTGTAACATTATTTTTATTTGGTGGATGTGCACAATTTACTTATAGAACACTATAGTTTAATGTGAATTCATTCTCCTTCTCCCTCTATACATATATATTACTCTTACTCGATTAGAGAGTTATTAAATTTTCAGTTCTGTAATTTTATATATATATATATTTGCTTAAAGTTATACTTAAACTTAAATATATATAGTTATATATATATATATATATATATATATATATATAGTTATATATATATATATATATATTTCATTGTTTTAATGGGTCCCATCAATGCTAAATGTTTCCAACAAATGTTAAAAACCTATTATGCTCTTTCAAAATTTTTGTTAACTACAAATTACTTTTGTTTCAGCAAATCCACGGATTTTGAAGTTCACAGAAACTGGTTAGCTATAACATTTTCTAACCCGTTATCTCGATGGTATTTTGACGAAACCTCAATATGGACTATTGATTATCCCCCATTTTTTGCTTGGTTTGAATATTTATTAGCTCTGGTTGCTTATTTTTTTGATAGTGATATGTTAGGTACAAGCAATCAATATTATGATTCTCCTTATACTATTTACTTTCAAAGACTGTCTGTAATTTCATGTGATTTGGTGTTATTATATGGCTGTAAAGAGTTAAGTTATTAATTATTGTGCTGATATATTATTTGCTTACTTAGGACATTGTAAAGTAACAAGTCTTTTTAATGAACTTTCAGGGTCTCAGATTTTATGACTGCAATTCCTGTCAGAAGAAAATCCAGTAAATGGAAATTGAAGTGGAGGTCCCCATCTTCGACATTTTTTGTTTTAGTATTGGCTAATTTTGGTCTGTTTATTGTGGACCATATACATTTCCAATATAATGGATTTTTGTTAGGAATTCTACTGCTCTCAATAGCTAAAATTATAAAAGTAAGTGCAATTTTATTAGTCTCATTTTGAGTTGCAGTTATATTTATATCACACAAGTTGACGATGTAATTGAATATATCCATTAATTAAAAAAAAAAATGTTCTGTTATAATTAATCAACAATTGCTTTTAATTACGGTATTATATATAGTATATATTTATGTGAACAATTAAAAATACACAGAAAGGTGTAATATATTATAACATATGCATATAATAATTTTATCATTTATGCAGAAGATGCTATTTTTAGTTTTTATTGAATTACCTATCTCACTATTGTTATTTTTAATGTGTATATATATATATAATATATATATATTTTATATATATATATATATATATATATATATATATTTTTTTTTTTTTTTTTTCAGGAAAAGTACTTGCAAGGAGCATTTTGGTTTGCAGTGTTACTTAACTTAAAGCATATTTATTTTTATATGGCTCCAGCTTATGCTGTTTATCTGATGAGAAATTATTGTCTTATCAAAAAAAGAGGCAAAGTAGATAGATGGAGAACTTCTTGGAGATTGGCAAAATTAGCTGGTGTTGGCAGTGTCGTGTTATTTATGTCATTTGGACCTTTTGTTATTTTGGGTCAACTGAAACAAGTAAACTAATCTTACAATTAAAATATATCTTGATTAACAGCATATTATTTTTGTAGCATTATTAATAATTTGGAAGTGTATGGCTAAGTGTTATCTTGCTGAAATTATAACACCTTAATTGTTGACTAAAGTTGAGTAATGATTTCTCATGCATCCAGTCAAACTGTTCCTGTAAGTTCAATGTCTGTTAGGAATTGATTCATAACTCCTTCATACTTATAAAAAAAATTGCATGGCATGGATTTTTTTCCCAAAAAAGGTTGACCAATGCCCACCATATTAAAATTTCACAAATGTACCCACCTCTCATCATAAGAGAAATTCAGAAATCCTTATGTTCTTAAAAGATTACTGTGGCAAGTTCATGGAGGATCAATCTACTGCTTTGTTTCATTCTTTTTATGGCATGAATATGGTGACTAACAGTATCCTTTAACTCCCTTTACTCCAAAGTTAGTTTGTGACTACTAGCTGGATTAGATTCTTTTATGAATGTTTTCTGCAGAGCATCATCAATATCCATTGTTCCTATCTTTGAACAATTCCGTTTCAAGGATATAAATGAATTTTTTTCTACCAACACTGCTTATGATAGTCAAGTACTTCTTCACTTTTAGCTTGAATAATTTAACATGTTGCTGCAGGGGCTATAATTTATTTTTGCATAAGTCTCTAAGTATTTGACAAAATGTCATCTTTATTCAACTGCAACTGATAAATCAAGTCTGTATTGCACGGACTTAATTTTTAAAAATAACCTTAATCTTTTTTTTTTTTTTTTTAAGGTTTTTTTTTTTTTTTTTTTTTTTTTTTTTTTTTTTTTTTTTTTTTTTTTTTTTTTTTTTTTTTTTTTTTTTTTTTTTTGAGGCCTCATATATTTTTTTTTTTTTTTTTTTCAAATTAACTAGATTTTAACAATTTTTATAAACATTGCTATGTTTGTTTCAGTAATGTTGCCTATTTTGTTCTAGTTGATTTCAAGACTCTTTCCTTTTAAAAGAGGCTTATGTCATTCTTACTGGGCCCCTAATTTTTGGGCATTTTATAATGTCATCGACAAAGTGCTTTCAAAAATAGGTAAATGTTATTATACAAATAAATAACTTAAGTGTGTATTATTAAAATGGAGGAAGTTTTATTGTTATTGTATATGCATTATTCTTGTTTTACACTCAACTTATTATTTTAATATTGTTTCTGTTAGTAATAAAACATTCATTTATTCCTATTATTTTTAATTTCAGTTGTATTTTTCTACCCCGATACATATTATCATCAAGGTGTAATGACTTCAGGATTGGTCCAGGAGTATGAGCATAATATTTTGCCATCTATTAATCCTATTGTGACAGCAGTGTTAGTCTTAATTTCCATGATGGTTTGTAATTCATGCATTAAGGAAAATTTACATTTGATTATTTAAATTAAAGTGATACCATTAGGTAGTTTCTCCTCAAATTGATTTCATATCAATCATACTTACTCATATATTTTAAAATATGTATATATTTTTTTTTTAACACAGCCTTGTTTATGGAAGTTGTGGGTTAGCCCAGGGAACCCATTACATTTTGTGAGAGCAGTTATATTATGTACCAGTTGTTCATTTGTGTTTGGATGGCACGTTCACGAAAAAGCTGTACTCATGATAATAGTTCCACAAAGGTATTACTACCTTCAAATTTCTATTTTATATTATGAATCATAATTCTTTGTCCTATTTTTGAATTATTTTATTTTCACTACTATAATAAAATAGAAATTTTTTTTCTTAATTATGCCTATCATTCACACTCATATGAATAAACATCATTTGTTAAAGGTCTTTGCTTCATCAGGTTTATCCAATCTAAAGTTCCTCTTTATTATCATCATTTTCTACTACAATCCTGACTTTCTTTTGAAACTGTTAACACCCTCCAGTTACTTGTTCTGGAGCTATTGGATACATGGTCAATTCTAGTCTAGGCCTTCCAACTGTTTGCCGATTAGTATTTTATTTCTTCTTCAGATATGAACTGTCCATTTAAGCCTGATCTTAAGGCTGGTTTAAGAAGACACATACCAGTTACTTGCACAATATCTCGCGAGTACGTTGCATGTGGCAACTACTTTCTGTTAAATGGCATGTTTATACGGTAATTTGTACCCCAGAAGATGGTACAAAATTTGATTTTGGGTGGTGGGGGATGGAGTGCGCATGCATGAAGAGTCCCACCCTACTGAAATGAAATGTGTGGTTACTACTGCTTGCATGCCAATTATGAGCAAATGTATTTTCAGTGTGCCAGTGCCACCAATTTGCTGTCATGTGTATTCTAAGCTAACTGCTTGTATATTTTTTTTTTCAAAAATAATAATTGATGTCCCACTCTCATGGTACCTCTCCGTAACAAATTTCAAATTCATAGCAGATCATTGAATGGATCTGTGTCTTTTAATGTCTTGGTTAGCTTCATTTTAATTACTTTCTAAATCTTGTTGCTGACCAAAATAACATCACTATAAAATCAGATACCATCTCAAACATCGATACATCTTAATAATTCTCATTTGGGTTTCTGATTACTGACAATTAGCTTTATCTAAATTTATGGTTAGTACCAGGAATCCAGCAGCTGTCTTAAGAAAATGGAAGATTTTTATGTCTGATTTCAAAAATATCAACATTCTGCTCTGTTGATACTTTCATAAATTCACATAAACTCCGTAAATAAGTATTGCATTAGTATGTTATTTTCCATACCTCCCTCTTGAATGGTTCAGAGACTAGAAGCAAACAAAAAAAAAAAAAAAAAAAAGAAAGAATACAAAACGATTGGCTAGTTCTGATTTTTTGGTATCTTATTTTGGTTTGGACTAACGCTAAAAATCCAAGCATGCAAAAAACAAGAAGATATGTATACATTATTGAATATGAATTTAGATTTTTTTTAAATTCACTTTTTATAAGTACTTTAACATGTGTTGAAGTGGTTCAATTTAAATATGGTTTTCTTATTTGCCTAACTTAGTTCACTTTTCATCATTCTTAATTTTAAAATAGGTTAAGGAAATTAGCCACGATTGTAGGAACTACTAGATAAAGCTCTATTATATATGTTTCTGTACATATGAATATATTTTCTTGACTATTAGTGTTAATATTTTAGTTTAACTGATTTTCTGTTTACCTTTCATACTGTTGTACCTAAAATGATTAGTTATAATTGAAATGATTGATTTATTAAAATAAATTCATATATTTACAAATTTATTAGAGGAATATTGAAGTAATAGTGTATATTGTTAATTTACATTTTTATTTTTCGTGTCATTATAATTGTTTATTTCTGTTTTTCCTTTTATTATTATTTTTCTTTTTCTTTTTCAGTTTGATGGCTGTATTGGGACAAAGAGAGGCAGAAATTTTTTCCTTTTTTTCAATAGTGGGACACTTTTCTCTGTTACCTTTAATTTACACTCAGAATGAATTCATTATAAAATTAGTTCTGTTAGCAATTTATAGTTCTTATATGATTTATGCTTTGGCTGATTTATTTAGATCTCAATGTTATGGACCTTTCCCTCTTCTTAACATTCAGGAAAATATTTATATAGTAGGGTTAATTTTGTTATTTATCTATGAAAATGTTATCCACTCATTTTATAACATTAATGAAAAATATCCATTTTTACCACTATTGTTAACTTCATTTTACTGCTCCTTTGGTATAACTTATAGCACAGTAAAATATTACATACTATTCCTTAAAATGAAAGCCAGTGAGCATAAACACAAAATGTACTAATAGTTATAAATTAATTTTTATACAAGTAATTTATGTTTAAAAAAATATATATTTTTGTTAATTTTGTTTGATGTATGTTTTGTTTTTCTATTTACCTATCCTTAATATATAAAAAGAGTCTTAAGCAATTAATTTTATGTTTTGAACATTTGTTTACTAACGGCTTACTCTACCAAATAATTGGAGAATCTGAAAAAGTAAGTTTGAATTACTGTATGTTTCAAATGAATATACAATAAATATCTGACCTATTTTACATGTTTTGAGGTATTCAAGGGAATATCTTTTATGTAAAAATTGTTGGGTGTAAAAAGAATCTGTATTAATGAGTGATTAGTTAATACTAATTAGTCCAGTGGCTCCAGAGAAGGTGACTGTTGCATGGAGATGTGTACAGCAAATTTTTGTTCTGGGTGCTTCCCTAACCCATATAGATCATTTCTATCAAGGGTACGCGTTTCTGCTATGAGGAGATGTTTTCAAAATAGCTGCCAAAATCACATCAGGAAAATCCATATATCTCTTAAACTAGTCGCTGTATCAAATAATTTTAAAGGATAAATTTTGCTCAAAACACTTTCTTACATTGAATAAATGTATGTTAGTACTATTTTTTTTTTTTTTTTCTTATTTGTGCTTAACATCCTTGAGCACTCCAACTTGGGCAGGGAGCAGGGCCGCTGAGAGGGGGGGGCAAAATCCCTGGGGCCTAGGCTGAGGTGACCACTTGGATTTAACAGTCTTTTTCACTTACACTTCCATCAAGATTAAGTGTGAACCTTATACCTGACATAACTTTATTAAAGCACTGTCAGGGTCAAATGCGATTAAGCATTAGTTTACCATTTATTATATAACTAATCCAAAACTCAAAATTATATAATATAAAATATTTTATAGTTTTTATTTTTGTTTTTGCTTTTGTGATCATGATGGTTATCCTGAAAAAATATTTTTAGGCGGTGTGTCAAAGGCAATGTGGATAGAGAAATTAGAAGCTGGAGTCTCAAACAAAATTGAAACCGCCTCCCTATATACCACTCGCTCTTACTTCCAAATGTTCAGGAAAGTCTTAGACCATTCAGATTTCTGCTTAACAAAAGATGCCTCATTGCCTATTTCTACTACTCAAACGATATCTATGGTCAATTTTGCTAAATGCTGTGTATTGCTAAATTAAATTTTTATCGAATATATATATAAACATAGAATGAGCTGTAGCTAACGGGCCGGAAAAACATCTTAACACTTTCCCTGCCTCGGCAGGACGCCATTTCCCTACATCAATACTTGGTTATAAGCTGCCCAATAATGAAACAGTCCCCAGAGATTGGCTAGTTTGGATTAATTTTGAGGAAGCTTTATTTTGTTTCCCATGTAGACTATTTTCTACTGTCACATTTTTGTCGACTCAAGTTTGCCTGAATTGATGGTTATTTCAGAGATCTCAAAAGGAATGGGAAAGTATGGAACCAAACTTAGGGAAAGCTGGTGCCATTTTTCAAGGTTTGAATAACCAGTTGGATACTAAAACGTCTCTTCCATGTAGACAAATCTTAGGAAGAATTTTTAATTTCATACTATTTTTAAGCGAGCATGTTCTACCATTTAGAGGTGATACCTAGTGAGAATTGAATTAAATAGAGGAGCCTTCCCCTAGCAGAGAGGCAGGCAGAGATGTGCTCCACTACCCCCACCCCTTACAGCCCCACTTTTCCTAGGAAGGGCCCTTACTGAGCACTGAATTTTGACTGATTTCTGTATTTTTTAAAATATAATCATAATCGTAATTTTTGTACCTATAGTAATTGTTGTCTACCTTTTTATTATTATAATTATGAATAGTATTTTTCATTGTTATAATTAATAAAGAAGGGATAGGAAAGGTGAGCCATATTGTAAAACATTAATAAGAGCATGAGAATAGAAATTATTTATGAATTTTTCATTGACCTTTGAAGTGAATAACGTTTTTCAGTTCTAATCTTATTTTTTGTTTTTCTATTTCTTCATTATTATCTCTAACAATTTTTTTAATGCTTAGAGTAAAATAAATTTTACCAATGCTCTAAAGGAGCCAATGGTTGTGGTTATCTTCCTCACCTATTAAGAGATGATCATTGCCTTAAAAAAAATTGGTATATAAACCTGCAGTCAGCTTATTTAACAATACATTTATATCGCCCCTAAACGTCTCGTTTCTCCTTACTATTTTTTCATAGGCTTTACAAACCCTTATTAATCCTCTTTCATTTTCTTGTAATTTAAGCATTTTTTCCAAATGCTCCCAGCTGACACTCCTCCCAGAATTATCAGTCAGTTCTCTCAAATCGTGAAGAGTCTTTCTCACAAGCTTTAACATGTGTGTCGGATCAAAGAAAACGTCAACGTGATGAGTGTCAGTTTCAAAAAATGTTTTCATGGTACTTGGTACAAATAAATTTTATAATGCCTTCATCTTCTCTTAGTTTCATGTCTTCATCTTCTTATAAATATTTGGTGGAACCTCACCTCTGCCCGGCCCTCGGGGATTTTTCCCCCCTCCCCTCCCCTCTCAGCGGCCTTGCTTCCTGCACAAGGATGTTAAGCCCCAATAAAAAAAAAGTAATACATTTATTAAATGTAAGAAAGTCGTTTGAGCAAAATTTATCTTTTAAAATTATGGATATATGGATTTTTCTGATATAATTTTGGCGGAGATTGGTGGCCATTCTGGAAAAATCTCCCCATAGCAGAAAGTGTACCCTTGATAGAAATGATCTATATGGGTTAGGGAAGCACCCAGAACAAAAATTTGCTGTACACATCTCCATGCAACAGTCACCTTCTCTACAGCTCCTAGACTAAATCTAAATGCTATCAAACTAATATATCCAAATATTCTTTTAAATTCAGTTAAAAATATGACAATATATTTTTAGATATAGAGCTGTATTCTAGGATTTTTCCAAATCATTAATATGGATATATTCATTAATATTTTCCAAACAAACTCATACTTACAATGTTAAACTGATATTTTTTACAGATTAATGTGATTATTATTACCGTTTGAGAATGAAGCAAAAAGTGTTGCTCTAGATGAAGAATTATTAGATTCCTGGATTGGGTTAACGGCTTCATTCTTGTAACCTAAGAAATTCCTGTCATTATCGTGTACTTAATTATGCACCAGGCATTCATTGAATCTAGCAAGATTCTGAAAATTCCACAGCAATTGGTGCGATTAATATTGATTTCTGGAGACCTGATTTATATGTGAACTAAAACTTAAAATATTTATATATGTATATGGTTTGGTAATCATGTCAATAAATTTTTTTTAAATATGTAAAAAAAAAGAATTATATAGATTATATAGATTATATAGATATGTGTGATGTCCTGAGATGTGTCAAGGTTCCCCACTACCTGGGCATCTTTTTATCTCATAATTGTGCTACTTAAAGTTACTTTTATTTTGATACCCACTTGAAGCACAGCAGTTCTGCTTTTATTGTACTCTAATGACTTAATTAATTATTTTTTATATAATTTTCAAAAAAATCCAGAACTGAAAAAAAAATGGGCAAGGGCCATGAAAAGAAAAAGAACACTTAAGAACATATGACGGAATTGGAAGAAAAAAAATTGTGTATAAATATTTCGAGTTCGAGTACTGTCAACAATCGAACAACATTTCAAAAACTTCATTTTGACAAAGGGAATCAGAAAAGCACATCAATCCCAAATTAAAAAAAAAATGTATGTTGATCGCCTAAAACATTTTGCAACAACTCTTCATTTTTTATCTCCAAAAGCATGCAATGTTCGGGACACTATTTAAACACGTCTTCCATATCCGCGATCTATATCTAGGTGGTATTCTTCAATTAATGCTGAGCCTTAGTTCTGCATAGAAGTATTCAGAGTGCTTAAAGAAAAATGTTCTGGGATGGTAAAAAGCTTTATAGTGCCTGGGTCTAGGATGTGGTAATTTGAATGATAGTGCTCCTACAGCCTATGAGGTTTTTGACATTTATTTTGTATGGTATTAATTCCTTATGGAAAATACCTTTGGGATATTTCATTATAAAAGGAATCACTGGTGAACAGGTTTCTTCATTAGTTTCTCAATGCTTAGAACAATAAGCAATATAAATATCAACGTTACTTCCATCAAATGTGATGGCAATCCATCTAATTTTTCTGGTTTGTTGCATTTGGGTGTTAAATTTAATGATCCAGGTTAGCTTACCCTTCAGTAGTGGTGCTCATATTTTGCTGCCAATAGTGGCAGGAGGAGCAAAGTAACACCTGTAATTTCTATGTGCTATTCGTCAAAGAGATATTTAAAATATGTTTCATTTTGTTTATTAGGACCAGTTAAAGAAACTCACATTTACTAAAAAATATATTTTTATAATTTATCCCAAATTTATGTATTTAAAAAGAAACAGAATTTTATACAAAATATATTTTTAAAAGAAGCAATGTTTATGTTTAAACTTTTAAATAGAATTTTAAAGTTAAATCACACATTATTATATTCATTTTTTTTCTTATTTACTGTACTTTCAGAACTATCATTTTTTTAATCTTTGGAAGAATAGGCGTTAAACATAGTGGGCACTTTATGTGACAATAACTGACAACAAATTATTTGTCTGAAAATGAGTCAGGTATTAGGAGAGGGTTTTCTTGGAAAATACCTAGCACATAGACGTTTCATAGATTTCCAGTAAAAAATAATTTGGAAAAGTTGGTGGAAGTTATTAATTTTCTTCTCCCCGCCACCACTGAAGGGTTAAAAACATTTTGAATCAGGTCATCATCATTTGATAGTGTTTCTAGATCCACCTCATCATATGCTTAAATTAGTAAGAAATACTTTACATGATTTAAAGGAACTGAGGGACATGAACAGGATAATAATAAGTTGAGATTTTTTTTCAAAAATTAATAGATCTAAAAGAGATCACTGGATTGAATCTGGGTAAGAGCATAAAGCGACAACATATTTAGTTACAAATCAAAAGATGAAAGTAAAATTTGCAGAACAGTTGTTGAGTAGAAACGTAGCTGATGCATTGTTATATTGCAGGGAAAACAAAACTTCAGAAATATAAAAGGGAAATATTTAAAAGAGCAATAAATGAAAATAAAAAAAAACAAAAATTGTTGGTATCCTGAATAAAGCAGAAAATTATATCAAAGTACTAAAAGAATATGTTTGACCAATACTTTGTGGCTCTAAGAAAACTGGAATTTCAGGATTTTTTATTTGTATAAAGAGTTTGAAAAATATGTATCATGTCATTATCGAAAAAAAAAACCAAATGTTACTACACACACCAATGTACAAAGTCAGCCAAGAACATTTAGAGTGATTTTTCAGTTACATAAGAGGCAGAGGAAGAAAGAATGATAATCTGAGTGCCTATAAATTTTGTCACATATTCAGCAAAATCAAAGTCCATAAGTAGCTACATGAGGATTATGCAAGTAGTTGGAACGCAATACCACTCGGTAAACTAGATTTGGGAATGGGTTTTGAAAGAAAAATGAACAGCAAAGAAAAAATTAATTAGTCGAAACCTATGTCAATCTTACTTGAACCTGAGTCTAAGAGGTATGTACGCAGATTGAGAAAAGATTTTTAAAAAATTGTAGCTATTCATATAAAAGACTATTTTAAAAAAAAATTATTGTATAACTGTTCAATCAATCACAAGAGACCTAAATGATAATAACTAGGGTTCTATACACTCATAAAAATTATATGATAATTATTTGTTAGGGGCTGTCAAGGAGGATGAAGACCTTGCTGTACGATTGGATCATTTTTCACTTTTAGTATGGGACATTTTTTATTACATTTGCTGGTACATATCTTTAGTATCTCCTTATAAATTTTTACTCATTTTAACTGAATAGCAAATTTTATTTTGTTTTTTCTGATTTTTAGGATATGTTGTTCGAAGCCTGAGGAGAAAAATAATGTGCAGGCTGCCTGTTGATACCAACATCTGTTGATGACCCTGAATTTTTATATTTTGTGAATTCAGTAAAAATTAAAAACCGTGGAGGTTTGTTGAGTCCATCATCAGATGTTACAAGAATATTCGCCATAAGTGAAAAGATATTTTTAAGTATTAGCTCAAGAAATATCAAAATTGTTGGTGATACTAATTGATTTTTAAGAACTTTAATTGTTTAAGTTATTGTTTACAGATGAACTTTTTTTTTATCTATTCCCCTCATTTTGGTCGATATTGACAAAGACACAAGTTTTGGCTTATCAAATTGAATGGAAAATAATATTTTAGTATAACAATTGAGTAAGTTATTAAAGGAAAAAACAAAAACATATTACCAAACCAGAAATTAAGGAAAAAGTTTATTGAAGTGATTCAAATAGAGGTCAGTTAAGTACTGCATTTTGAAATAAATTATTTACTTGTTATAGATTATTTCTGTATACTAATATATTTATTATTAATGTTTTGTTTTTTAAGATTATTTTGTTTATTTTTATTTTTCCCTATTGTATTGTTTATTTTTCCTAATTTTAGCGTTTGGTTCACCACTAATATAAAGTTTTTAAAAGCACAGCGGCTTGATATCTCAATTATATGTTTTGGAACTTTGCTGTATGTTGTATTTTTATTAAATGCTTTAGTTCTAAATAATAAAATAATGTTATTATTTAATGCCTTTTATTGCTCCTTTTGAAACCTAAACCCTTTATTTATGTGTTGAATATAATTGTAAGTTTATTAATAAAAATTTAAATACTTTATCAGCAAAACACTACATAAAATGAGGGAAAAAGTGATTTTGGAAGGGAGAAAGCCGCAGAGTGGGGGGATTGGAACATACCCCCACCATACCTCCACAACCAGAATGCCAACTATATCTTATTCAGTGCTGAGCGGTTGTGATGCGTTACGATTTTAGGTTATCGGCAGTGTTGAGAAACTATACTATGTTGCCTCCGTGAACGCACCTTAAGTAAAATTAAAACGTTTTTATATATTGTACATCAACAGGTCATATTACATCCATATTTTCAGAAAAAATTGGCGATTGTAGCAAGGTAATATTTTTTCTAAAATTATTAATTTATAATAATTTACAGCAATTATTTGATCAGTTAATATACGGATGCCACTCACACTTTCATAGTGTATGGAAACTAATTTGTGTCCTCTTCCGCAAGCCGATCTGCAAATAGCCTCAAAGCTAGGTATCCCACCTGTACTAGGTAGGGTAAACCTCCAGTTAAATGAATTTTTTTTAAATGTCTAATGTATTGTCATTCCTAAATTCACATGCTTTTAAAATATATTGGAAGTGATTTCAAGATATAGGGCGAAAGAAAAATAATTTCTAATAACCCCCTTGAAGGATTCTCACGTAAGTTCCTTATGATATCATTTATGTTTATTAGTTGCACTTCTATATTACATTTCCCTTACAGCAATAAAACTTGAAATTATTGATTTGTATTCTAGTGTCCACTGCAGATGCGTTTTTTTAAATTTATTTAGTTTTTTTTTTTTAATAGTTGCAAGTCCAAGTATAATTGAAGTGTACATGAAAATGTCAAAATACTTTTATTCACATTATAAGAACCGAAATAAACACTTCCTTTAGAAACCGAAGGGTGACGCTCCCAAAGTCAATGCCATAAAGATAAGTTATTCCTATAATCGAAAAGTCTTTGTTTTAATCACCAAATGCCGTGTTTTAATTAATAATTTTCTGCTCAGTGAATTTAAGGTTCTGTAAATATGGTCAGTGGTACTTCCCTGTAGTTACGTTTTCTGGTTTCTCCTTGAACTTCTAATCGTTGAGTTGGTTGGTATGGGATGTAATCAGAACGTTAACATGTGATAGCGTTTTCCCATTTCCTCCAGTAAAATTAAATACTAGAGAGATTTGAGAAGTGAAGAGACTTCAATGAGCGGAAAGTGTAAAATATTTTGCTCAAATAGTTGTGCCAACCTTCCTCTTATCATGTCCCACAAGTATAACGAGCTCCGTACCCAGTTAAGCTGTCCTGAAACAGTTAAACGTCTTAATAATATTTTCATAAAATAAACGGTAACTGTGGGGACTTCCCATAACCATTATGTATCAAATATTATACATCCTTGTGAATATTTCATGATGTATCCAGTGCTTTATTCAGTTTTTTTTTTTTTTTTTTTTTTTTTTTTTTTTTTTTTTGTAATATACATTTCTCTAGTTAAAACTGAAATTAATAGACGGTGGTCTGATGAAAGGAGAAAACATTAGGCAGAGGTGATGAAGAAACATTGGAAAGAACGGAAGAGTAAGGAATGAATTGTTGAACATTTTCCACAGATGGCCGAACTCGAATGAAGAAGGAGGCA
The DNA here is from genome assembly GCA_003667255.2 of Euschistus heros. Classification (NCBI taxonomy): domain Eukaryota; kingdom Metazoa; phylum Arthropoda; class Insecta; order Hemiptera; family Pentatomidae; genus Euschistus; species Euschistus heros. Next base: position 286,464 of record RCWM02000019.1, read on the forward strand.
ACATTTCTCATATTTTTAATGGCTATTTAATAGATTTATAGGTTACCTAAGCAAAGGAGGTAACCTGTGTGATTGGAGGTCCGTTGATTATACTCGCCCTTTATAGCTTTTCAACTTAAAGTAATATTCTACAAAGTAATATTCTGACGAATTACCAAAAACATTACTATGTATTAATGTTATTCTTTTAAAAGTTTTAATTATGTTTTAATTTTACTTTAAGAAACCAAAAAGTATCCTGAAAGGAGAGGAAGTTTAGAGCTTTGTAAATATAATAAATCTTTGTCTAATATTACTGGTTGATTAATTTCGGTCAACAAAAACTTTTTAACTACTATGCTTTTCTCTTTTTTCAGGAATGAAGTAGCAGTCATTTTTGTGAATGTGAACAAAAATAGACGTGATCAAGACACCAGTTCCGAGAGACGCTTTAACTAGAGTATCATATTATGTGCTCATCAGTGTGTACAAAACATTATTTCCTTAGAAAGAAGGATTTGGAGACAATGGTAAGATGCTATTTAACTGCTGTTAATAAATTATATATTAGCTGAACATTGCTTGCATATAAGAGTCTCTTGAATTTATTAATCAAATAACTTCCATTTTTTAAATCCATATTCGTTTATTTTTTTTTTTTTTTTTTTTTTTTTTGAAGAAATTTACGATTTAGTTTAATGTGAAATTAAGACACATAAAAAAGTTTTACATTATAATGAAGTTTTCATTATATTAAAATAAGTTTTAACCATGTATGATTTTGTTAAAAAATAAAAACTGTTGATAAATATTGCTCTTAATTTCTTATATTAAAATACTGTTGTTAAAAAATATCTCTTAGTAACTCACATGAATGAATATATGACTCACAATGCTATATTATTTTAGTTTTGACAATAACATGCTTTGTTTCAGGCTGATGAGAACCAGGCTTATTTTCCGGGCACACCGCCTCCCCCAGAAGGTTAATAAATTATACAATTGATTTATAAATAACAGTCATTTTGCAGCTATGGTATAACTATGTTTATTTTATAAATTGATCAATGCAATGCATTCAAGTTGCTCTGTCATATACTAATTATGTTTATAATATCTATTGAACATTTTCTGTGAGAATTCATTATATAATTGACGGGTCCAAGGGAAAAAATGTTCATATCCGTTTGTATGTATTTTGTGAAAACAGCCAGGCCCCACTTTGTATATGGGCTGACTGGGCTATAGCCCAGAGCGCCAAATTTCCCCCAAATTTTTTTTTACAATATTGTTTTGATTAGTTTTGTTTTAATGTTCCACTCTAAAGAAAATCTCAATTTGGAAACAACATAAAAGTGAATCTGCTTCTGTAAAAATTATTCTGGTTCAATACAGTGTATTATTATTCTGTTTCAGTACAGTACATTGTTTTGCAGGCAAAAAACTTTGCCAAAGCGAAATTAAGAGCAAAATCTGTCATTTATTTATGTTTTGTTAAGGTTTATTTAACTTTATTCCTTTACTAAAGCTTTATACTTACTATGTACTAACTTCAATTTTTATTGGTGTTCAATAAATCTTTAAAGCTCACAACTTTGGTGGTCTTATTAATGAAACTTGCTTTTGCTACTGCATACCCCCCCACACCCTTCGACAGGGAGGGGGGGGCGCGCCAAAACTGCCGCTGTTGCGCTATTCACCCTAAACCCGGGCTTGAAAACAGCACAATAAAGTTTATCAATGAATAGCTAGTGAAATAATAACCATGTTCAAAAACTGTTTTATTGCATTGAATATTATGAGAAAAATTAAAATTCTTACAAAATAATGTTTATTAATTATTTCCGAAAATTCTCTGGACAACATTTGTTTCTTAGTAGATTGAGCCATCATTATCTATTAACGGGTCATTCATGTATTCATTCTCATTTCCGTCCTCATCATCTATGTCTGCTCGTAAGTTGCGAGTTGAAATTTCTTGGATCCGCCCTTTGTATAAACTGCTGGTGCTGAGGTGTTGCATCTCTGTATTTGTCCAACTTAATTGCGATTGGGCCTGAGTAAGAAGGGTTCAGCGTCATCACTGGAGTGGTGCTTTTCTCGTTCTTAGTTTTTTATTAAATTCTCTTGAATCAAAGACTTAGTGAACGCACCGAAATTATGTCTTGTGTAATATGAGCTTCGGTTGGTTTTTTACTATTTTGACCACTCTGATAGTTCTCGTTCGCGTGGGGCATATTTTCCTGTACAATCGGGATAGGTACTGCATCCTCGTTTGGAATTGCACTTCTCCATAGTTTAGGTTGATGAAAGGTAACGGCTTTACTCTGCTGTTTATTAACACTTCACGCCAATCTTCGGGTGTTTGAGGATATGATTTTTGATTGATCAAACTCATGTTACGTTGACATTCTAGGTATAAACCTTATATCATGGACATTAAAATTTCTTTCCCAAACGCTCTCAGACATAAACGTTTCTTCCCTACGACATGAAAACTTCATTCACCATTATTTGGTTGATCTAAACGTTTCTTCTTTTGAAACGAATATGCGATCTTCAGTTTAATTGGAAGTGGGTTTAATACCATCATTAACTCAAATCCGACAAAAAATGGTAACAATCGTTTTTTCCCGTGGCCCATTCAATTGCATACAATCTAAATGTTATATAAAGAAAAACAGTAAAGCTACATCTATTATTATTATAATTTTTTTTGTTGATAGATGATTTTATTCCTTTTTTGATATTCAGAAATATTGGTTGTCTCCCATAACTCTTTCTTTTAAATATTATACAGAATACTCTCTCTTTTGAATTATTGAACTGGGAATGGATATTTCTGGATTGATCTGTTGAGAAAGAAATTGTTGCAAAGCTTCTGGTCTGTGAAGCTATAAAATATTCCAGGTAGCTAGTCTATTAGAGATGCATTCACATAACTGAGTAATAAGGGAAGAGTTGTATAGCGAACTGTTGGAAAGGGCTATTCCTGTGAAGCTCAGTTGCCTTAAATATATAATATAATTATAAAATAAGGATGGTAGTCTGTTTAGTCCCTACCATGGAATGGCATCAGAGTGTTTATGCATCCATAGAGGGCTTAATCAAAGAGATGGCCTAGCGTATTCGACAATATCTCACTTTGATTGGAGGAATTCATTTATTTAAGATCTCTGATAGATCCCTTGGAATGACTTTGCCCAGGAAATTCAGCACAGGATTGTCTCTGCAAAGAGATTTTATTGAGACCTACTTGCGTGTTTCAAGAACGGTTACATCTCCATTAAATATCTAAATATATTTAAGTTTGAATTGTTTAAATTAATTTTGGTTTTTGATGAGGTCAGTCTAAGTTTAATATAAGAAAGGTAATGCTTATTGACATTTTCTTTTAATCCATGGCAACATTCAATCCAAACCATGTGAAGAGTACTTTTATTCTTGACTGATTCATAAAAAAAAAAAAAAAAAAAAGTAAAATATATATAGAGGGTGAATATCTCTCAGTGTATAAAAAAAAATTGGGTGAAACTAGATTAAAAATGTAGCAAAATGCCGCAAACCTCACTTTTCTATTCCAACTCGTTGCAGATATACCGTAAATCAAAGACATTTTTGAGGAAACCACGTTTTTTTTTCCATAAAAGCTGTAATATCTCCATTTTATTTAAATATTTTTCAAACTTTTACCACAGTTTCGGATTTAGCATTATATTTTCTATTATAGCTGAGTACTTGTAATCTTGAATTTCACAAACTTGGTATCTAAAGAACAGCTTGATCTTCACCTTATTTGGGGAAGTCACAATGTCGTATTTCTTCAACGCTCACCGTTTTTCGAGAAAACTATCCACAAAACGTCAAATTTGACAAAATTTGCAAATTTAATCAGCTTTCGAATGATATGTTAAACGTAATGATTTTGTTTCAATTTCATGGAGAAATTTACTTTTGAAACCAAAAAAACGTGTTGTTCTCATTTGGCATGAGTTTCTTGTGTCATTGGCAAAATCAGATACTTGTGTAAATAAAACATTATGACAATCCCTTAATGGAATTATGCATTTTAAACATAATAAAGTCTTCATTGGAATAAAAAGCAAAGAAAAAAATTATTGTTTAATAGAAAATAAAGGAAAACTGTCAATAAAGCGACACCAAATCAGAGGATCTTATGTTATTAGATTTATTTATGTATTACTATAATTTAGGATTTATTTTATTAGATTTTTAATGTAAAGTTTAAAACTCAATGATAATGAAAATAAACCTCAATTTTGCTAATTGCTTCTGAATGCAGATGATATTAAAGAATACCACTTCTTGCGGTGAATTTATGGCTAGATGGGTCTTTTTTTTACAGGGGAAGGCATTTCTACCTATCCATGTATATCGTTGGTTTATATTTGTATTGCCTTCGAATAATGTGGAGGAGCACCAACGATACTCCACTGGAACAGTAGAAATGTTCCAGTGGAGTATCGTTGGTTTATTTATATTTGTATAGTTGTCGAATAGTGTTGAAAAATCATAGTTTGCCCAACAGACTGAATGATGAAATAACAAAGATTTGTTACGAAATATCCTACCACAACTTCATCACGATATTCCACCTGAAGATCGGCAAAATATGATTTTCCAACACCATGGTGCTCCTCCACATTATTCGAAGGCAATACAAACATAAACCAACGATATACATGGATAGGTAGAAATGCCTTCCCCTCTAAAAACAGACTCAACTAGCCGTAAAATTCACCTCAAAAAGTAGTATTCTTCAACACAATCTGCATTCAGAAGCTAACGGCAAAATTGAGGTCTATGTTCAATATCATTGGATTTTAAACATTACATTGAAAATCTAATAAAATAAATCCTAAATAATAATAATAAATAAATAAATAAATGTAATAACATAAGATCCTCTGATCTGGTGTCGCTTTATTGACAGTTATTTTCTACTAAACAATATTTTTTTTCTTTGCTTTTTATTCCAATGAAGAGTGTATTATGTTTAAAATGCACATTTCCATTAAGGGATTGTCATAATGTTTTATTTACACAAATAACTGATTTGTATGCCAAATGTGAACACCATGTTTTTTCGGTTTCAAAAGTAAATTTCTCCATGACATTGAAACAAAATCATTACATTTAACATATAATTTGAAAGCTGATTAAATTTGCAAGTTTTTGTCAGATTTGAGGTTTTGTGGATAGTTTTTTTCGAAAACGGTGAGCGTTGAAGTAATATAAGACTTTGTGACTTCCCCACATAAGGTGAAGATCAAGCTGTTCTTTAGATACCAAGTTTGTAAAATTCAAGGTTAAAAGTACTTAGCTTTTATAGAAAATTTAATGTTATATCCTAAACTGTGGTCAAAATTTGAAAAATATTTAAATAAAATGGAGATATTACAGCTTTTATGGAAAAAAACGTGGTTTCCTCAAAAAAGTCTTTGATTTACGGTATATCTGCAACGGGTTGGAATAGAAAAGTGAGGTTTGCGGCATTTTGCTACATTTTTGATCTAGTTTCATCCAATTTTTTTTTTTTTTTTTTATACACTATGAGATACTCACCCTGTATATATGTTCAGTGAAATACCGCAAGTTCTAATTTAATGGTTTTTTTTTCAATTGATAAGACAGGAATATACCTATTTTATATGTATTTGTTACCAGGTAATTTCGTTATTCAGCATCTGCTGACAGTGCCTAGAGGGTGCTTATTTGATTACAGTCATCCATTAAGAAGATGTATTCAAGATAAGGTAAAATTCACAAAATGTATTACTGTATCTAAAGAATATTAAACTATTTTTAATTTAGCAGAGAATATAACATTTGGTGTTTACATGGGAGGCTAATCGTGTAAACAGATAGAATGCCTGAATTATTTGAATGTATTTCGTTTTTAACTATTTTTTTATTGACAAATATTGACAACTGTAGCCCTAAAGTGTAGTAACTAATATTTATGTAATTAAGTTTTTATAACTAGGGTATAAAAAATAAATAAATAAAAAAATTATCGTCAGAATTATAATTTTTATTTTTAAAAAAATATTTATTGAAATTTACAACTGTATACAATATAAAATATAATACATCAAGTAAATGTGATGACATGGATAAAAATGACACGTCACTGGTTTTTAAAGCAACTACCCATTGGTAGCACTTCTAAAGGTTCTATATAATGAAGTACTATATTAGAAGGTCCGAGGCCATCTTCTTTTCACCTCGGGGGGGTTATCTGGAATGGAATGAGAAGCAAGTTGTAATACTAATGGATTTGAATGATTGTGGAGTTTGCTATGAAAGGATTGATATTTGGTTTGAGCTATGTCAGAAACGTAAGGTATATTTAAGATCTTTGAGGATAGGTTTGTTTGCGACGAAGTAAGGAGCATTTAGGATTCTTTTTAAGGATTTTGGATTGTAAGGGTTGGATACGAGATAAATTGGATGGTTTTGTGGAGCCCCAAAGCTCAACTCCGTATGTCCAAATTGGTCTAATTATTGTTATGTAAATGAGTCTTTTGTAATTAATTGGAAGGTTGGAACGTTTGTCAAGTAAATGTTGAAGTCGAAAACGACGGGCAGTTTCTTGTCGTTTTAGTCTTGTATGTGAATTCTAGGTAAGATGTTTATCCAGATGGAGTCCTAGGTAGTGGATCTGTTCAACGGGGATTAGCGGGACACCGTTAAAGGATACTGTAGGACAGGAAGTCGTAGGTTTACGACGAAGGGTGAAGGTTATTTGATGGGATTTATTTTGATTCTCCATTTTTTGCACCATTCTTGGTTCACCACCAGGTTTTGTGATATGGGATTGAAGTGTCTGGGAGGCAATGAAGGGATCATTGTTTCCTGATAACACACACGTGTCATCAGCATACGTAGTGAGGATGGTGGTAGGATGTGTCGGAACAACAGCTGTATACACCGTGTAGAGGATTGGACCTAGGATACTTCCTTGAGGAACACCTGCAGATTGGGTAAAGAAAGAGGATTAGGAAATTTATGGGTTACTTTGAATGTTCTATGATGTTTGATATTTCTGAAGGATGGAATGCTTAAGGGGGAGAGGACATTGGAAGTGGGATATGAATATAAATATAATTCTAAATTGTTTTAGAACTACCAGAAATTTGCTTTAGAACCTCCAGAAACTACTTCCCGATATTTTATTGCTATTAAATTTTAAGACTAACTAAAATTAAACATAAACATGCTAATATTTGGTTATTTGTAAATGAAAGTTTTAATTTTTGAGTTATGTAGTTTGTATGTAGTTGTATTATAGTAATTAAGAGTCAACTTTATTACATATTGAGTATAAATTTGGTTATCATCGGGAGGAACTTCATCTATGCTGTGGTGATTTTACTTTCTCCTACTTGATGATCCAGCTATATAGAAGATACGTTGACTTCAATATGAGGAGCTTCACTTCCCTCTTCTTTTCCAGCTACAATGTTGCTTTATATGTGTTTTACAAAGATACAAAGATAGTCAGGCCCCACTTTGTATATGGGCTGACTCGGCTATAGCCCAGAGCGCCAAATTTTTAGGGGCGCCAAATTTCCCAAAAACATTTTTTTACAATATTGTTTTGTTGTAATGTTCCACTAAAGAAAATCTCAATTAATCTCAAAATTGGAAACAACAAAAGAGCTACTCTGCCTCTGTAAAAATTATTCAGTTTCAGTACAGTGAGCGCTCTTACATCCTCTACGAACAGCCTAAATTATTCCCGTCGCGCACCACTCATATCGGAGTCGCAGAGTTTCCCATAATAGAAATTAGGCGAATGACATCAGCTCGCGGCGACTAGGCCCCGTCTCGCAGTAGTATGCACACCGAGCCCCTTCACGTTTTTCGAATATCTCGTAAAATATTCGTTTTACAATAAAATGTCATTTCACCTTTTTTGTAGAGCATAAAATTTTACATTAAAAAAATTCACTGACGGCATAATAATAGGAGTATTTGTTATTGAGTTACATTTAATGAAAAGCTGCGCGACATTGTCCATACATTGTTTAAAGATTAAAAACGCATGAACTAATAATTGATTCATTGAAATCAAACTTGAGCAGACGAAAAAAAGCATATGAAGTGCTGTCGGACCGCTTACAGTCTAGCTTTGAAGTCTATTCACCCTAAACCTCTGCCTGAAGATAGTGAAAATGAATTAACATTGACTTTTCCACCTGAAATCAGTAGAAAATCATAAAATATCTTCTAATGAATATTGCTTGTTTAGGGAATTTTCAGCTCTGCCACAAATGAAGAGATGGTCAATATCCAGCAACTTTCTGCCCTGAGGAGTAATACTGAATGTGATGAACCACTTCAATGCTCACAGTCACTGGACGAAATACCTCGCTGTTATTTTATATTTGAAGGTATTAACCTAAATATTGAACATTCAGTTCATATAATATATATATCAGAACCCCCAATACAATTATATCATTAGAAAATAATTATTGATCAGAAACATTTTTCTTCGAATTTAGGCATTGAAATCATTATAGTTTTTTTTTTTTTTTTTAGTTAGTATTTTGGGAGATAGTTTATCAGAAGTTATTACTAAAATTTATCTTTTTTATCTTATTTTGACTGTGGTGTCAAAACTGCCCAATCAAGTGATCCTAAAACATGTTTTGATAATTGGTCCCTGAAATATTTTTGAGTTGATGTTCATGCATCGGAACATAGCCTCCTAGAATTGGTTTTTATAAAATGATTAAAAAGATTTTCTTTTATACTTTTATTTTTATAATTTAAGAAGCATTCATTTTGCACTAAAGCTGCTTGTAGAAGAAAAAAAATAGACCAAGAAAGATCATCTGTCCGAATTTCTTTCTTTGAGCAGTTTTTAGAATAGATTGAATAATCACAGATCCTTTGTGTATATGTTACAAGAAAAGTAGATCGTCCAGTAAGATTTGACTCTCCCTAGATAAAGTCGACTCTTACTGGACTTTTCAGTTAAAGTTGATTAAAACATAAAAATGTTGAAATTTGACCAACATTTACTAGTCAGAGTTGGCTATAGCGAGGTAAAGTATACTCTCACTGTCCTGAGGTAGTAAAAAATGACTTTATATTTAAATAAATATGTACTTTAAGAACGACTAGGCCGATTTTAATGAAATTTGATTATTATGTTTCTTTCATACTCACTAACATTCTAAATGGGTGTTAACAGATATTTTAATTTGTAGAGGGTGGGGGGAGGGGCTAAATATGTACTTAAGAACGACTCCGCCGATTTTAATGAAATTCGGTAATTATGTTCTTACTAACGTTTTGAAAGGGGGCTAACAGTTATGTTTTACTTTTTTTTGGAGGGGTCAACCAACAGGAAAAGTTGATCCTCAAGTAAGAGATGACTCGGCCGAATCGGTGTTAAAGTACATATCCCCATCCCCCGACCTCCCCCAAATTAAAACATAACTGTTAACGTCCTTTTAGACTGTTGGAGGCTATGAAAAAAACATAATTACCAAATTTCATTAAAATCGGCCGCGTCGTTCTCAAAGTACATATTGTGCTCAATGTAATCGTAATTTTATATTCAATTACAATTTGCTTAACTCTGCAGGTGAAAACTTCCTAGCGAATCAACTTTTAATAAAGCACAGCAGGCATAGTCAAATCATCCCAGGAAAAGTATCACAACTTTAACTGATGTTTTTAGTAAGAGTTAACTTTACCTAGGGAGAGTCAACTCTTAGTGGAGGATCTACTTTTCCAGTAACATATACATCTTATAATATTGCAAGGTCTACATTGAAACAAAATATAGAATTAAACCTTTTCATGTATATTCTATGTCATTTATACAGATTGTATCCAAACTTAAATTCAGTAATCCTTTTCCACATGATTTGGGTTCTCTTCTGGATGAAAAATTTAGGAAATCAACATAAAGCAGCAATATACACCTGGAGAGGACCATTGCCATCAAGGATTCATTCAAATGAAAATTATTCCAGAAAGGTAAATTATTATTCTTTTTTTAAATTTTATTTCATTTATAAAATTAAATTTTTATATAAATAATTAATGTTTGATTGGTCTGAGGCGGCTCAAAGCTCTGAACTAGTTGTAGTATCACAATAGTATAGAGAAACTGAAAAAATGTGCAGATAAATTAATGAATTAAAATACCACATCCTAATCCAGGATGAATTTTTCCTGAACTTACTAAACCGAATCACTCTCAATTGCCATACATTTTATCTATATAGTCAACTCATCAGAAATTTGTACGGACTAATAATATATCACAAAGTACACTATTTCTTTAATGGATCTGTAATGATTTACTGAACAATTATGTAGTGCTACATGGAGTGCATTATTACTACACAGATTTTTTTTTCATTATTTTACTCTGGTCTTTTCCTAACTTTTCCACCTGATCATTGAAGGATATTCCTGGATGTTCTTGAAGCCTACTTCCTTTTGGGTGGTTAAAGTTTTCTAGGATCACTGTTTCACACCCTGCAGACATGTCTGAACCATTGGAATTTTCATTTTCATATTTTCCTTGGTTACACAAACTTTTAGTTACTCTTTAATCATATTATTCTTAACTCAATTTCTTATCAGGAGTCTTATTTCCATAGCTGTGATATGACTTTTATGAGTTTGGACTGAGCTCTCTGCACCATGTAGGGTATGGTATATTTTATATATAATATAGGAGGTATATTGTTATATATACTAGAGGCTTGGTATCTTTCCCATTCCTTTTTTTAATTACTGTATTGCATATTTGATAGAAGAAATAATTTTATTTTCCTTTTGGAGTTGAGGTATGATTGGTGGTATAGAAGAATCAATTCAATTAGAGATTGATGAATTATTTATCATTTCTAGCAGTATTTTTTTTTATTTTTTTTATTAGATTAAAAATACATGAAGATTCAAAACTGCTACTTGATATTCAGATTTTATATTAAATAAATAAATGCTCACATGTTGTGAGGTAATTTTAAAAATGTAAGAAAAGAAATCAAACATGTAATGCACCTAATGAAGAGAAGCCGAAGGCATTGATCGGTCAGAGATAAAATCTGTATTTCTACAGTATGGGTAGTAGCTGCTCATTGTCAGTGAATAGCAAATAATAGTGCATTGACTACCAGTCTGATATAGCACTTGCAGTTGGGTAGCTCTTATTGCATTCCTTTATAATAGTTATGGCCAAACTATTTGGACCACTATATTATTGTACTGCAAATTAATCTAAGGGGACATTAGTTTGAGAATAAATATTTTTGTTTACATTAATTCGTTCATTGTCTTATGCTTGCCTGCAATTTCACCTTTAATTTGATCTTTTTTTGTTTGATTAATAATTTTGTCATTCACAAAGAGCAATAATCTTATGGAGACAATATTATTATCTTCCTTAATATTTATAATTATATACTTTGTAAGACAAATCATGATTTGTTTTTATTTATTGTTTTTTTGCTGTAAAAATCCTGCCCTTGTGAATAATCCACCATAGTTGCAGGAAAAAACCATTAAATGTGTAAACAAATATTCATTAAATTGGTAATTATTTCCCATGTTATATATATATATTTTTTTAGATTTCGCATCACCTGACTTTGGGATACGTTTGATCAATCACTTCCGAGAAGCTTGTGCTTTCTTTTACTTCCAATAGTTCATCATTCTAACTGATCTCCTCTTCCTTTCCTCCTCTGATATCTGAATCGGTTTTCTGATGTTGGTCTTAGCTTGGAACGTCTTAGTTTTGTCTTTGGTTATGGTCTTGGCTGTACCATTCTTCAACATAACTTCAGTAGTTCTTTCAGACCCTTTTCCATTTTTTTAAACCAATTGGGTTTAGTTTTCTTTTTGTAAAAGAAGTCAAAGATTTGTTTAGTTAACCTGTCAGGGTTCATTCTTGATATATGTCCATAGAAATCAATCCTCCTTTTCCTTATTGTGTCCGATAGTCTCTCCGACTTTATGTAGAGGGCTTAATTTCTGTAGAAAACTTGTTTGATATTTTGGAATTTGGGACCTATGATCTTCCTTAAAATTTTTCTCTCCTTGATTTCCAATTTCGCTATTATCCCATGACTAATGTCTCTGCTGCATAGAGTGCTTCTGGTTTAATTACTGTGTTATAATGCCTTATTTTGTTGTTCCAAAAAAGGGTTTTCTTATTGTATGTGTTTTTGGTTTTCTGGAAAGCTAGTTCCATTTTCATCCTTCTCACTTCCATTACTTTTCCTTCATGGTTGTTCCAGTCAATCCATTCCCCAAGGTACTTGAAATGCCTGACTACCTCGATTTTTTGAGTTCCTACTTCAACTCTCATAGGAACATCCAGAATATTCGTCAGAATTTTTGTTTTTTACAAAATAAATCTTAAGTCTTATCTTCCCTGCCAGCTCTTGTAATTTGGTGATTTGTTCTTTGGCTTCCTCCAAAGTTTCTGTTAACAGTGCCAAATTGTCAGCAAATGCCAAACACTTAATCATGATTCCTTTGTTTTTTGATCCAAGTCTTATTCCTTCTCTCGTTCTCGCATTCCATTCCCTCACATTTTGAGTGCACAATTGAACAACAGGGGGAGAGACCATCCTCTTGCTAGATCCCTGTCTTGATCTCAAAGGGTCCTAATAATTTGTCCATGAATCTGACTTTAGATGACACATTTGTTAGTGTTTCCTTGATGATATTTAGAGTTTTCCTGTCTAAGCCAAACTCCTTCAAAATTTTAAACAATGACTCCCTGTCTATGGAATCATAAGCTTTTTGGAAGTCAACAAAAGCCACTATATATATTGTTTTGCCCTCTGCTTCTGATATGCTAAAATGTTTCTGAGGTTTAAAATCTGTCCCAGGCAAGTTCTTCTTATCCTGAATTCTGCTTGATACTCCACGATTTGGCCATCCAACTGAGAGTCTGCTCTTTCTAATAATGCTCTGGACAATATCTTATAGGTCACATTCACCAGTGAGATCCCTCTGTAGTTGTTGGGATCCGATTTCAAACCTTTTTTACCCATGCTCAAATTTTAAACCATGTTATATTAATGCATTAAAAAAAAAAAAAAAATCATATCAGTAAAATCAATTGACTCAAATATAATCCATATTCAAAATTATAATAGTAAAATATATGAGTGTTAAAGCAAATATATGACAAAATTATTTTTGTGAATTGAGGAAATATAATTATTAGATTGATATATTTATTGATTGTGGAACTAATGAAGATGTAGGTAGCTGGGGTGTGCAGTCATGGAAACAAGATTAAAATATAAATTTTAGTTTATTGTGCCGATGTTTTGGCCTACAATGTAACCATTACATTGTATGCCGGAAGGTTTACACAATATATTAAAATTTTTATTTTGTTTCCATGACTCCACAACCCAGCTGCCTACATCTTCATATAATTATTCGATATATAAGATATAACCTATGGTATGGTACATTTTACCTTGCTTCTGTATGACTTCAACATCCAGTCTATTCTTTTTACCACTTGAGGTACGCATGATGGTATAAAAGGATCAATCCTAATTATTCTTTTTACCACTTCATCTCTGAATTCATTTATGATCCTTTTTATTTTTATTAAATCTTTGACTGGTTTTGGTTTTATTATAATTTACACCTGTGTACTGAAAATTCCATGTTTATTGATAGTTTTTTTTATTGTTAAATTCCATGTTTTTATATCTCCATTTCGAATAATTCCAGATATTTGCACATTTTTCAGTTATTTCTTGGTGGCTTACCATGGAATTCTACCAAAGAATTTCTCATAAAATCATTCAAGAGGTTTGGGGATGTAGCCATTCAATGGCCAGGAGCAGAACCAAAACAGCAATTCGGATACTGCTACATGGTTATTGAAAGTGCATCAAAAGTAACGTTTTTGAAAACTCATTATATAATATTATAATGATACGTGAGGCCTGGATTTATATGCAAAAGCATATTTTTTATGCTTCATTTTTTATTCAAAAACATGAGTTTACATCAATAGAAATATGGTTTTAAATCATTTGACTTTTAATAATAATAATATCTGGCCAAAATTTTACTATTGGGCATATTTTGGCTTCTAATAGATATATTATATTTAAAATTTTTTAATTTATATCTGGTATAAAAACATTATTTTATTATATTAAGTGTAATTTCATGTAATTAACATTATTTCACATAATTTTAATTTCATTTTATATTTAATTAGATATCTGTAATTTAAATAGTAAGATTAATTTTCTTTTTACATAAATTAAATAAGGAAATACAAAGCTCTGCCACTGTATATTACACAGGGAAAAGAAGGTTTAAAGAAAGAAAATATAGAAACATAAGAGTGTCAAAGTAAGAACAAGATAAGAACAGTTCAGAGACAAACAAAATAGAGTTTCTAGTGAAAACAAAAAAGAAAAGAGAGTGTGCTTTAAATAGAAAAGGAAAAGATTTCTATGAAAATTGCTGCATAGAAAAGGATGAGGGCTTTCTCTAGGGGAAATAAAGAGTTTGAATAAATAAATGGTATTTTTTGGTCTTTAATTAAAAAAATAAATAAGAAGTTTTGGCCCAAAATGACTCAAGTAATGAAGAAAGATTTTATTTTGAATGGTAAAGTACGAGTTTCGGAAAATGCTCTGGAAACACGACCAGAAACAGTCCCTGTAGTTCGATTTAGTCATTCATTGATCCAATTAAAATCATGCCAAACACAGTTTTCATTTTATTTAAAAAAAATTATTGGGTCTTATTTTTTGACACAAGTGATAAAAAGTAAAGTTGATGCAAGTGATGTAAGTACAAGACATTTTACATCTTTATAAAATCAGACAATAGAGGCATCGCTTGAGATAACCTGAGATCATTCAGACATACTATTAATAGTAATTACATTACTATTAATAAGACTATTAGCGAAGGATTTACTGATAGGAATGGAAAATTGAGTTTTTCTGGGAAAAATTGTTAATATGATTGAGATCCAACATAAGGACTGGAAGATAGGATTTTATTTATTTGTGTAGTGACAGGCCCAAAGTCATTGAAGTGTTTTTTTAGTTTAGTAGTTAAAATTCATAACTATTTGGTTATAATTAATTGATGGTAATAGGAGAGTAAAGGTTTTGGGGACTAAAGCAGTGATATTTAACATGATTGTGGAAAATACCTTAAGAGCTGAGGAATGAAATGATTAATGAAATTGTTGTTACTGGTGGATAATTGAGTTTAATAGATGTAGGTAGGAATAATGTATGAAGAATTTCCTTTTTAGTTGTTGAATTAGGAGAAACAGAAAATTTAGATTAAGTATGAGGTGATTTTACACTTCTGATTGTGATTGGACCTTTTTAAAAATGCATAATCTCTTTGCTGAAAAGTGCTATAAAATGCAAGTGTACGAATTGCTGTTTTTTTTATTTAATATATATTTTTAAGTTCTAGGACAATTAGGCTTCTTCCTATTATATATTTATTTATAATTCATATCATGTAATTTTAATTACAAAATTTTCTTAGAAAAATACTTACCAAATTTATAATTACACTTACTAATACTTACAAGAGCATTTTTTTTTATTAATTTATTTTTTGTTTTAATTACTGATAAGAGCCTAACTTATACTAGTTCTACTTATCATTCTGACAGATAATTGTTTACTTGTTTGTGAATTTGTCATATTTTAATATTCCTTTTCCTATATTTGATTTTTACTTCTATGAAAATATTATTTGCGAAATTAAATCCTGTCAATATTGTTTGCATAATTAATACCTATACTCAGTATATCTTTTTAAAATTTACTGTTCTGATGTTCAACCATTGGCACCAGGAGAGAACAAGTAGTGATGGCTAGGCTGTGGATCGAACATACTAGGTTCACCCATCAGCACCTACTCCTAGGTGCATCACAGCTTATGTGCTCAAGATGCCATGCTCCTCTATCAATGGAGCACATATTCAACAAATGTAGTCTACTCCCCCAAAATAGTGAAGCAGGAACTCCTCTTTTCAATCAGGAACTAAAAATAATCCTTCAAAATAATCAATCTGATGTGAAGTTCCTAAAATAAAAGATTTCCATATCTTAAATCTTATTTAATCCTAAATTCGAAACTAGGAGATGGTACCTCTGATTTTTAATTCTGAAATTAAAAATTCAATTTATATTTTTAGTTACTACTTGTTAGAACAGTTATTAAACAGATGATAAGTAGAGCTAATATAATTGTTCTTATATGTGGATTAAATGATAGAAAAATTATGAAGAACAATATAATCTGGATTAAAAAATAATTAGGTAAATATAGCTTTAAGAAAATATTGTAATTTACTTGGAAGCTTCAATTGTCCAAAACCCATAAAAAATATTAAATTTATTTTTATTGCTGTTTCCTATCCTGTTTAAATTTTCATATACAAATTTATTTATTTCCTCTTGATCATTCCATCTTGATTTATTAGGATTATCACCTATGTACACTGTCCAAAAACGCAATGGTTCTATTCCAAAAAAAGCTTGTATCGGGGTAATATTTGTGGTAGGTGTGGTATAAACTATTAATTGTATTTTCTATTTTATCAATTTGCTTTAACCACATTGTATGGTCTTCGTTTATGAGCAGTCTGAGGTATTTCAAATATCTGATTTACTCGTTCTGAATTGTTTTGATTGTGGGTGTCTGATTGAAGTAAGCACTCTTGTCACATTATGCTTTTTAAAAAGAATTCCCATTTAAATGAAGCAAAACAAGTAGCATTATCACTTAAACACTTTTTTGGTTTTCCCATTTCTTCAAAAAATGCTTTCAGTGAATTTATTGCACCTGTTAAGTTTGCTCTTTTAGTTGGGTAAATTTTAATATACTATAAGCATGTTATTTTTAATCCCAGTCATAAATTTCAATATTGACCAGTCAACTGGAGGCGCCCCAAATGGTTATATTTTCTTGATCATTAATTTTTAAATGAATATTAAATATGTATAATATATACATATATACATATAATATATATACAGGGTGACTCCCTCTTAGTGTAAAAAAATATGGGTGAAACTAGACCATAAATGAAGAAAAAGGTCACTGACCGCATCTTTCTATTTCAATCTATAGCTGATATATGATAATTCAAAGATTTGTTGAGGAAACCACGTCTTTTGCCATAAAAGCACAAGTAACATTGAATTTTTTTCACTTAATACCTAAGTACAAAAGTTACAATTTCTTATAATACTTCAATATTCAATGTTTTTTGAAAAACAATCCACAAAACTGCAAATATCACAAAAACTTACAAATTTAATCAGCTCTTATATATATATATATATATATATATATATATATATATATATATATATATGAATGTTGTTTTCAGGTTAAAGCTCTCTTGAAACAGTGCAACTTTAATAAAGATGTTGTTTCTACAAATTCCACTCTCTTGTTAATACTATCACCTGATTTTTTATATTTTCTATAACTACACTTGGATTTACATTAACTCTAATGTTGTTATTCTCCATAATTATTACTTTACTATCAATATTGTTAAATTTTTTAAAACTTCTAATAAGACTTAATTATTTTCCAGTCATAATTTCAATATTGACAGTCCACTGGAGGGCGCCAAATGTTATGATTTTCTTGAATCATTAATGTTTAAATAAAATTATTATCAATAATTAATTGACTTTAACTCATTATTAGGGTTCTGTCAATATTCTTTTGAATTATGACTGGATATTTTTTAAACAAGGTTTTGTGCATACTTTTTATATTTATATAAATTACAATATGAAACAAAATTTAATTTTACCTTTAATCTAAATTCTAAAGTCCATTAAGGAGAGAACTTCTAAATACTTTCACTTATGGTTCCATAGTCTTCTGACTCCTAACACTGGCTGCTCTAAGGTCCATAAACAACTGACCCTGTCTTCTTTCTTCTATTGCCTAATACAACTGCCCCTTATTTTCCTACCTGCCTCAAGGGCTGGTACTGCCTATCCAGGTATTGAAGGTTTCCTTAATCCCTGCTCCTACCGGGGCATTTGCTTTCTGGTTGCAAATATCATTACAATATATACATATAATTTTACAGGGTGACTCCCTCTTAGTTAAAAAAAATGGGCTCTAGACCATAAATGAAAAGGTCACTGACCGCATCTTTCTATTTCAATCTAGTAGCAGTTGGCACTACAAGGTTTCATCTCGTTCCCAAATCAAAAAGGTATTGCTATATATTTAATATTATAATGTATTTTTATTATCTTTAATCACTTTTAAATTAGTTAATATGAACTGCTGAAATGTGGAAGTACTTGACTTAGTTTTCAATACTGAAACAAAATTTTCTTGGATCTTGTTATACAATGAAATCAATGAAGATATATCAATCAAACAAAAAAGTCTGGAATTAGATGAGTTGTTTTCCTTATCTTACCTTTTATTCAATGAAACCCACCCTCTCTGCTAATATTTACTTTACCATATCTTAAAAGGGTAGTTACCAAGTCTATGTGCTAATAATAATTTATGACCAAATATCGTTGAGTGCATTAGTTAGAATTTTAACTTGACTAAACTGTTTAAGTGGGGTTGAAAATGTGCACACAATCAATATTATATGCTTAGACAGACAATATTACAATCAAGATAGACCAGTGCTTAGACTTTTTTTATTTTTTTTTTTTTTTTATTTCCTGTATACATTACCATTCTAGATTTAGTTTAAAAATATATTTTTATTCGCGGTCTTATTTTTACAGTTAATATCAGTATTTTTTGGGGAAGGAATGAGGGGGTTCTTCAGAACTTTATTAGAACTTGGTTGATTTCGATGAAACTGGTTGGTATGGAGCAGCTAAAATAGATTATAATAATAATTTATGACCAAATATCGTTGAGTGCATTAGTTAGAATTTTAACTTGACTAAACTGTTTAAGTGGGGTTGAAAATGTGCACACAATCAATATTATATGCTTAGACAGACAATATTACAATCAAGATAGACCAGTGCTTAGACTTTTTTTATTTTTTTTTTTTTTTATTTCCTGTATACATTACCATTCTAGATTTAGTTTAAAAATATATTTTTATTCGCATTCTTATTTTTACAGTTAATATCAGTATTTTTTGGGGAAGGAATGAGGGGGTTCTTCAGAACTTTATTAGAACTTGGTTGATTTCGATGAAACTGGTTGGTATGGAGCAGCTAAAATAGATTATATTATGCTTACAATTTTTTGTACAAAATTAGAAAAATGAAAATCAGTAATGCTGTAAAGTGGATGGGTTTTCCTATGAAAAGATTCAAGCTTATGGTGGGGTAATGAATTTTCATCAGGAAAACCATTGTTAATGCCTTTGCAAAGAAGCAGAAGTTTTGGGAAATTGAAAAGTGAACTAGTTAGGCAGTAAAAAGACATTAATGCACAATGTTTGTCAGGTTTTGAACCATTTTAATTAATGATAATGATTTTTACGCTAATAATAAAATCTCGATAAAAGTTGAAAGGAAGTAGTTTGCAAAATATAAGATATAGGAAAGCCTAAAGTCTTTAATAAACATCCATTTGAGAACCCTGGCTATTATATGAATAATAAGAAATTTTCCAGAAGCTTTCTGAGAATGTAGTGATTAGATAGCTGGTGCATTAGGTGTAAATGAAAAAGGTAGGGAGAATGGTTGTTGTGATATGGTCATTTCCTGAAAATCTGTTTCATGATCACTGTAAATATGAAGTTCTGAGTAAAGTGTCAAAACTGTTGTGTCGTGATTTTTCAATATACCTATTTTTTTTATTTTTTTTGGTTTTGTTAAATCAAAGTAACTTCTTTTGAATTACTCCATACACTGCCATCACAAAGTATTTCATATATTCTGTAAAGGATAGTGTTGTATTAGTCATTTTTCAGATGATATTCTAGAAGTTTGTCACAGTTTACATATTTCTAAGGGTATTATATTGTGGGTATGTTAGGAGCCTTTCTTGAAAATGGTTTGTTTCTGTGATCAAAGAACTACAAGTAGTTTTTTATCACCTACCTTTAGATTTGAGGTTTCTTCAGATACGCAAGAACCATAAGATTGTCATTCAGCAGTTTACAAGCATTTCTAGTCCATTTCAGGTTAAGGTTTTCTCATTACATTAATTTAACAGAACAATGATCGATAGTTAAAGCCAGAAGATATGCTGCAAAGAATGGCTTTTTTATACAGTAATAATGAATTCTTGTATAGAATGTTTTTTTTGTGTAAGCAAGTTGCCCTGTTGGTAGAAAAATAGGTATGTCAAGAGTTAGTTGTTTTATTTATGCAATAGACATCTACCTCTTGGTTTGTTTACTCTAAAACTCTATTAAATATGCTTTCTATAAACTCCTCCTAAGAATCTGGATCCCAGACTGAAAAAATACATTATCACTAAGAAAGAAAATGGCATATCTTCAATCCAGTGCTCACTGATGTGCTGAAGGAGGAAGAAAACTGATTGTTGGGAGTACATTACAAAATACAGGTGGGTGTTAAGTTCCTCAAATAGGACAGTTAGCATGTTTGTAGTCAGTTATTCACATGATGTTAGATCACCCTGCATTCAAACAAAGAAACTGCTATGAATTCGCTATATTTTGTTTTGTGAAACTTGAATAGCTGAAGGAAGATCGTTGTCAAGATAGTGCAATTATCATTCAAGTAGCATTCAATTTCACAAAAGGGTGTCCTGAGGCCTCATTTGAAGTAGAAACACTTATGATAAAACAAAAGATGAAAAATATTATATTCTGTTTTTCATAAACTATACTATTTTAAAAAAACAATACTTATTTATTGAAACTTATCTGAACTTTGTATATAATTTTTTGGAACAGAAAAAAAGACTGATATCTAAAAAATGTCGAATTTCAATAAAAAACACTGATTTAGTCATTGTTAACCTTGATATGTCAGGAACAAACATTACATAGGCTTTAACATATAACTGTATTACAAAAAATTAAAAACTTTTTGGCCAACACTACCAAAATTACTAAAACATTACATGGAGTATGATGATGAGCCTGATTTTACCTAGAGAAGGCTGGAAAGAAGCTGGTTAGGTAGTCTCCTAGGGTTAAATACTGTCCGATATGCCAGTAAAACTGCATTTAGATCATATCAAAATATTCTCATCACGTGCTTATATGATGTCTTAAATTGTTTTTTCCATGTAATTGTTTCAGTAAAAAAAGTTTAACATGGGTGATAGTATTATGGGGGTATACTTCTCCAAACACCCTGTAGAAGTTATGGAGCACTGTGACAAGGATGATGAAGGATCAAATACATTTCATCATTTATAGTAGGCTAATGTACAGTCCCTCATACACTGCCCTCCATGCTTTGCCACTTATGTGTCATTGGCTTCTAGATTCCATGTATATAGGTCTATATGAGGACAGGGTTAGTGAGAAGAAAATGTTCTATCTCATTTTATTTTAAAATCTCTAGGCCAGATACAAATTATTTTATGACATGTAAATGTTATTCTTAAGGGACTTTGTCCCAGAATAAAATTTTCTTTCTATTCTATATTTACGTAGTCAATGCTATGTAGACCCGTTGCCTAGTCAAAACACCTTTGAAAGACTTGCCATGTTAGAAGGCATTTAAAATCATACTTATTTAATTTTAGAATATTTTACTCTGTACAGGATAAGAGGTTCAAATCCATTGCAATAAAATTAAAATATTTTAATAATATGTTGAAAATTTATTTCAAAGGTGCAAGTTGTCCCATGGGCTATAAATGATAACTGTTTCCCTCAAGCGGCCCAAAAAATTGACCCAACAATGAGTGTCTTTGTTGGAGGCTTGCATGGAACAATCACAGCTCAAGCTCTGGCTGAAATGATCAATAGTATGTTTGGAGGAGTAGTATATGTCGGTAAGTTCATATTCAAATCTAACCTTTAACCATTAAATTGCTATAAAATTAACTTAGAAAAAAAAAAGTAAATCAATCTAGGAATAATTTTTGATGGAACCATATCCTCGAAAATCCTGTGGCTCTTCCCCTCCTCTCGTTGCCAGTGTTTTCTACCATCCTTTCTCTACCAAACCATCTATCTAGATGTTAGATATAGATCAATGTTCACATTACATTTCTGAACTCCTTCAGCTCTTACCTGCCAAACCCATTCCTATCCATCAGATTTGTACTATCCCACTCCTCGCTCTGCTGCTTTCAACAGATCTTTCCTAATCTGACCTCATCTCTATGGAACTCCACCCCTTTCACCATTCTTCATTCAAATATCAATTCTTTAACCATCTGCTATCCATCCAAATCCATGAAAGCTGTCAACAGCCTCTTTTTAGTTATATAAAAATGTGTACCTTTCATATACATAAAATTTTATTGTTTTTACGCAAATATTTCTGTTATTTTTATTAATATTTTCTCCTCTATTTTATTTTATTATTATTTGTTATTTTATTCTAAATAATATAATTTCATATTCATTTTAAGGCCCCTGTCTGCACATTATTTTTTATTCTTAAGGCCCCAGAATAATTAAAGAATTTTAATAATAAATCATTATAATGATTATACAAATAAAATTTGTACATTGCTCCTCAGTATATTCTATTATTATTATTTTATTTTATTTTTATTTTTATTTTTTTTCCACTTTCAAACATCTTTTCTTTCTTCCAGCAGTTGATTTTAGTGATCAATTCAGATTATCAACCATTTGGTTTCAATGCGAAGAACTCCTGACACAATGATTTCATATTTTTTAAAGTTCTATTAAAACTGGAAACAATTACAGCCAGATGGTATGTCAGAGTGTGGCAAGACACTGAATCCCCCATAGTTAGCCATTAGCCTTTACCTTGCAAAAGTACAGTTGTCTTAATTATAAAATTGGGATATTTGGCTCCTAACACTTGATATAAACTATTGAGCTGTTTATTTTTTGAGTTTACCACAGCTAAAAACAAAATGTATAACTCTAATGGTCAGCCCTATGTTGAGTGACCTCCCACTAATCTCAGGTTAGGTGAGGCCTGTCAGCTTATTACAGGGGGCTACATAAACCAAGCCACAGCTTATGATAATCACACAATGCTATTTTGAGGTACCAACCTCATATTTCTGTATAAATAAATACATACTAGTTTAAATTAGATTATTATTAACCACCCAATGGAAAACTAACCTTTTTAAAGTATTCATAATCATTGATTATGAAAATGGCGTACTACAATATGTTTCTTCATTTTACACTGCCCTCATGTCTTTAGTTGCCTTTGTACATTTTTTTTTTTTTTTAATTATTAAGGGAAATTAATGTCTAACTCACATTTTTTAATGAATTTCTAAACACTATTTTTTCCTCCAGCATTTATTATAGCAAATGAAAAACAGAAATAGCTATAATAGGTAATTTAACAAAGGATTAGTACATATAAACAAAATAATAAATTAAAGATTTAATTTGATTTCAAAGTCAATATGTTAATTCAGGACTTTTTCTACAATCTAGCATTTTATAGTAGAAATGTTAATAGTATCCAACCTATACAAAAATGTATTAACTCTTCATTACTGTTAATTAGCAGTCTTCTAACCATTTACTTAATTTTAAATAATTAATGTAATGTCTTAAAGTTATTACAATATCAATATAGAATAATTGTATTATTCTATAAAAATGAATAATTTATCGTCTTATTATTTCAATAATAATGATAAATATTTATTGTATAGTTAGCTGTTTAAAACATAATAATTTTTATTTTTGTTAACAGAGCTTGGCACTGATATATACAAGTACCCGAATGGTTCAGCAAGAATCAGTTTCTGTAACATTTTTTCGTATATGAATGCAGTTGCAGCAGCTTTCATTGAAATAAGGACTTCCCAGTTCACAAAAAAGGTATTAAATATTTTAAAACTAATACTATTAAATTGAGATATTAATATTTTGCTTATTATATATAAAATTAAAATAATATAGAGACCTTTAATCTGAGGTTGTTTTCTTCTAAAAAATAACTTGAATAAACAACAAAATGGATGTATTTCTATGTTGATTGCATGTCTATGTCTGTCTGGTATAAACAGTATAGCTATAAAATATATTTATTAAAAACAGTGATGAATTAATCATCTTATTCTTCCCTTCTTCTACCACTTTTCCTAGGTGTGGATGCTCTTTGTTGAGTCTCAACCCTTCGCCAGCTTTCTTCTCCTGCTCCATTGCATTCCTCACTTTCCACTTGCCTCCTGGACAGTGAGAAACAATACCCCTTAGTGCTTGTTATTTTTTTCATTGTCTCCTTTCAGAGTCTGGTTTACTGGATTGATGAATAGATTTGTAGAATGATTTGACAAAACCTTTATTAATTGTGCCAGATTGTCCTGGAATTCCTTTTCCTGCTAGATGGATGATAAACAATCTGTTTCCACATTTCAATCATATCTCTTATTTCTCTCTACTATTTATAGTCTTTTAAACCCTAGACCGCAATTATATATCTTTAATTATCGAATAAATGTGTGTATGCGTCATTTGATTTACTTTCTTTATTATTATATCTTAACTTTTATATATTTATTATTATAATACATATTTTGTATATATATGTTGAAATATACTCAAGTAAATAATAGATTAGAATTATTAAAATTACTATATATTTTCTCATGTATATTTCTTAACACTGACCTTTGAGACAGTAATAAACAAGAGCAATAGGGAAGATAGCAATAAATATTTTTTTCATTTTATAGGTTTCTGTTTTTTACACATTATACACCATAATTCAGAGGTTTCCAACCTTTTAGGATCTGTTTCTTGTGAAAATTGTCGTACCCCCTTTTTTTACTAAACAAATTGTTGCACTCTCTGAATTTTTTAAATGATTTTTATTTAATATATACTCACATGATATAGTAATTCATTTAATGAGTAATTTGTTGTGTTCAAAGATTTTGAGCTGGATGCGATCTATATCAGCGATCAGTATCAATGTCATAAAATAATTATTTTAAGAGCATTCCTCTTCACAAGACTTTTTTCATAAAATTTATTTCTCATATGATTACTTTGAAAACTGTTAGCTAACACTCTTAGATTGTTCTTCTTTCTCTTCTGCCTATTTGTATAGCTGTGTTGAGGGGATGTCATAAGACAATGGTACCAGAGTTATGACCAGATGCCTCTGTCGTTTGTCATGTTACTCATCTCGCCAACTGTTTTAACTTGTCTGCTCCCAATGCAGTGCAGTGTATTGAAGCCTCTCAGTGTCATGTTCAATTAAAGAAGCTTATGGCCTGCTGTCTGAGTTTGGTTATAAGGATTTACTGTTTTCCATTTCTTCTGAGGCAAGGCATTTAATTAACAGATTCAAACCATTATTCCCAGCTTGTAATTTCAATTTATAGAACTCTGAACCTCAATATTTAATTTTACTTCTCCTTTTTAGGGGATTGGTAAATAGAATGAAAAAATCTATGTTTACTCATTTGTTTTCCAACTCTTTTACATAACATAAAATTGCAAATCCAGATATATTTTGCCTTAGACAAGCCTTCGTCAATAAATCAATAGAACAATGATTAAACAGGTAAAGAGCACACAAAAAAGTTAACAAGAATAATAATTGTTATGGTTGTAGGTATCAACTGGAGTGAGGTACTTAATTAATTTGCTGCTAAATTGCATACAAATGAAAATAATAAAAAAAATCATCATAGTCATATAGTCATCTAGATAAAAATAAGAGAAAAATAAAATGTTCATACAGTAATTGAGGCAGTGGCAAATCCTTCTACTGCTAATCAAATAAGCTCGTGAAAGGGGGAATACTGTTTATTTTATTTGTTTCTTATCTTTCATTTTATTAACAACACTTATTAATTTTTTTTTTTTCATATCATTGCTTCATTTTTTTTTTTTTTGAGATTATTTTCTTTTACGTGCTAGTCCTACGAGAGGGTCATCTCTTTGTATTGTTTTACAGTTGCTATGCAAAATTGCATATAATTTATAACTAAAATATAATATTGATATCATTATAATAAGAATTGCAACAAAGATGAATTATTGATAGGAACAAAAAATTATTTGTAACACAAAGAAGAAAAAACAAAAAAAAAAAAGCTCATAAAAAGGAAAACTAGGTAAACTGAATATATAGCTAGTGTCCATCCTGTACCCAATAGCACTCTTAGATTGGTGATCTTTGTATTTTTTGAACTTCATCTCAGGTCATTCATATTTGAATTTTATTTATTTATTTATTTTTTTGTTTTTATGGAGGATTCGTATTTGGATGATCTTCATTCCTTTATTTTATAGATCCATTGATTTTCCTGTACTTTGAAAAGTTTTTATCCCTTTAATTGGTGTTGTCTTGATTAAATATACTTAAGTATTTTTTTTGCTCATAAAGGATGTGGTGAAATATGAAATGAAAATGAAAAATATATATAGGCCTAAATAGTTTAACAATATTCTCAATATAATTTCTTAATTAATTGAAATAATTACGTTTTTCTTGTTATTCTTTTATTTTTTATACATAAAATTGATAAAAATAAAGAAATAAAACAAGAGCAAATAAAACTTTCAACAATATTCATATAGTAATTTTTTAAAAATTACATTTCTTGACATCACAAGAAAATTATGTTTCTGTGAGGGATAGGAGACCAGATTTAAATGTAGGAAAATAAGAGACATTATGGATTTGGATAGGTATAATACTCCCTTAGGATGTAGTGTAACTAATGAAGGATTTATCAAATGCAATATTCTTATGAAAAGGGATAAATAGATCTTAGAAATGTGGAAGTGAGTATTACAAAAGTGAAATTCATTTCTGAAATGGAGAATTTGGAAGAGGTATGGAGGGCATTGAGAATGAATAATAAGTTATGTTAATTATTGAGAAATATGAATATAGTTTTTTTTACAAAAGAGCAAATTTGTATTGGCGTGTTGTTAAAAAGAAGGATAGAAAAGAATGGAATGGGTTTCAGAAGTGGGCTTTTTACTATAATGTTGGATTTTGATTAGTTTGGATCTAAGGTAAGTAAGTTGTTGGTGGCCCAATTACAAATCCTACTAAATTTGATAATCATCTGTGTATAGATGATAATTAGAGTGAAGGATGCATTTAGGATAGTCATTTATATAGACATAAAAAAGAGTAGGGAAAAGGGATGAACCTTGAAGAATGGCTTGGAAAAGAGGGAGGGATTTAGAATGTCGATTATCAGGAATCGCAACAAAGTGGAAGGAATTAGGTAGATAAGGTAGAAGCCACTTAATAACACTAAATTAGGTAAAGAAAGGGAACTGAGCTTTGAAAGATGGATGTCTCGATCAACTGTGTCAAAGGCTTTGGAAAAGTTTAGGATGATTGAGATGATCAGTAAGTGAGAATCCCTGGCACGGTGTGTAATTTTTAGTAGTGCTGACTGAGTGGAAAATCCAAAATGAAATCCAGATTGAAAAGAGTTTAGATTTTCTTGCACATGGTAATTGGTTAATTGGTGATGCGCTAGGAGTTTTGAAAGGACAGTAATTCCCTGGAGAGGAAGTTCTTAAAGGGTGATGCATGAAATAGTTGTTAAGATTATTGGAAGAAACAAAGATTGGGTTCTTTAATTTTCTGAGGATTTTCTATTTTGGTCAGGAGCACTGGATAAGATTTTATGTTTGAGTAAGCTTACGTTGGAGTTTAAAGCTGGAAAAGTCATCCAGAAGTCTGGAACATCTGAATCTATGTCTTGCTATGTTTCTCCTCCGCTTCTAATTGCCTTCACTTAGTATGTATATTCTCTCCTCATTATTGTGTGTGTAAAAGTTTTTTAGAGTTTTACATTCATGTATCTGTAGTTGTCTGTCCATGTTCCATCTGGTGTTCAATACCACTATGGACTTTTATTTAAGTCAAATTAATTTGTATGCCATGGTTCATAATTTTTATTAAGTGGTAGTAGACTATTTGTTATTATGTTGAAACTTAACTTGTGCATAAAGCATTGTGATTGTACATAAAATGTTTGAATCCCATTTTAGTATGATATCTTAGTGAGTTTGAATGTATATCTCTTATTCATACCAAATTCTTATGACAAGGAACTACAATACCTGGATAAATTTGGAGAATTACTGTTATTAGAATTTCTGTATTGAGACAATCAGCTGATAAATTTTAATGGTTAAATTTGAATAAATATTAGTCTTGTATTGTGCCAAGTCTGCACTGATTTTATCATATCTCTTTTCTAAGATTACATGTACTATATGTTATAACTAGAGACCGGATTTTTGTGCAGTAAAAAATCAAAAAATGTTCAGTAAAAAACTCAAAACATGCAAAATCGTGCAGTAAAAAACTCAAAACGTGAATTTAAAAACTTAATACATGCAGCAATCCATTTATTTACACAAATATGCAAAACTTAACCAGCCTTGAATATACTTAATGACATTTTGACAAACGTTTCGTTTTAGTGTTAATTCAATTTGAAATACTTTAAAATTTGGGGGAAAAATTGTTAATAAAAACAAATATAAACTATCTTTATTGGGATTTTCTTCTACGTGGAAGCAAAATATAATTAAATGTTTTTAAAAAATAAATTAGTTTTTAAAATTTTCGTGAAAATGTACGACATTATAAATTTCAAAATATTTCTGAGTAAAATTATGCAGCCGGTCACTAAATAAAACATTCTTTAGCAAAGAAAAGGAACGTTATACATCTATGGACGTGACAGGACAATTTTTGTAGCATGCGATTGTGGATGGATCCAGATTATCAGCTTCTATTTCCTTTCCGTTGATACAATAATTTAATTTTTTTTAAAGGAATGTAGCCGTAGTTTTTATCAAGGATTTATTCGAATTTTAAAAATAAACATCTTTTCATTTTCAATTCGTTTTAAGCTTTCTTAGAGAGTTTCAAACAAATATCAGCTCTGGATATTCATTGGTCCATTGTTTCAATTTTGTAGAAACACTCGCAGACGTTTTTGGCATTTTCAAAGTTAATAGTTTAAAATCTTGTCAACAACTAGCCCTTTGTACTAAATCAGAAGTGGGGAATGAAATGGGAAGCGGGGAGTAAAATTTTCTGAGGAAACGTCTTAGTTCTAGGAAGTACGTCGATCCTCAATGTTTGCCTAAATCCTCAAAGCTCCTAATTCAATACGATTATTTAAAAGTAGTACGTCCCAAATACATTTGATTTAAGCTACTTTTTACTTTCAAATTAAAACTAATTAACCTTTTTAATATAAATAATTGTTATAAATGTTGCCTAATAATCGTAAGTAAAATTTTCAAAAAATAAATGGCTAAGTGAAAAAAATTAGATGAATTTGGTTCAATTGTGCAATTTCGTGCAGTAAAACCCGAATTCGTGCAATTAAGCTCAAAAAGTCAAATTTGTGCAATTTCGTGCAAAATAAAATTTAAGAATAAGAATCCTTAGGTTATAAATGAAATAACTGCTTGGGTTAGAGAGCGCTAAATCAAAGCGAACTAAATGTGCAATAACACAGAAATCCGGTCTCTAGTTATAACTGTGGAAGCTAGACCATCATCGTGATTAATTGTAATAATTCTCCTGGGATATCAGCCCTTAGGTTAAAGATTTAATTATTTTTAAATTTTATTTATGCATTTTTCTTTTGCTTACATTTTGATCATTTACTATGGGTAAATTACAGGTGCAGGTGAACCCCTGCTTAACAGACTCACCATGCTCTTTATGCAGTGTACGGCAGGGATTTTATTTCTGTAAAGAAATGATTTGTTTGAAATATTTCTGTGAAGACTGCTGGGCCCTTCAGCATTCAACAGAGGAAATGAGCTCCCACCAATTTATTAAAAGAAGTTAATTTTTAATTTAATATTTCACCAAAGCCTCACGCCCTTTGCGTGTGTGAGTGACCTGCTGTGGTCACTCACACACACAAATTTACTATAAGTGTTTTCAATATGATTTTGTTACAAAACATTAAACCTAGATTAAAAAAAAAAAAAAAAAAAAAAAAAAAAAAACCTTTCCAACAAGAATTTCATAATCAGTTATTTTAACTTAATAGTTTCAAGGGCACAGAAGGCAAAATCTGAAGAGATGGACTAGGAATTGCATGATTAAGGTATATGTCCATTTTTCTTTGCCAGTCTTGTTACCAAAGAAACTGATCCTATATCTGTAGAGGGATTAGAGATGGCACTTTGGAGAATGGAAAATCGGATGTCCCATGAAAATGAAACATCCATTGGCCCAAAACTACACATATTTATGAGAAAGGTTCTTATGGTGCACTAAGAGAGAACACAACTTGGAGAAGGCGAACAAACAATGTACTGTACTGCATACTGAAGGAAGCATATGTTAAAGTGATAAGACTTGGTAGGAATTGTTGGGAGGGCCATACGACCAGGAAGGATGCCCAAGAGATTCCAAGGAAATTCCTCGATGTGGAACTATATGGAACACATCGAGAGGTGACCTCCAAGTTGCGATGGGTTTATGTAAATGAAGACTGGAGGAGACCTGCTTGGTGTTCGAAGCTGGAGGATGACTGCACTTGACCGGGCGGATAGTTGAAGGCTACTTGAAGATGCGAGGATTCAGTGATGGTCAGTACTGCTAGTAAATGATTATGATTCAATTTTTGGACCCAGTGATGGTTAATAGTGTCGGTTGATGATTATGATTCAAATTATGGTGGACCCAGTGATGGTAAGTAATAATATCAGTTGATGATTATGATTCAAATTTTGTTTATGTATGTTATTCATTGTATTATTTATTTTTATCAAGTTACTTTTAATGAGATTTAGGATATAATGCTTTTTTAGCTTCCAATATCAAGGCATTAACACATTAAGCCCAAGCACAGAAAAACAAACCAGAATGGAATGAACATTAGAAAAAAGAACTGCTACCTACAGTTTATCCCAGGCACAGAAATAATGCACAGGTTAAATTGTTCATATATTTTATTTATTTTAATTGAAGAAATGGTCAGAGGTGCAGTCAGGTAAATAAACACGTCCAAGTGTTTATTTACCTGGCTGCACCCCTGACCATCTCTTCACTTATTTTATTTATTGTTTAGTCTTATGGTATTTTACTTCAATGATATTATTAAGCTTTAAACAGAGTCATTGCATATATTATTTTAACATAAAAAATTGATCTCTTACTTATCCTCAGCTATTAAACTTACTTTTTTCAAATATTATTAATTGTTGTCAATCTCTTGAACTTCATTAATTTTGAAAAAAGTATTCTTAGTACTATGATTCTTTTCCTTTTTTAAATTATAATAATTTGTACGAAGTCACATATTGTTTGTATGATTTAAAGCTGTTATATAAGCGGCTACCAAGACTGTTTATGATAAAGTGCATGCGATGTGTGAAGTCTAATTTCGCATGTAATATTAAATTTCGTGGCATAAAGTCGGAACCCTATGATTTAGCAACTGTAGGTAAAAAGTATCTCAGACTCTGTGAGAATATAAAGGTATAAGTGTTTTTTAGATTGGAATTTTGAAATAATTATCAAAGTCAAAACTTACCTCGGGCCTGTAGTTGAACAGTAAAGGTTTTATATTATGCGGAATGACACGTAGCGGAGCGTAACGTTTCAGACATGACAAATATTATTACAGTTAGTTTTATAGTGGCTGCGTATATATAGCGGATCGGATCCGGACATGGCACCTTTCAGACAAGACATCAAGACATTTCTCGAAAAGAATATTTTGTCGGAACTGGCACGTGTCGGACCGTGTCTAAATATGTCCTCTTCGTTATATAATTTACTTTCCGACTCCAACAGTGTAGTGCTGCAGTGACTTTGCCCTGTTCCAATTCTTTTTCTTTGTTTAAATTTGATTCCATTTTTATTTCTTTTTGCAAAACTGGATGTTGAAAAATTAATTGAGGCGTAATGACACATTGAACATTTTATGTTAATACAAGAATATAAAAACAGAAATTTAATATACGCAATTGTTTAAAAAAATCTAATCAAAACAATTTGCACAAATTTCTACTCGATGCTCAGAACATATAGGTTCTCCACACTTAGTGCATGCTTTCTTGACTTTTTTATCTTTTTGTATTGGACAAATAACACACCTGGACTAATCATAATGACTAAACACTAGTATGAAGTAATATCCTATAAATAACAAATCATTGAAAAAAAAAACTATCTGCGCTTCGGCTGTGATCCCGGTCCGTAATGAGAACCCGCTATGTCTGAGAATATAAATACACCATATATTTGTCTGAACCGTGCCGTGTCTGATCCGCTACGTGACGTTTCGGATAATACAAAACTAGCCTTATTCCTAATCTTGGTTAGTGGTGGCCCAGTAGTTGGACACTACGTTTTTTCGGATCCTAAATTCATACATTGTTCAATTTGGGCTTACAGAGTCCCTTGTTAACTCAAAGGAGGTCCCTTCGACCTGCTGCTTATTTTTTTGGGCCCAAGACTTCCATTGAAGTCCTATTCTGGCCTGGTTGTGAAAGTCAAAATTTATTTCGTGGGCCAGCCACGAAATAAATTTTAACCTGCCCAGGTGGGATTCGAACCCCCCGACGCTCTGGTTACGAGCGCGCTGAGACCCTCGCCCCAACTCGCTCGGCCATTGAGTCCCCTAACTTGCTGCTTATTGTTGGGTTCTTTTAGAAATGGGTCATTGTTTTTAACAAAATGATGAGTTTTGGTTAAGGCAATCATGAAAAAGTTTCACATTGATTTTGAAGATTATTTATTTTCAGTCCTTAATGGTTCTCCTAAAAAAAAGCACACTAAATAAGTTACTGAATGGAGGAACTCTGGAGAAATGTCTAATCAAGAAAATCAGAATGGTTCAAAGTGGTTTACCGGATAACTCTTTATCGAGAGGGCTGCTTAAGTGTAGATTTATATGAGAGGAAAACTTGCCCTACGACCCAGTACAGGGTGTTGTAAGTTAACGACTGTTAACTAAGCTTCTTATCATTTAAAGTGGCTTTAAATGTCCTTAACCTTAATACCTCTAAATAAAAAACTGTATAATCGATTATTCTACGACTAACTGTTTACTGACTGGTTGGCTCAAATTTAAGTGCTGTCTAGAAGTAGTTTTGATAAGACCTTTTCTCTTTTAGTTTCATTGATAATATGATCGTACTATTTTAGTCAGTTGACGATGCTTATTACTAAATGTCTTAGAATTCGTCTAGTTGCTTTCTTATTGTTGTTATTCCTTTTCTTCTTTGTTACTTTCTTTTACATTTTGAAATCCCCGAAGAAGGTAACTTTAGTGCCCAGCTTAATTATTTACCTACGTTGCTAGAACCACTTGTTTAAATTGTAGTTCATGTTTTGTAGTTATTACAGTAGTTAATTCAAGCATTACAAAATCTGAGCTTTATTGGCATATTACAAAATGTTTACTATTTTTTAAGTATCAGATTGAATGCAATTGATTTTTTTTACTTAACCTTTTTATTACTACAAACTTTGCTTACACTTTACACTTCATGAAAACTTTAGCTAAAGATCTTAAGTTGTTTACCTGAATGTTTACATTATGATTTTTGTATTAATTAGTGATTTTTTAGAATTTAATTTATTGTATATTTGTTTAGGTTGAACATTTTTACAAGAGTGACATTGTTGTTTCAAATGTTGGATCATCATATTTGACAATAACTGTTTATTATGAATGTCTCTGCCCTGATTCTAGAAGCTTTTTTGTCCAGCAGCTGCTACCTTCTGTTGAAAAAATTCCTAATTTATTAAAAATAGATTATGTTCCATACGGAAAAGCTGAGGTATTTTTTAAAAATAATTATTTCATTTTATGGTATGTTGTAATAAATATTCTAACAATAATAAACATAACTGGATAAACAGTGTTGCATTATTAACTATGAAACGTGTATGAGTCTTGTTTACTGATGAACGTAGACCAAAACTAGGTTATTATATATCTTGGTGCTATGGTTCATTGATTTGTACCTTTCTTTTCTCTTTTTCCTCCATCTTACTCGCTTCTCAGCCATTCCTATCCATCTCCTCCAGCTCACCCTTCCATTGCAGAATATAATTTATTAATCATGTGTAATGGACTTATTATTAGGTTGGCCTGTTAATTTTGACAGCTATTGACTTATGCTTTTTTAAGGTATAAACTAATGGTAAAAATACTGAAGCACAACTCTGCCCCTGCTCCCATCCGAAATATATTTTTTTCAATTGTTACATTCTTGATTTATTTTGATATTTTTGTTGTTTCATATGTAGGTGTAAGGTCAATTTCCTTTATTCCCCTTCCTTGTGCGGAAATTACTTTGTTTATTCAAATTTATTTTATTACGTAGCCGCTTTATCAACTACATCCACAGTATTAATAAAATTAAGGAGGTAATATTAATTTTTTATGCCTTATCACCTTGTGATCTTATCTACACATGAAGTGAACCATAAACTATCATCTTATTATTTATTAAAGTCATGCCTTATTTATACATCTTCCTCTTAAAATTGCCCCTCTGTGGTTTATACTATTATTATGAAGATAATAATAATATCTTACTCACATTATTATCTTTTATACTTTTGAGGCTTTTATTTTTTAAATAAATATTCTGTTATATTACACTTTGGAATCAATATTATCAAATTATTATGTATTATGTGTGGATAACTACATAAATTAATTTAGCAACACACAATAATTAGGTTTCCAATGGTAGGGTTATTAGAAAAAATGAAAACTATTTGTGTCTTATGTGGGTTTGATGATTTTAGTGGAGTTTCACTTTAATATATAGTTAAATAAGCTTACTCCAACTTAGACTTTAAAAAAAAAGGTTTATTTCAAATTACAATAAATATGACACTTGTGCCTAACTATGACTGACTAATAGCTATAAGACGTGTCGAACTGACCACTACAATCCTAGCTTACTTCTATCTTACTTCTAATTTCCGTCCTAAAAGACGAGGTCATATATAGGGGTTGTTATCGGAGTGAATAAGGAAGCGAAGGGTGAAGGAATTGTGTAAGAAATGATTATATTAATGATTGGTCTTAGCTATCGGTGTGAAAGTAAACAGTGAGATAAGGAATTGTGTTTAAGGAGTGATGACCTTTAGTAAAGATTATATTAATGATTATATTAATGATTGGTCTTAGCTATCGGTGTGAAAGTAAATAGTGAGATTAGGAATTTGTGTAAGGAGTGATGACCTTTAGGTTACAGTTATAACTCTTCCCTTCTTTAAGATTTGTTATCTCCTGGTAACAATTTTTGCTAAAATGTTGATTCATACACTTTAGATAGAATAATTTTACAAGAGTCCTCAGTGAATGGAGCACTGGGTGTCAATACTGTTTGTGTTTTCTTATATCTATAATAGTATACATATACGGTTATAATAATGATTAACAGTATAATAGCGATAATAATTAAATAATTATAATACACTGCGATATTTTCGCTAAATCTAAGAATGTTGAGTGTTGGTATAGTTACATTTGTGGTATTTAAGGTTAATGTTTTCTGATATTGATACATCATAAAATGGTTGTAATATGTAGTGATAATTGTGATAATAAATTTTTTGTGTTAATGTGGGGTAACAATCATTTATGCCTATATTTATCAGACTTACTTTAGGTAAAAATTGGCTAATATTATTACAATTGGTTATCTTACTTATATTATAAGTTAAATATTGTTTTGTAACATCCAGATATCTTATATTTTTATCTAATCTATGCTTAAGTTTACAAGTTTTTACATTGCCATTTTGAATTATTGAATAAATACAACTGTTATTAACTTTAATAAGATTTTTACAATAATATTCCTCCTCGTATATACAGTCTGCTGTAAAAATGTTGTTTTGGTTTTGAATGTATAAATCGTTGTCAAGCTCGATTTCGTAAAATGTGCCATTAATATATTTAAGTACTGTATGAACTACGTATCCTTGGTATTTGTTCTCGTGAGTTGGTAGTCTTATAAAAGTATGAATTACCTTCTTGTGTGTTGAACAAAATATTTTACTATTTGCCCATAAAATTTCTGTATTGTTAGATACTAAATGGACTTTGTTAGGAAGATTTTTCAAAACGTTAGTATAATACTGGAATGAATTATACCTAATTTGCAAAATTCTAGTGATAGAGTTATTTCTTTTACTTGGTTTAGTAATTGAGAAATATGTATGTATAAATTATAAGCGTCTTCATTTGTTTTTAATGTCATCGTATTATTGGTGATAAGCTCGAAATTTTTATTTAGTGTTTTAATTTTATTTTTATAATCAGATATTAATTGTTTGTCGATATTAACTGAGGTTTCTATATTATGTTCAATTCTATAATTATTTTCTTCTATCGTTCCTATTATTTTATCGTAGTGTGCTTTATCATTGGCATCCATATTGCCAGTTAGCCAACTAATTATATTTCCTAAACCGTTAATTAATCCTCTTTTTGTCCTATGCTTATATTGTAATAGTTCTAATTGATGATTAACATTATTGGTTAAATCTTTTAGTATAGAATAAAGATAATGTCCTTTAAAAAATTTTAAATGGGTTATATATGTTCTCTAATTCAATTTCTAAATAACTAATGTTGAAGAAATGATATGTTTCAAAATAAGAATTTATAACTTTTATATCATTTATATAATAATGAAGTATTCCTGGCGAGTTAGTCAGATCATGTACTTCAATCGTTTGGATCTTCTCCATCAGAGCTAGAACCATGATCAGAGTTGTGAGCTTGCATAGAGGCGTCATCTGTAACATAGGTTTTACTCTTATTTTTCGTTGGTCTTTTGATATTGTCGATATGGGTGGTTTGTTCTCGTTTTCCTTTTACTATGATGTTCACTTTCCTTTAAAAGATCATTTTTTTTTTCTGTAAATCAACAATTATTGAATTTAAGAAATTTATTTGGGTATCTGCCAATTCTTTTTCTTCTAATAATGTAGTCATTGATTCATCCCCTGAAATAACTTTTTCAGCAGACTTTAAACTTTCTAATTCAGTCGTCAGTTGTTTTGATTTCTCTTCATGAACCGCTTTCTCCCCTAAAGCAACATTTAGTTGAGCTTCTAAAATTTTTAACTGATTGGTATGGTCACTTTTTATGGCCTCTATTTCTTCTAAGGTCTTTTGGTTCAATTCATTAACTTTTGTGACTTCATTATTTAATTTTTCAACAGTTACTTTCAGACTACTTTCTGAAGCTTTTAAATTGGTTGTTTCTTTCACTAAATTTGAATTTAACTCTTCCATTTCTTTAATTTTACTAATTATATTTTTTTCCTTTTCTTCATGTGACTTATTAATGGTTTCTATTGTTTTCTTGAGCACTGAACATTGTTCTTAGAGCTCATTTGTATTTTTAGAACTCGATGAGCACTTTTCTTTATATTCATTACTAACTTTATCAAATGAATCTTTTATTTTTGATAGTTCATCTTGAAGATGTTTTTCTTTCATCAAAGCTTGTTTTTCTAGTTCAGCTTTCTCAGAAACAATCAACTCTAATTCTTTTTTCTTACACTCTAATTCTTCTCGGAAATGTAACTGACCATTCAATAATTCCTTTAAATTTTCTATTTCTGATTCCAGTTTTTTAACCTCATTCAAAGATAACTCTTTTTCTTTAGTTAAACATTTAACATTTGAATTTAATTCAAGAACTTCAAATTCCAATAGTCGTATTTTTTTCATTCTGCTCACTTTCACGCTGCTTACTTTCCAGATGTTCTTTTTGTAGGGCTTGTAGTTCTGCACTAAGTTCCATGATTTCTTTAATCTTTTTCTCAGCTTCTTCGGTTTTTTTCTTTTATAGTTTTATCTTGATTTAACAAGAAGGCCTCCTTTTCCTCAAATAACTTCGCTTTATCTTGTAACATTTTTTTTAATTTTGTCCATCTCAGTATTCAGCGATAATGTTGCCTCAGAACTCTTATTTTGTAAAGTTTCATTTTCTCTAGTCAATTCTTTATTTATCTCTTCAAAACTGGTTATATAACGCTCTAATTCTGAAATTTTGGAAACTAATGTATTATTCTTTACTTCCAGGTTTTCTTTTTCCTGTAATAAGTTCATAGCATCGTTTTCAACACTAAGAACCCTTTTCTGTAAATCTTCAATTTGAAATATTTTGTTTGCTAATTCATTTTCAGCCAACGTAATTTTATCTTCCTTTTCATCCAAACTTTTCTTCAAGCTGTTATTTTGAGTTGAATAGCTATCAAGATCAACTTCCAACTGATCAATTGTTTTCTTTAAATTATAACACTCATTTCGGACTGTTTCTTCATTTTTAAGAAGTTCTTCAAGTTCTTTGCATTTTAAATTATAAGCTTCTTCCATACACTTAAAATTTTTCACAGAATTTTCTACACGTCCTTTTATTTCAAAAATAGCTTTCTCTCCTTCCCTTTTGACTGAATCTAACATCATTTCCAATTCTTGTACTCTATTTTCATGCAGCCTAATCTCCTCAGCAGAAGGCAATTTTAACCTACTAAGCTCATTCTGTTTTTCGACAAGATCAGAATTTAAACTCATTAATTGTTGTGAAGAATCAGTTGAACTGTTCATTAAATGTGAAATGTCATTTTCAAGTTTTTCTTTCAAATTCTGAATTTCAGTACATTGTTCGACAGCATTGTTAAATTTCCTCCTCAAATCTCCGTTTTCACTTATTATATTAATTAATTTTTCTTTTAAACTTTCGTCGATGTGGTCAAGTCTTATTAGCTTTTTTATTTCGTTTTTATCCTCGATATAAAATATTTCGTTTTCTAATTTATATCGTTTTTCCTTGACCTTTAATTCTTTTTTGTTTAAATCGATACTTATTTGTAAATCTTTCATTGTCTCATAGCCCAGTAGTATGTCGAATCGATCACTAAAGGAAAAAATAAGAAATTTTGCTTCTTGATTTATTCCTATCAGTGGAAGCAGATTTATTAGTGCACTTTTTGTACCTTCTGCGCGACCTGTAGGTGTTTTTTATCGCAAAGCGTTCATTTATTATTTTGGCGTCTTTTGGTAATGCTTTCGGATTAATATAATTTTTTGTTGCTCCGGTATCGATCAGCCATTTGTTTCCTTTGTCATCTTTCAATTCCGGTAGATCATTGTTCGTATTATTTAATTCGTGAACTTCTATTGGTCCGGCGGGTCGTTGTTGCATGGACCTGAGCCTAAAAAAATTATCCTGTCGAGCTTCTATAGCGTTCAGTCTTTCCGTTAGGATTCGAATCTGCTCGTCTTTTTCATTTTCTGTATAATGAACTCTATTAGACACAGTTCTCATGGATACTGTATTGGAATCTTTTTTAGTTGGCGGTAATGAAACTTGTTCTCGATTTGGATTTTGTTGGTTTCTCCAGTTTCCCGATGGAGGTTTGTTAAAAAAATGATGTTGAGATTGCGGGTCCCATGGTTTGTTGTATATTGGTTTTTGATACTGCTTATAATTTGGGTTTTGATTATAATATGATTGATACGGTTTTTTTGTTCGTACCTTGGTTTTTCATAGTGAGGT
Organism: Euschistus heros; assembly: GCA_003667255.2. Taxonomy (NCBI): domain Eukaryota; kingdom Metazoa; phylum Arthropoda; class Insecta; order Hemiptera; family Pentatomidae; genus Euschistus; species Euschistus heros. The sequence continues at coordinate 326,116 of RCWM02000019.1, forward strand.
TTCTGATGTTCCCAGTTTTTTTTTTCTTTTGAAAATTGGGATCAAAATGTTTCCCTTTATAATTTGGAATTTGAAAATTTTTTTGTTGTGGATTATACTGATGTTTACCGTATAACCTTTGAACAATGTGTGCGGCACTGTTTTTAAGGATATCTTCAATATCTTCTAATGTATTCCATGTTATATGATAAATGAAATCTGTTAAAGAAGGGTGGAGATTATGCACCGCGTGATGGGATATTTGTCTATCATATCTTTTCATTTCTGCTTGTTTATCTAAGATCGTATCGTCGGTGTAAACTCGAGTATATAAGTCACAACGTCGTTGTATTAATCTTTCTAAATAATTATGAGGATTTTCGTTACTATGTGGCCTGACATTTAATAATTCCGCAATTAATTGTTCTCGAGTTCGAGAATCTTGATATTTATTTTTTAGAAAAATTAAAATTTCTTCTACGCTATTAAATTCTTTATCATGTACAGCTGCGGCTACTTTCCCTTTTAATTTACATAATAAATTTAAAATAATCTTTGTATGATTAATATGTCTATGTGGATTATTTTCTTTACAGTATAATTCTGTTAAAAACTTAGTATTACGAATAAAATTCACTAGACCTATTGGATTTCCATCATAATCTGGAATCATTTTAAATTCACTTTCTTTAATTTCTAACGCCATTGTGTTTTCGTTTGTCTGGTCGGTTAGTCTTAAAGCGTTAAGTCTGTCTAGTAATGACATACAAATGTTACAATTTATATAAAAATAATTACCCTAAGATGTCTTCAGTTGATGTTGGCTTCTTAACAAAAGAGATGTTGGGTTGAGATTGTAGAAATTAAAATTTCTGCTTACTGGAAAGAAGATCCTCGTAGTCGTGGAGAATGCTTGATCTTGTTCAAGACTCAGTGGCAAATCTTCCTCTTGACGTGGAGACGTGGTTATGCTGCTACGGTACTGGTATTACACTCAGCCTAAGCTCCGCAAAGTTACTAATTCTTCAAAAATAAGCTCTCAAATCCCTAAGTTCGGGCGCCATTAAATAAGCTTACTCCAACTTAGACTTTAAAAAAAAAGGTTTATTTCAAATTACAATAAATATGACACTTGTGCCTAACTATGACTGACTAATAGCTATAAGACGTGTCGAACTGACCACTACAATCCTAGCTTACTTCTATCCTACTTCTAATTTCCGTCCTAAAAGACGAGGTCATATATAGGGGTTGTTATCGGAGTGAATAAGGAAGCGAAGGGTGAAGGAATTGTGTAAGAAATGATTATATTAATGATTGGTCTTAGCTATCGGTGTGAAAGTAAACAGTGAGATAAGGAATTGTGTTTAAGGAGTGATGACCTTTAGTAAAGATTATATTAATGATTATATTAATGATTGGTCTTAGCTATCGGTGTGAAAGTAAATAGTGAGATTAGGAATTTGTGTAAGGAGTGATGACCTTTAGGTTACAGTTATAACTATATATTTACCAAACTAATTCACAAGGAGCTCTTTCCTGTGAAAAAAGGGGCCCTTTCCAGCGATATTATAGTTCAGTATGTAAACATTTTCAGTTGATCAAAACATCACAAAAATAACGCTCTAATAATATAATTTATTAAGTTAGCAATGAATATTAAAATGTTAGAGCTATAACTTGTGGGTACTAATTTCCCAATAGAGCACCTGGTCTCGTCAATAATACCTACCCATTAAATGGGGTTGTTACCGGCCATCAACATTTTTTTTTATATAGATGGGTTCTGTTTTTTTTGTTTTTTTTAAATGGTAATTACTTGTTTTCTGCTACCACTATTTACTCCCAAAATTCTAAGATTTTTCTAAATTCAAGAATTTAATATTGATATATTTCTCCTTATGTCTTTGAAATACAAAATAAATTTAGAATCATCATATCAACATTTATTATACTCTTCTCTTTTTTACTCCATTACTCTTACTGACATCCCCATGGTTTTTACTACTACTAAGAAGATTATTTTAATTATTTACTCCTTATCACTTTGCTAAAAATAAAATGAACTATTCAGATTTATTACTCTTTAGTCTTATTTAGAGTTTTTTAAATTATGTCCCTGCATTTTCATTTTTTTCTACAGACATTAAATAATTTCATATTTTTAATTAATACTTGTTAATAACATAACAGATAAAATTTGAAGGAGATAAAAGTCGTTTGAGTTTGTTTTATCTTTGTACTGTCCGGCATTATCTATTATGAAAAAGATAAGGTCACATGGATTCCAGGAATTCTACCTGCCACGACATTGTTATTATCTATATTTATATTAGTCTTAAACTCGACTTGACAGCATGCCGCTGTTTGATTTGGTGCAAGAAATTAATAATAAGGAAAAAGCTGCCAATATTTTTCAAACTATAGGTATTTTACATAGAACTTGAAAGAGTGTCAACTACCATGAAATGGTTCTTTAGGAGCAATAGGAGTGATCGGTGGAGGTGCAACAAAAAGGAATTTAGAACTTAATATGGGAATATTAGAAAAGACCCCTCATTTATAATATTGAATTCACCTGTGGTTTTTAGTATTATCAGAAGATTAAAAAAAAAAAAAAAAAAAAAAAAAAAAAAAAAATGTGGATACTAGATACACAATTATTAAAAATAAAACGAACTGGATTAGAAAGGTTGTGATAGTTACATATCAAGATATTTCCATTTTTATAACCCTTAAACTTGAAGCTGTGATCATAAGTTGAGGACGAGCTTTCCTAGACTAAAGCATTTGAATTTTGTTTTTTTCATAACCACAAAATTTTCTTTACTCTTAAGATTATTCCTTTATATTTATAGTTATTTTTCACTGAAAATGTTTGATATTGATTTAAAGGGAAATAAAGACAAAAAAAAAAAAAAAAAAAAAAAAAAATTATGAAGTGAAAATTTGAATTTTTCCTTTTAGTTAAGATTCTTTTACTTTATGGGTTCAATGTATCAGAAATTATGGAGGGAATAATTAATGTCCTGAATCAATGTGATAATTTATTTAGATTTTAGTCTTATGAAGTAAAGGAAGAATCTTTTAATATGAAAAGTGAAGGATATTTGCATTGCAATTGAAAGGTACGACTGGAAATGTGTTATCTAATATGAATGATAGAAAGAAAGAAAAAACTTTCTGTCTTGGAAAAAGAGTATAAAAAATGAAGTTTGGAATAAAGAAATTAACAAAATACAATGTGCATTAACATTAATTTATATATTATAGAAAATAAAATAATTTAGTGTAGAATATTTAATAGAACATTTAAGTGAAGCAGAGGAGATTATGTTATTATGGTGGAGGCTAACAATTTAAAATCTGTTCTTAATTATCAAATTATTAAATTACTATTTTGTTGGTGATAAACTAGAATATTCTGACAATATCCTGATTTAGTTTTAACTGTTTTATTTTTATTTTATGACTTATTGTTTTTAGTATACTTTCTTTATTTTAGACTGAAATCAGTAATGACTCATATAAGTTTAATTGTCAACATGGGCCTCAGGAATGTTTGGGAAATAAAATACATTCTTGTGCAATAAAAAGGATTAGCAATGAATTAATGAGAATTAGAGTCTTGACATGCATGATTGGTGGTAAATTTAATCCAGAAGAAAGTGGGAGGAAGGTAAAGTAAATAATTTTATTATAAATTCAATTCAAACAAGTGTATTATTGCCTAATAATACTGTTTTTTTAAATTAAAAAAGTAATAGTGAGGTTAACAATGAGCCAGTGTGGAGCCTTGTTCTGTTTTATACTATCAGTTAAACATCTATGGAAGTTAGTAACCTATTGCTCTTTTACTTCTTAAGTTTGTCTGAAGATAACTAAGGCTTGTTATTGAAGTTGCTTTGAGATACATATCTTCAACAATTTGGCAACAATGTATGATAATTATATAATTAGATATTATATATATTATAAGACTATCAACCGACGTCTATGGTATGGATTGGTTTCTTGGAATCGACTTTGGATGCTCAATTCTTGATATTGATTCTTTTCTTTAGAATCGGCATATGGAATCGAGACATCCGTAGCTTCAATATCTGTTAATTATGCTATCATTACTCTATATTTAATAATAAAAACACATGCATGTAAATAAATAATTCTAACTATTATTAATTTGAAATTAAAAATCTTTTGTATTAATTCTGATCTGATTCCAACATTTTGTCAACAATTTCTTTTATGCCACCTCTAATATATATTTTTATTCCAGAAATATATTTTTATTTCGTGGTCAATAGAACACTTTTTAATTGCAGGCAGCTGTCCTTTATCTTGGAGGAATTAAATAGCTGCTTTTTCATCATTCACCTCGCAAAATATACTTTAAAATGTGCACATTTTTACAATTGATGAAGAACTAAATATTTATCTTTAGTTTATCTAAATATTGCAGCTTTTTCTCTAAGAGATTTTTCCTCTCTAAGAGACCTCATTTGGATTCTTCCTCGCCATATGTCCCAGCGGAGCCTTACAATCTTAATATATCTTGCAATATTTTTTGTGAGAGCTCTGAATTGTTTCTCAGTTCCCAAGTGTTGTCTCTGGCAACTGGTCCAAAAATTCTTCTAAGAATCTGTCTCTCGAACCTCAGGAGTAAGGTTTCTTGCGTTTCAGAAATTGTCCAGCATTTATAGGCATAGATCAGAATAGGTCTTTATTAAGGTTTTATGCAGCTAGACTTTGGTGTTACTTGAGAGGTTTCTGCTTCTAAAGTGCTTTAGGAGTCCAAAACAGCATTTTTTCGGAGCAATAATTCTTCTATTTACGAGGGTAAGTCAATAATTATCCGCAATATAGTTATATATTTTATATTATATTATATAGTTATATATAAAATTTTATTGAAATGAAATAGGAAACTTACAAGTACATCATTTTTCGACATAGTCCCCTTGCTTTTCAACGCACTTGGTCCAACGTTGTTCAAGTTTCCTGATGCCCTCATGGAAGAAGGTTTTGGGTTGAGATGCGAGGCAGGAATGCACCGCTTCTTTCAATGCTTCGTCCGAGGCAAATCGACGGCCCCTAATTGCCTGTTTGAGTGGACCAAACAAGTGAAAATCAGATGGAGCGAGATCGGGACTATATGGAGGATGATTCAATACTTCAAAATTGAGTTTCTGAAGCGTTTCTACAGTGTGGGCAGCTGTATGCGGACGGGCATTGTCGTGCAACAACACAACGCCTTTTGACAGCAGTCCTCGGCGTTTGCTTCGAATTGCAGGCTTCAGCTTAGCAGTAAGCATCTCACTGTAACGTTCACTGTTTATTGTTGTGCCCCTTTCCTGATAATGTTCCAGTAATGGACCTTGTGAGTCCCAAAAAACCGTAAGCATAAGTTTTCCTGCGGACGGTTGGGTTTTGAATTTTTTCTTGCACGGCAATTTGGATGTTTCCATTCCATACTCTGCCGTTTACTCTCCGGCTCGTAATGATGGATCCATGTTTCGTCACCAGTAACGATCCTGTCTAAGAAGTTGTCCCCTTCGTTAACATAGCGATCAAATGTTTTGTGCACACGTCCAAGCGCGTTTGTTTATGCAACTGTGTCAGTTGTTTTGGAACCCATCTTGCACAAACTTTATGAAACCCAAGTCTGCTGTAAATGATTTTGTAGGCAGAACCGTGGCTAATTTGCAGACGATTTGCCACGTCGTCAACAGTTATCCGTCTGTCTGAGAGAATCATTTCACGTGAACGCTCAATTTTTTCCTCGTTTATGGCGGTAACTGGTCGTCCAGCTCCTTCATTTTGCGTAACACTTATGCAACCATTTTTGAATTTTTCAATCCATTCATAGACACTCCGTTGTGGCAAACAATTGTTCCCGTACCGTACCAAAAGTCTTCGATGAATTTCGGCCCCTGATACACCTTCCGACCACAAAAAACGGATCACTGAACGTTGCTCTTCTTTGGTGCAAATAGAAAGTGGAGCGGCCATTATTAACAGCACGACAGCGATAACAAAACTAACCTACCAGCTTGATACGCACATAAACATAACAACGAATAAACAAAGCATGCGCCATCAACACAAAAGAACAGTACTGCCAACATAAACAAAAATATAGCTATATTGCGGATAATTATTGACTTACCCTCGTATGTCTTGCTGCATGTTGTTGTAATTTACTTGGGTCCCTAAATAAATGACTGTTTATAGATGCTGGAAATAATTGTGATACAAAAAAATTCAAAAAGAAATTATGTCTGGTTATGAAGAATAATTTGTTTCCTATAATCTTTTTGTTTTAATTTATAGTTTTATTATATTTTGTGGATTCTTAATCAATAGGAAATGGGGAAAATTCCTCAGCATTCTGTTTAAAAAAATTTTACTTTCCGCGGATCTGTGGGTGAAAATGTGTAGGGAACTATGGTCCTTAATTTAAGTTTTAAGTTCAAAACTGATGTTGCTGTTTTTAGTGTCATTTTTCATGAAGAAAAAAAAAATCTTCACCTTTGGAAAAATGCTCGCATGTGAAAAGTTGATCTTTATTCTGCTGGGGGAGGGGGATTGCTATTTGAACAGCCTTTGTATTATACACTTTCAAGAAACAATGGTTTTAAAGTTGTTAATTTGTTGCCTTATACCTTTAAATAAATTTCACCATTGTTCCTTTATGTGCACTATTATTATTCACTAATTTATGAGGTAATGAGGTTGATATCTATGCAATTTTTCTTGATTTTCATTATTTAATGCAAATTTCTTTTTGTTTTATTTGTACTGCAGTAGGTTTTTAATTATTAATTTTTCTATTGATTCTATCTAAGTAATGATTACTTTTATTCAGTGATTTCATCAGTAAGCTATTTCTCATAATACATTTAATGTTTCATGTTAGTGTTCCAAGGAATATGATCTTGATTGGAATTCAATCATACAGTGTGCTGAAGGAAAAGAAGGAGATGAGCTTTTAAAATTGAGTGGTGAAAGAACTAATGCTTTATCTCCTAAAGTGTCTTTTATTCCTACTATTCTTCTTAATAATGTATGTAATCTGTTTTTTATATTTTATATTTGGCTTATTATTCTTTATTGAATTAAAATAATATATACTTAAGTCAAATTTTTAACTTATTAAGTCATTCAACTTGAAATTTCTGTTGTTATACCAAAGGTTATTTATTTTTTAAAAAAAGGAAATTAAAAATATTTACTTTCTTTTTCTACACTTTTGCTTTCATGAAAACAATTTTCTAATTACTGAACTTTAAATTTGTAAGCTCTGGCTGAAAATTAAGTCAAAGAATGTTTTTTGACATGAATACTATTCGCTAAAATTTCCCACAAATAAAGTTTTCTCAATTGTAAGATGGTGCAAATCGGTAGGAGACAAGTCTGGTTTGTAAAGAGGGCATGGACAAACCTTGTAGTCCAGTCCCTTTAATGTGCCCTTTCAGCCTTGATAGGTGTGGTGAGTTGTGTAAGAGTCCTATCCTCTTACACAACTTTTGATATATCAGTGGAGATAGTTTATTGCAAAACATTTCAGTGCATTTATATTCAGTTTGACTCAATGTATGCTTGATAGTATAGAAGGATCAATACAATTAGGATTGATGTACTATTTGCCACTCCTATTGGAATTATTTTATTTGAAAACTAGTTCAGAACCTTAAGCATTCATCATCAATTCTAAAACATACAAAATTTTCAAAACATCAGTACTTAGTTTGCTATGTTGATTATATATGTTATTTTTTTTTTAAATATATGACAAGAAATCAAGCATGTTGATACTCACCTAAGAAGGCAACGTGAAAAGGGCTTCTGTAAGATATCAGGACCTAGAGCAGACTGAATGTAAAGAGGTGAAAGGTTCAAGTAAAGATAGTTTGTCTTTTGGGGTTTCCTCATTACTTGTTAGTTTTTTCTGTTCCTGCTGAAAATAAATTTAAAATGGGACTATTTGAAATATTTATCTGGTCATTTAAACAAAAATCTGGATTGATTTAGAACAATTTAAGTATTTATAATAATTCATAAGTAATTAATTTTAGACCATTTTATACACGATTTATTCTAAAATTTTAGTAATAAATTACAGACAAAACTAATACTAACAATAAGTTGGGTATTTATAACTGTTGATTATAGATTTAAACGTTTTGTATTTATGCAACAGGATAGCTCAATGCTTCTGACGAAATAAAACTCATTTCTTGTGAAATATTACTTTTTAATTAATTTTTTCTTTGTTATTTTTTCTTTTTTTTAAAGTTATATTTCAACTTAATTATTTACTGATATTCAAAATAATTATTAAATTGGTATTATCTCTTATAATAATAATGGCTTTGATAAACATGTGACTCTCTATCTTCACTAGTTTACTTAGTTAACAGAACTATTTTTTTATTTTTTTTTTTTAGGATAGAGATAATCAACCTGGAATATTAAAAGACTTATGGAAGCAAATTTGCTTGAAGTTTCAACAGGTAATCATTAGAAAATCAGTCATTGTTGTTTGAACCTTATACATTAGACTTTTGAAGGGTATATATGACAAAAAAATCACATTGTTGTTCTTTAAACAAGTTCTAAAAAATTGAAAGTATCGATTTCATTTTTTAGTGCAATTCGCAAATGGTTTTTTAGTTAGTAAAAATCTCATTGTTGCCGTGGAATTTTTTCCACTTTGTCTTTTGCAAGATTTTTCCCCTACCTAGCTCAGTGAGTAAGTTAGTAGTTAGCTCAGTGAGTAATCAAGCTCCTGGGCCTGACTAAATTTATTTTCTGTTATTTCTACTGTGTATTGAATTCAAGGTGAGGAGACACTTATCAGGCACACGCAGCCTCAATAAAGATGATATCCCTTATCAGGGAAGAAATCTGGCAGTTGAGCCTGATTTTGGATAAATCTCTTTTACAACCGTTGGCCCAGTAATAGTTCATCCTTACTGAAGTACTGAACCCGAGACTGTTCATGAGTTGTAGTGGTACAGGTTTTTTTTTTTTTTTTTTTTCTTATGAAACAAAATGCAGTCATGAAAAACTGTTAGTTATTTTGTATGTGTTATTTTAAAATTAAAATCATGATTAAAGGCTTCAGAAAAAAATTTTCTTCGAACTGGAGTAGTATAGTTACAAATTGAATCAATAGAATTATTGTTTTATTTTCATACTCAAAATAAGCCTTAGAAATGAGAAAAAAAAAATTAGTGCTCATTAATTTGTTATAAATTTTCTTCTTGTATAGTGTTATGTCACTCTTCGGGACAGAGCCTATTGCTGCATTGGCCACAATCATCTCAGTTCTGTGCTGCCCAAGAAGCCTGTAGTAATATTGATTAGCAGAGACAAGCCTGTGTTGAGTTTCTTGCTAATATCATTCTGTGATTTGGCCAGAGATCCCAAATAAATAAATTCCTCTACTCCTTTGAAGGTATATGGTGTAATATGTATGTATGGTTCTTTATCATATGGTGCTGTACTCATGTACATTGTTTTAGTCTCATTAATGGTGTCTCCTATTTTCTTTCAACAGCCCTTTGGAGCTTTAGGAATGCATGTATTATTGCATCAAAGGTTATTCTGATGACATAAATATCCCCTATTGAAGATCATACCTCTGACTTCACCTTTGGATCTTCTAATTTCACACTCAAGGGCCAAGTTAAATAGAGAGCACACAAGGCAATTTCCTTGTCTAAGTCCTTTGTGGGTGCAGAAGCATTCTGATGTTATACCCTGAATACGGACCATGCATTTTACTGTTTTAAATTTTACCCTCCTTTTTTAAATGTCTGTACAAGGTGAACGAGCTTCACAGGAGTATGCCTTTCTAGTAGTCCACCTAACATTTCTTATTCTATCACTCAGTTGTAAGCTACCTGAAAATCAATTAAAAGATGTTGAGTAGTTATCTAGCATTCCTTGTATTTTTCTGATTCCATTCTGAGTGTAAAGATCTGGTTCTTATATTCTGACTATTTCTCTAGCATTACTCTAATTTTTCTTACCATAAAATTTGAAGAAGTATAGTGTATTGTTCATTTTGAAAAAAATACTTTTAATTAATTTTATTTTTAATGAGCAACTTCTATCTAGCACCATCCCGTGAATTTCTTTAAGTGATGATAGCTGGGATGAAATGATTCTTTGTTTTTGACTTAAAGCTGATGCTATTGAGAGTTTTCTGTGTTTTCAGTAAAGTCCAAAATATGAACTAACTTTGTATTGTAATTTTTATGAAACTATTATTTTTATTTTTTTTTGTTTATATTAGACTTTATCTTATTGTCATTGAACAAAAATTCAATCTGTTTTGATGTTTGTCATAGGAATATTTCTTGAGATTTTTTTCAGTGATTCCCTTCTTCTAATAAATTTATTTAATGTTTTAATTCCAGGATAAGTTTATTCTACAAAATTAACCACTTAGCTTGTGTATTTATGTATTGTTTCCTGAAGCAACCTTCGCTTAGTGTGTCTATATTTGAACTTTCTTTGATATGAATATGATTATGATTCATTTTCTATTGATTTTTTTGTTTTTGTTTTTTACAGATGTCAACTATTCCTGAGCAGTGCAGGTTGTAGTTATGAGCTCTCTAACATTTTAAGAATATTTGATCAACCAAAGTTGAATGTTCTAAATATTCTATCATCAGAATATTGTGGAACAGATATTGTTTTGTTATATTATAGCTGATTCTGTGAATGATTTTTGCAATGACTTTATAATTTAAATGATTTTTCAATTAAGGGAATTTCTTTTTCATTTAATTGCTAAAAATCATACAGTATTCAGTTTTGTAGTTTATTTCCATTGAATTATTAATTTTTAAAGCTTGAGATATTAAGACACACTACTGTGATAACTTGGCATAAACTGATTGAATCTTTATTTTCCATTGTTGATTAATTTATTTGTATTTTTTTAAAGATAATTTAACTTCCATTTGTTTCGTTGCATCTTAAAGATAAGTCAACTAGAAATGAAATTTGTGGAATCTGTAGATAATTAATACTTCTACCTTAATTTAATTTCCTATGTTTAGCATTAAACCCTATGACATTAAAGTTAATTTCCATTTGTAAAAAAAAAAAAAAAAAAAAAAAAAAAAAAAAAAAAAAAAAAAAAAAAAAAAAAAAAAAAAAAGGATTAAAAAGAATTATGCTAACTGTTTCTGAAATCCATTACAGGTTGATTGATATTTTTTATGATATTTTTATCTGGGAGCTTGGCGTTGTATTATTTTCATTATATTGAATTCATTGTTAGTACAATTATCCATTATTAATTAGTTAATTAGTAATTTTCTTATATTGATGAATATTTCTTGTTTTTAATCTTACAAATAGTGCCAAAGTTTTATCATGTCTCATTTACACAAATATTATCTCTTTTATAAAATATCTTAAGGTTAAAATATGCTGATGTGTATGACATTTTTCATAAACACTATGGAGACATGTTTGACTTATAGGTTGTTTTTTGTTTTTGTTTTTTTTTACAGATTAAATACAAATGTTGTTTCTTTCTTGTTTTAAGTAAAGTTTTGGTTAATATAGTTTATTTTCCTCTTTGAAAATGAAATTAATCAAGAAATAAACTTAGTTAAATTATTGTTTGGGCTGTTATATTGATAAAGATTCATTGTTAAATATAAACATTAGATTGTCTAAAAGACAACTTGTTTCAAGTCTTCTTAATGTTACTGTTATATAATAACTATTTAGTTGTATATTTTTTAAATGAAATATTTATTTATATTGTGATTAGAAATTATTCTTAAAACCTCAGAGGTTTGTTAAGACTGAGTATTCACAGAATAGATATTTTTAATGTAGTAAGTAAATAGTGCAATCTTTTGTGATTTTTATTCCTATAGTTATGAGTAAATTAATCAATCTTGTTATGATGTATATACAGTTCAGTTTTAAATTTTTAATTTAATTGAATTTAAGACTTTTGTATTTTATTTATAATAGATTGAATAGAAATTTGAAAATAAAGTTATAATTCATTGCAATATGTGATGCATCTCTACCCAAAAAATATATATAACCTTTTTATTTATTTATTGAAATTTACAGCTGCATACAATAAAATGAAAATACATCTAGTAAATGTGAAGGTAATGCTCATGATGACTGGTCTATTGCTTGTAAAGCAACTGTGTACATAAGTTCTATATTAGAAGGTTCGAGGCCATCTTCTTTTCAGGCGCCTCCGGGGGTTATCTGAAATAGAATGGGAAGGAAGCAATTGAGATACTAATGGATTTGAATGGTTATGGAGGTCACTATGAAAGGATAAATATCTTGTTTGAGCTAAATCAGCAACATATGGGATACGTAGATCATTATGTGTAAGTTTATTTGTGACATGATTTGGAGCCTTGAAAATTTAACTAAACATTTTCGATTGTTAGGATGGGTTACGAGAAAAATTGGATGGTTTAGTGGTGCCCCATTGTTAAAATCCACATGTCCAAAAATGTCTGATTCCTCTCATGTATATGTGTCTTTTATAAATAATTTGAAGCTTAGAAAGTTTGTCTAGTAAATGTTGAAGAAGTTGAAAATGATAGGCAATTTTTTGTCGTTCCACGAGTAAATTATGGATGGGGATATTTAGAATATAGAAGGATTTTCTGCTGTTAAAACATGCAAGAAACTATGCATTAACAAATTATTTTTTTGTTTCAGATTTTAAACCATTAGGTAATATTTCAGAATCAGTGGTATTGATTTACCACTCAATGTAATGAGTTGTTACAAAAATAACAAGTTCTTTATTCCTTCCACGTACTATAAACTTAATTATTGTTTCTCAATAATTAAGATATGACAATATTCCTTTGTCAAATTTTAGTCAGTAGGTGTATATTTTAACTATGTTGACAAATTTACATTATGACTCATGATGGTAGTTGGGTGATCTCATAACTAACATATCAGATTATTAGGAGTATAATCATGAGTATTAGGGAGGCCTCAATGGTCTAGCTCGTTTGGGTGGGAGTCTCAGCACGCCAGATGCAGGTTCGAAAACCACATGGGGTGTTGAAATTTATATTGTGGCCAATCCAAGAGGGAATGAATCATGACCTTCCAACTTTAGTTAGAATAGGTTGGTAACCTCTAAGATAACCCATCCTTCCTTACTTATAATAATGCTAAGCCCTAACAAAGAAACATGGGTATAAGCAGTTTATTCTTGAATAAGTATTAGTTTAACCCTCTGCACTCATTAGCCGGTTATAATCCGGCAAAATAGAAATGCATTTCCACTAAGATTATAAGTTCCACTTGTTTGGCACAGAACTCATTAGCCGGGTACAGTATTTTTTTTCACTAATACACTGCAATGTTTGATTAATTTCCTGATACATAAATTGCCATAGAATTATTCTTATCAAATAACACATGTGATAATAACCTATGGCATGACAATGAAAAACTTAATTAGAAATTAAAAAATAGCAATAAAGTTTTAAAGTTTAAAATAAAACCTTGAAATTTAACCGTTTTCTAAAATTTTTAATTTAAAAAATTACATTGATGATAACTTCATTTCGTTAGCTAATCATTATTATTAACTTGTTAATTAAATTAATAAAATAAATGATAAAAAATAAAGAGTTAAGGAGTCTGTTAACGTTTTTTTTCCAAGCACAATGTCCAGGTAATGGGAATTCCCCGAAGTGGTCACCTTAGCCCGGGCCCCAGTGACCCCCACCCATGTTAGCGGCCCAGTATTGATGTTTGACATATAGCTCATACAATCTTCAAGATACTTTTTAATTAAAAAAATGCGTTATCCATCTTTCCTGCCTTAGCTAGATTACGTTAGGACGTAAAGCGTCAACAAACAACAACAGTAAATTATAAAATAATAATATAGTCAATAAGCAGTTTTTTATATATATTTATACTTAATAGGGTATATTATTTTGTATATCATTAAGAAAATGCCGCCCTTGTAGCTATTAAATTAGATTTATATGAAAATTGAAGAGGGCACAACAATTTTTTTATAAAGTGTGACAAATTTTTCACTTAAAAAAGTGAGGCGGAAATACAGAAAGGTTGGGAAACACTGGTTTAAATGATACTGAATGTAAAGGTATTTGTTTTTTAGTTGGTATAAAAGTTTGTGGAAGCTTTTGAATTAGAGATCGGCTGATTAGTTGGCTGGCTAAAAGGACGATTATTCGGCCAAGCCTATTATCGCTTGTTAGAATTCGGGTGACATCGGCAATGTTCGAGACGTTTCGTTTAAAACTTGATAGCCGTCTGTACAGGTATTTATTCATCATATTTTTTCTTCTGTTTTTACAAACAGGCCGGTATGTAATGAAGTGTTTTTTTACACAAATAAAGCGAAAGTCAGCAATTTACTTTACTTAGCTTAGAGAGTTAATTGTAAAATTTCAATTGAATCGTGCTGAAAAAGATATAGTGTTTAAGGACTTTATTTGACGGATCTATATTATATTTAGCACAAAAATAGCTTATATGTAATGGTATGTAAACATGAATGTAAATTGCAAAAATATTACTTTCCTTTTTAGTGTTCCTACCTTTATATTACATTTAAAAAAAAATCAATTTATTGAAATTTACAACTGTAAAATTATATACATTTAGTAAATGAGCTGATAACGATTACAATAACATGTCAAAGCTTGAAAAGGACTACTCATCAGTAGCACTTTAATAAAAATTCTATACTAGAAGATCTCTAGGCCATTTTTCAGACGCCTCGTGGGATTTTTGGGAATCGAGTGGGAAGCAAGTTGAGAAACTAGTGGATTTAAGTGGTTATAGAGCTTACTACGAAAGGATAGGTATTTGGTTTGGGATAACTCAGCAACAAATGGAACAGTTATGGATAAGTTTATTGGCGACAAAGTAAGGGGCATTTAGGATTTATCGAAGGATTTTGGATTGGATACGAGATGAATTGGATGGTTTAGTAGAGCCTCAAAGCTCAACTCCGTATGTCCAAATAGATCTAATTACAGTCATGTAAATAAGTCTTTTGTAATTAATTGGGAGCTTTGAACGTTTGTCTAGTAAATGTTGAAGTAGTCTGTAACGACGAGCAGTTTTTTGTCGCTTTAGTCTTATATTACATTTAAATTAAGAATATTTGTTTATTCATGCCACAAAAACAAAACTGCGTTTAAATAAAAAAACAAAAAAAAAAGGTTCGGTAAGTTCTATATTCAGTATTATAGAAGTTATTGAATTAATTTTTTTTGTTAATATCATAACCTTTCCTAAAGTTCGATAATTGATGTTTAAGAGATGAACTCTTTGAAAAAAAAATGTTCCTATTTCTGTAATAAATAGCAACCGTAAAGATGAATCTAAAATAAAAATTATATTCAATGGAGGCTTTTCTTTTCAACCAACCTATTTTTATAATTAGAAATATAAAAGAATAAAAATGGCCGCTTTTTGCCGAATAAACGATGGCTAGTTGCTGACTAGTCGGCTTTACCGACTAGTCGCACACTAGTCGGACCGTTTCTATTTTAAATTAATAAAACAATATTTAGATCGGTTCAATACAATAAAATACTATTATTTTAATGTTACAAAAAGCTCATAAAGGTACCTTTTAGAAAATTTACATAAATTTATTTTCCATTGAACTGTATACTGTGTAAATTTAAAATTGGGCAACATTCGGATATTCATTCCTCATAGTTATTATTTATTTTATTTAACCTAATACTTTTCGTTTTGTTTATTAAATAATGAAAGTATCGCCTTGTCAATTCTTCTCGAACATTGATTTTTTTTTTTTTTTTTGTATTTAATGACTTTATCATCAAGATGTGTGAAACGTCGTACGAAAATAGCAATCGGTATTCTTTGCGGCAAGTGAAACAGTATCTATAGACAATATTTTGTAAAAACACTTAAGGTGTTGTTAATTTCAATGAAATGAATCTTTCAGCAACTCTTGAGATACAATATTGATTAGATTACTCAAAGCATATTGTTTCCTTCTGCAGTTCAACACATGACATGATTAAGTTGAAAGGTAATTTCAATGTGTGTATTAAATAAAATAGACTATGATCGCTTTCTTTAGGAGGTTTCAGGATTTGGTTCTTGACTTATTTATATTTATAATTTCTGGACTTTCAGGGAGTCTTTCATATAAATAATTCCATAATATTTTTTTTTAATGTTAGCACAGATTAAGCAACATAATTTTTTTTATCGCAAGTAGGTGTAAAACCTCAATTTCTCCCTGACTGGGACAAACAATAGATCATAGATATATGTATCTATAATCTACTGCTATTCCCAATTTAAATTATAATAAAATTGGGTATAATAATTGGGATAAAATAATTAGTAGATAAGCCAGTGATTCTATGAAAGCCAGTGAGTATTAAATTTTCATAATGTTTTTTACAAAATTATAGATGGTTTTGGCTTAAACTGTCGGTATACACCTAGAAGCGGTATACCCAAAGGCATGCTAAACTTTATCACTTATTGCCCTATTAGCAATACTCTATTTATATTAATGACAAATTTACATTCGAATTCCAAGCACCACAATATTATTGTTTTTATTATATTTGTCATATAGCGCTCCCTCTCAGCCTCCACTGGATATTAATACCAGTGACGCAGCTGAGAGAGCAGCGCTGGGATCTCTTCGGTTATGATAAGTGAGGGGACGCTTTATTGTACAGCTGTATCATATTTCTGTTATTATTACAGTTTATGTTTGATGATTGTGATAATTATTATGTTATTTTTATCTTTTATTATTATAGTCCAGTCAATAAACATATTGTATAGTGCATGAAATATGCGATAATTTTTAATTTCACAGCTTCGTGGACTCAAGAAAAATATGTTACAAATCAAAATTAAAGCTAATTAAATTTCCTAGCAAATTGTGAATATACACATTTGTCGAACTTTCAACAGTTTTCGAGGTATACGTTACTAAAAATCGATAGTTTCCAAAAAAAAAAAAAATGTTTACTTCACTTTTTGTCAAACATTTGCTTTAAGTGCCAGAATTTTATATATGAAATCAAAGTTAATTTAATGCTCTACAATTTTGATTCTGAGATTTTTTCTGAGAAACGATCGTGGAAGGCACAAGAAGAATTTTTTTTTTTGCGAAAATTATCGATTTTCAATAAAGTATATCTCAAAAACGGTTAGAAGTTCGACAAATATGTATATAAAAATTAAATTAACTTTAATTTTTATTTGAAACTATACTTGAGATATACTCAAAAAAACCCAAAATGGGACGTTCTCCCCTCCCCCAGTTTATAATAAAATAATTCGTGAAAATTTCATAGGTCTCATTAAGATCATTAACATTATATAAATAATCTTTCTTGAAATGTTGATAGGTTATTTTTTCCTCCTATTGGTGGGAGGCATTGCAGCGGATGAAGGGGCAACGTTTTTTACTAAACGGGTATGGGCAGTGTTGGTAGCTGGATCCAACCAATGGTTCAACTATAGGCATCAAGTGAGTATTTGTATCAATGTATATCATTTTAAACTCCTGTTTACTTTTTTTTTTTTTTTTTTTTTTTTTTTTTTTTTTTTTTTTTTTTTTTTTTTTTTTTTTTTTTTTTTTTTTTTTTTTTTTTTTTTTTTTTTTTTTTTTTTTTTTTTTTTTTTTTACTTTTTCGAACAATAGTTGAGAAAATTTTCTCCTTCATATTTGCTTTACAAATGCCGGCGAATGTAATAAAAAGCTAAGAATACCGGGAATCAAACATTTGGCAAACAATTGTCCTTTGCAGGCTCAATCGTCTCTTGATATCAATATAGATTTACATAACTTAAAAAATAAAGAACGTTATTATTTACCATTTTAAGGTTCCAATATTTATGACTGGAATAATATGGAAAGACACAGATATAAACTGATATCCAAAGTCCTACTGAAAGGAGACAAACAGCCGCCTTTAAAGAAGGATCTCATAGATAAATATTTGATGAGTTTGATGCATTCGTGGGTCATGTTGATTATATGGAACTCAACAATTGAACAGTTTATCTATATCTATTCTACCTCTATTTATATATATATATATTATATATATATATATATATATATATATATATATATATATATATATATATATATATATATATATATATATATATATATATATATATTAATTTCTTTATTTTTTTAGATCCATTTTTTTTTCATCCTTTTAATCTTTTGTTTATTATATTTATTAATTAACTTCCAATTCTATTGAATTATCATGGTTTATATTTCATATTCACTCTACGATAATTTCTATATTATTTAAAAATATATTTACATTATATATAACTGAACATGTTTGTATAAATGTTAATAATGTTACGCATTACGCGTTATGTCGAGAGATAGGAAGCGTAGAAACAACATGCACCCATTGCAAGGTTACTGCAATGTGATAAAACTGGAAGGTTACAATAAATTAAGCCGATCAACATAATCTTAAAGTGCCTGATGTGACAATGTCTTTCAGAAGAGCAATGTTCAAATTAGGAATTCCTCGTTTCTTTCTGTTGAACTGAGAGAAGAAGAAAATCTTCTATCTTTGATTCTTCTTCTTTCGCTTTCACCAATTGTGCGTCTCAGTATAGTGGCACTCAACCAACTCCTCCAGTCTTCCTCATCTCCAACAGTGCCTCTCAATCCTACAAATTTCTCTTTTGTCCTAGCTATAATGATCCTAGCTAATCCATAATGATATGGGACATCTTCTTAGCCTCTTTTATTTGAGCGCTATTCCATGGACTCAGCTGGGTCACGACGTTCAATTCTGCAGGCTTGACTGAACTACTGCAGTTGTCTCTTTTATAGTAAATCTTGGACGCTATATATCAGTGTCTCTCTGACACTTTTATTCCTCATACTTTCCCTCCTGCTCTCCAAAGAAACTCCATTCCATATGGGGTTATTACCAAGCATTTCCTTGATAGCTCTTCATACCAAACAGTGTTGGTCTGTTGTACTTCTCTTTGTATTCCGTGATAGGAACTAAATCATCGCCGTAGAAGAGCATCTATTTTACAACAGGCTGCTTATTCCATTGTCGAAATCACATTTGCCCTGTCTTCCGCTTGCGTATAATGGCTCTCTCATCAATTACAGTAGAAACAAAAGAGGGCTCAAATAATTCCCTTGATTAAAACCCTTTTCAATACTGAACTCCTGAGACTGTTGCCCAGTAAGTCTTACAATTCCTAATTAAATTTGCTAATACATATAACTATACTATGTATATTTAGTTATATATAATTTTACGCCTATCCTAGCTCTGTTATGTTTTCAAAGGTGAATGTGGACAGAAAGCCGATTGCTCTTCTACGATTATATTCCTATATACCAGTGGTCTTTAACTGTTGCCCAAGAACTTGTTGTATCTTTGTTGTTGTTGATATTCGGAATGCAAATAGGTCTGAAATCATTGTTTAGGCTCAGGAAATCCTTTTTGTATATGGGGACAATGATATTGCATTCCCAGGTATCTTCTTTTCTTCTTATACCTTAAATCACACATATACATATATTTATACATGTATTGTCTTGTTAATGTTTTAGGCAGATGTCTGTCATGCATACCAGACATTAGTCAGCAAAGGAGTTCCAAAAGAAAGAATTATAACTCTCATGTATGATGACATTGCATTCAATACGTTGTAAGTATCTCATTATAAATTTATGGAGTAATTGAATATTTATAATATAATTTTTTTAAAAAAAAGAATATCACTATTTTTACTTTTTATAGTAAAATTTATACGAAAATATACTATTATATTCAGGTTATAAAATTTTTCACTGACTTTATTTCTAGGAATCCGCATCCAGGAAAAATATTTAATGAGCCAAACGGTACAAATGTTTATGAGGGTGTTGTTGTTGATTACAAGGGAAAAGTAAGTATAAATTCTTGCCATATTATGATTAAATAATCGTACATGTCTTGAAATTATAATTGTATACTAATTTTATTAAAAGAAAATTGAATTTGGCAAGTTAGACATTTTATTACTCTGTTTCTTATTTTCTTAAAATACTTTGATTTAGTTATGAAATGAAACATACATCATCAGTCCTAAAAACATACATCAAATTCAAACATTGAAACACTTTTCTATACAGACTATATATATTAAATTTTAAAAATGTAAGACAATAAATCAAAGATGTTGATACTCACCTTAGGAGGCAGCGCGAAAATAGCCACAGAAAGATATCAGGGCTTAGAACTAGTGATGGGTCGTTCTGAGTGGAACGGAACGTGGAACTGGTTCCAGCTTTGAACCGGTTTGAAACGAAACCAATCGCCAAAGTTTTTCGTTCCACCTGGAACGAAACCAATCGCCAAAGTTTTTCGTTCCACCTGGAATTGCACAGGAATCAAATTTAAAATGGGACTATTATAAATATTTATGTGGCCATTTAAACAAAAATCTGGATTGGTTTTACCGATTTTATTATTTCTAATGCTTCGTAAATAATTAATTTTAGACTATTTTCTACGTGATGTACTAGTTTCACTCTCGAGTCTTAGTTGAATTTATGATTATTTTCATTTGAAAGAATAGCGAAGTTGGAATTCTGCGTCTTATTATTGTATGCATTAATATGTTCTTTTAATCTTTGATTTACTATAACAATAAAATTCACACACAAAAAAAATTAATATGACTTATAATTTTTATAATTGTTAGGATGTCAATGTGGAGACTTTTCGTCATGTCCTTCTTGGTGATAAGGAAGCCTTGGCACAAACTGGAAGTGGAAGAGTGCTTTCCAGGTGAATTTACTACGATTTTTAAAATAATTAAATAATAACTTAGATATTTAATTGTTTTTATTTTATTAATAATTGACAAAATTTACTACTTACTAGCTGTCACAAGTTATTTAAATTGATTCTATGATGTCATCAGGATGGTATCGATTTTTTTTTTCAATACCCATGCTATATTGTAAAGGTAATGCGGTCTAGAAAAATTTCTGATTGTCGACTGTGAAAAATATTTTCCTAACCTCTCTATTGTAGATTCAATTTCAGATTATCCTACTATCTTAGCCTGCCACACATAAACATCAATTGCTTATGTCATGCTCTAGAATTTTCAGAAAATTATAATTATGTTCTGGCAAAACATTCGTTCCCCATATCAAAAATATTAACTACAACTACGCTTATTTTCTCAAAATTTCTTACTTATAAGCTTCCTGAATTTTATTACACCATCTCTTACTAGGTTCCTAGTACGATTTCTCATTCTGTGACGGATAAAATATCAGCTATGGAGTCAGTGAAATGGGTCGCACGGTTTTTGTAAATACCATTTTATTTTAAAGGATGCATGCAACCTTTTGTTTTATAACTTTTTTCAAATGAGTTGGGATGTCAAAGATGCCCTTTTCCAGAACGAATTGGGTTTCTCGTAAAAAAAAAAAGTGTAAGTTGTTTGGTGGCAAAGATGGTAGTTGCAGGTTCAAGGCTATAAGGAGGGTGTGCAAAACATCGCAGGCGAAAGCAATTAAAACTTTTACGAGTAGTCCAGGCAACGAAGGATTTTTAGAGGAGTTAATTCACGTAGAAGCCAATTTTGGCGCAGTTGTAGGGGGAGATGTCCTTAACAACATACTAAAAGTACTGGGGAGTGGGGGTGGAGCTAACGGTGGGGGGGGGGGGGGGGGCTCTAAAGGTTGGTTTTTTCAGTATTTCGTTAATAACTCGAAAACTCTTGCCTCAAGCGAAAATATGTCTGTGTACTAAATTAGTTTTGATAAAATTGTTTACAAAAAAGGTTCTATACATTTTTTTCTGGGATCAATGCTTAAGAAGATATAGTGGGGTTAATTTGGAAAATGTAAAAAAAAAACACGTTTTTATTGTTAAAATGTATATATTTATTGTTAAAATTCCAATTTTTATTGTTACAAATGAATAGTTTATTATTATTAATTGAATGCTTATTGCTAAAAATAAAATTATTGTCGTTAAGCCTAATATGCTTATTACAGTACTTGTGGTAAGTCGCACTTTTCCTCAAAAACACGTTTGTCGGTACTCTTTTGGCTATAACTCCGAAACTATTTGTCTAATCTCGAATTTCTTTTTTTCATCTTAAAGCTGGTTATATTTATTATCAGATATCATATATTTAATTTTAATTAGGTTCCGTCAAATATCCATTCCACCTCGCTGAATTCCGCGTACTGTTGTGAAATCCTTATTTTTTTCAAACATTTCTCGTTATAACTCTAAAAATATTTGTTCGATTCCGAATTTCTTTTTTCCATATCATAGCTGGTTAAATTTGCTGTTAGATCCTATATATCAATTTGTGATTTAAGTCCGTGAAACACCCACGCCAGCCCACTTAACATACCAAAAATGTCAGGTTTTGCCAAAACATACACATTTAGTGTGCTAGCATGGGTATTACACGGAATATAATTAAAAGTAGTAGATAGGACCTGATAGATAATTTAAATAGCTTGTGAGAGCGTTGTCATGAAAGCTGGCCTCCGAATATTTCTTTCTTTCAACTGGTCTAGTTGTTCACTGTTTTTAACTGAATGGGTCTGCCTCCAACAAAGCCGTATTATTTTCGTTATTCACGGTTGAAGGGCGACTGGACCGCTTGGTATGTTTAACGTCAAAAATTTCTATCATGGAAGCTCGCAAACTAGTATTGTACCGCGCGTTCTTTTATGGCATCATGACCATAAACACGAGAAATCCTACGAGACATTTCAAAGGCGTTAATCCCTTCATGGAAATAGCACTATATTATATTGCGATATTTCTCAACTGAATACTTCATCTCTTATCGCCAAACAAAATTATTAAAAAATGGAAGGAAATGAAAAAGAACCCTTTATAATCATTTGTATTCATTGTTTACACTGGTGAAAAAATTAAACGAATAATTAAAAAAATCCTGCGACAAAACAAAGAGGTCTTTTTGCTTTTTTGAAGTAGAATTATTTTAAAATAACACTTTATATATTTATTTATTTTTTAAGCTTTGTATATACATATCTACATATGATAAAATGTATATCATACAATCATTAATTATAGTTATATATTTATTGCATACTAAGGAGTGTTGATGTTATTTTTCTATAAAGAAACATAATAACAAATAGCTTAGGCGTTTGGAATAATCCGTAAGAACAAGAAGACTTAAAAAAAACACATTATTATCCATTTATCTGTTAAATCTTGGAATGGCTAGTTTTTGAAGTTTATGTTATGTATAAATAGATCTATATATAAATTCTTAATCCAGCTTATTCACTACATTTTAGTGACATAGTTTTGGATTTTAATGAATGATAAAACTACAATTTTTAAAATATAAATTAAATGTTATTTGGTATTTATTTTTGTGATTATTCTTTTTAGCGGAGAAACAGACCATGTTTTAATCAATTTTGTTGATCACGGTGGTACCGCAATGCTGAATTTCCCTCAATCCAATTTATACGCTAACGATCTAAAGGATATTTTGATGAAAATGAAAGACAAAAAAATGTTCGATATCGTAAGTAATAATTAATCAGTTAATTACATTCAGCTCTAGTGATCAAATAATTGATTAACAGATAAGTAATAGGTTAACAACCATAAAACATTATCTTTGTATAGAGATCTGTCATAATAAAAGGTTCCTAGGAACATTTGTTTGGACTTATGTGGTTTTATTATTTTAAATAACATTCACATTTATAAAGGAATATAGTTATGAAACTTTAAATTAATTTTGCAAATGGATTGTTAGTGACTCTCATTTTCATGTACCATGGCTTACAATCTATTTTTTGTCACCACCAAAATTTATTTTGAAATTTTAGGTAAAAAAACACACCAACTTTTAAGAAGAACTTATTTTTTATCAAATAACAATAAATCTTTATTATTAAATTATATTAAAAAAAACAATGAATAAATAATGACGTTTTTAATTTATACGACTTTCATTTTCATACATCGTTTGAATATGTAAAACTAAAAATAATATTTTGTTGGGTATCCTCTCTCTCTAATTACCCCATGAAGCCGCTTTAGCCCTGATACCACAATATTTTTGGTTGTACCTAGAGTTACAAAACAGTTTGCTGTTTTCTTGTGATACTGGGATCGTTTTACTAATCTCCTTCAATAAATAAATTATTTTTCTTATTCAACAATTAGCAATTACTATTATTTCTTTTATTTCACAAACCAATGATAATTAATATATATATTTACTGAAAATGAAAAAAACAAAAATTGCAATGAAAAGAAATGTAGTGTATGAAAACGAGTGTAAGTGTAAGTGTATATATACACTCCATTCTTTTTTCTTTTTACGGCCTAGACAAAAACCACCTTATGAAATATTATATAAATAATGAAAATATAAGATAGCTAATTTTATCTTAGGTTTTAAAGAATTTCTCATTAATAGTTTATTTTTGTTTCATTTTTCCACAGCTAATTATGTATATTGAAGCATGTAATTCAGGTTCCATGTTCGACAACATACTTGGAGGAAGTGATAGCAGTAAGTTTTCACTTATTAATTTTTGTTGTTGACATAGCTATCATTAGTATTGATATTATGGTAACACTACAGCCCTTGAGATAAGCATTTCGGCCTCTCATTTTATATTTCACTATCAGCCAATCCAAACCAAGTCCTCTGCTTCTTGGACTCTAAAAAAAATTTGGTATTTTTAACAGATCATATCCTATTTGTGCTCTGTTCGTCTGTTAAAAGATAAATAGAAGATGTGGATGATATCTAGCTCCTTATTAATATCTCGGTATATTTGCCTCGGCAGGTTTCCTTTCTGCTTATAATTTTCCACAATCGATCTTTCTCTCAAAAACCAGGAGAGAGTTATTTTAGATCAACCTCCTATCAAGTATCCTTAATAGACCAAATCAAAAGGATGCTGAAAGGCTTGCCTAAGCCTTGTCTCAGGGATAAATTGTTTAGATTTTTTTTTTCTTTTATTGGGGCTTAACGTCCGTGTACTCCAATTAGGGCGGGATGGATGGGTTTTCCTACAAGTTGCCAACCTATTCTAACAAGGGTGAGAAGGTCAAAATTCATTTCGTGGGTTCACAACAAAATAAATTTTAACCCGCCTAGTTGGAATTCTGTACTTTTGGTATTGGTTCTGTACCGAGCGCACTGAAACCGTTGGCAAAAACATGTTGGCCGTCAAATACCCTTTTTAGATTTAAATCCAATTTCCATTAAATTAAATTAAATTTCAATTTTTACAAAGTTTTCAAATATTCGGCCCCTTGAAGATCCCCTTAAATACTTTCAGTTTTTCTGTCAAAAGAGCTAGAAATTAGTTATAAAGGTACTGGAAACATCATCATTTGATAAGATTGCTTTATATTTAATGTGTAAAGTTAGAAGGAAAACTCGAACGATGATAGGTTTTTATAGCAGTATAGTTTTTCCAATGAAAGTAGTTACCATTTTTTTCCCCCAATGATTTTTCTTGTCTCTGCTGTACCACTCACATTATAAACGTGGAAACTTTGTGTACCGACCTTGCTATCTAAGTATTTCGAAATTCGTTGGAGAAAAATTCCAATGATTTTTGGGATTCAGCGCACTAAAATGCAGGGGGTCCATCAGCTTTACATGAAAATACCGAAAACAATGATTGCCTGCGTTATATACGCCCTATCAATGAATAAGAAGTATTATTTACTTCACAATTTTTTTAATTTTACGAGGCAATGGTCAAGAATTTGGTTGTAATGAAGTATTTTCTATTAGCTTAAGACAGAATCACTTAGAAAAATGTTTCCTACTGTGGAAAATAATTTTTACAAAAATTTTAAATATTAGTTCTAGTAAGTACAGCTGCAGCTCCGGATGAGTCATCTTACGCCTGGTATTGTGAAAATGAAATGGAAACATGCTTAGGAGACCTATATAGTATTACCTGGATTAATAGAATCAAAAAGGTTAGTATTTTTCTGATAAAAAAATATTATTTAATTGAATTGAATACAAAAATACTTATGTGGTAATTTAATGAAAGTTAGTAATGAATAAAAGGCTTAGCGAACCCGAAGGTTCGATGCCGACACTACCAATCGTTGACCACACACCTACCTCCAACCCACCTCATCAAAACCCATATCCCTGGCGCAATCCTCCCATCTATGTTTTGATATACCCCCTCGGTCGTTTACCCGACGGCTCAAAAATGATTTGCTTTTTAGGAATTAGATCATTACTAAACCAAACTTTACTCGCCCATTTCAACCGTTGCTGTTACTTCAACTACATTTACCGGATACAACTCAAGCAGTTTCGCATTCTGGGCCTTCTAAATTCTCCCGTATGTTCATCCTTTTTTGGGACAAATATTCTACGCAGTACTTTTTTATTCTAAAAATACTTATTCTACGAAAACTTAAAAGCGTTGTTCTACTTAGTTTATTTTATTTTTGAGCGACGAAACGTTACCTGCTCTCTATTAACTATATACAGATCAATCTAAATGAAAAATATTTTTGGCATATTTGTCATTTTGTGTAGGTCATCTTAGAGGCTTTAACTTGGTAATAATTGCAGACTTCCGCTGGCTCAAGTGATTAAGAAACCCTCAACGTAATGCTTATCAGTTGTCATATAGATAACTATGTTTAATTTATTTATAATAAAATAAATATATTTTTTTCAAAGATTTGAATTGAATATACACTCCCCGTCAAAAGTATTGCAACACCCAAAATTCTCGAGATTTCCT
Organism: Euschistus heros; assembly: GCA_003667255.2. Lineage (NCBI taxonomy): Eukaryota > Metazoa > Arthropoda > Insecta > Hemiptera > Pentatomidae > Euschistus > Euschistus heros. Next base: position 352,943 of record RCWM02000019.1, read on the forward strand.
TGGTTTTGACGTTAACCCATACTTTGTTTATGTCAATATTATTTATTAAATAAGAGACATTAGGTTTCAGACACATCATTGTTATTCACTGTTTACCATCAAACGATGGAAGTTTGGTTTCTTCATTTCAAATTTCCTTTTAATCCATATTTATCTTTCGATTGCCTCAAGTCTGTTCTATCTTTTCTCTTTAGTCTAGTTATAACAATTAATTTTATTTACAATTAATCGTTTAAGCTACGATGATTCGGTCATCATCGGAATCCATAGGGGCAATACGTCTTTTTAAATGTAAATTAAAAAATTAAATTGTAATTTAAAAGTCAAAATCTTGAAAAAAAAGAAAATTTTAAAAAGTAAGTTTTCTAACTTTTTTGTTTATTAGAAGAAAAATCGTAATTAGTTTTAATAAAACATATTCATTTCCAGTTTAAAAATCTTTATTGTAGACTTCTAAACCCTTCCTTATTATAATAAAAAGGATGTTTTTTTTTGTAAAAATTCAAATATTTCAAAGTGTTGCGATACTTTTGACGGGGAGTTTATATAATTTTCTTAAGAAGTAATGAGAACATTAAAGGGAGATATTTAAAGAGGTCAGAAAATATTTGTAATTCTTGAAATAGAGTATCTCCATGTTATTAAAACGATGTAGTATGTTTGGGAAACAGGAGATTTCTGAAAAATATTTTTCCTTTTAATTTCCATGCTCTAGTGATTTGAATTAATTAAGATTTTTATTTTATTTTAGAAAATGCTTGTTTTTATATAATTATTTTTTTTTTTTGTTATAGATGAATTCCAGTGAGTCTTTATTTGATCAGTTTGATGGGATTCGTACATCAGTGCTTAAAAAAAGTCATGTAAATATGTATGGTGACTATCGTGTCGGATTTTATGAACTCGGCATGTCTTTTGATGTGAATGATAAGGGAGGTGGAAATAAGTACCAAGAGGTATAACACTATTAATATAAGTGATGATTTTTGATTTCATTATAAAATATTCATAATATGATTTAATTTTACATACCACATTTAACCCTAGAAGGCTCAATTTATTTTGATGTTGCAATTAATATATATAATGTAGTTGGTGATTAAAAAAAATTAAAAAAATTATAACCCAATATTTCACAGAAAATCAAATTTTTTGTTTGAGTTATTCTGTCTTTTCCTTCAGTCATTATTGCTAATACTTTTACTGTAGTAATATAAAAAATAACTTACTTCTGAAAAAAAAACAAAAAAACTCACTGTAAATTTCAAAATAGTCATATTTCGCCAAAATATAGCATGCCTGGTTAAGGTATATTACGTACCTAAAACATAATTTTATGTATAGGGCATGATAATAAATGTAATCAGATTTTAGTTTAAATAAAGAAGTTTCAGATCGGACAAATGGTTTTAAAGTTATAGCGAAAAATGTGCCAAAAAACAGTAAGCGATTTTTAGTATACTGGCGTCGGTATTTTACGGGACTTGATCAAAACTTAATGTATATTTTCTTATAGTAAATTTAACCAGCTTTATGATGGACAAAAAACATTTTTGTACCGAACAATTAGTTTTGAAATTATAGCCAAAAGAGTACCGACAAACGTGTTTTCGCGGAGAAATGCGACCCCTGTCAAAGAAAGCTGAAATGAGGGGTATAGAATGGATGAAATATGCGATAATTTTTCACTTCACAGCTTCGTTAGTAGTTAGAAAGTAAACATACTAAAAGTCCCCGCCTCTGGGGGTTGAGCTAACAGTGAGGTTTTGGGGGGGGGAGGGATGGAGGTCCCCATTTTTGGGGTTTTTCGATTATATATCGAAAATAATGGACAATAGAAAAATACGTTTTAAATAACAATTAAATTTAATCAAATTTCCTGTAAAATTGTTTATATAAATATTTGTCGAACGTTCAACGGTTTTTGAGATATACATTATTAAAAATCGATAATTATAGAAAAAAAATGTTTACCTCACTTATTGTCAAACATTTACTTCAAATGCCAGAAATATATATATACATATATATATATATATATATATATATATATATATATATATATATATATATATATATATATGAAATCTAATTGAATCTTTGAATTTAATGCTCAACAACTTTGATTTTAACATTTTTTCTGAGAAAAGATCGTGGAAGGAAATAGAAGCAAATATTTGACAAAAAGTGAGGTAAAAATTATTGATTTTCAATAACGTATATATCGAAAACCGTTGGAAGTTTGACAAACACGTTCATAAACAATTTTATAGGAAATTTGATTAAATTTAATTGTTATTTAAAACGTATTTTTCTAGAGCCACCGTTTCCGAGATATAATCGAAAAACCCAAAAAATGGACCTTCTCCCCTCCCCTCACTGTTAGCTCAACCCCCAGAGGCGGGGACTTTTATTATGTTTATCTTCTAACTACTTCTAACGAACCCCTGAAGTAAAAAATAATCGCATATTTCATGAACTCTACAATATGTTTATCGGCTGGACTATAAATATTTAGAATGGAGAACAAACGTGGCACAAAAGAAATATAAAAGACTTACAGCTATAAACTAAAGTCAAAAAACTTTATTTACTCACTGACTGGGAAAAACAATAGATCATCGATATGCCCACCAATGGGTTTGTCTGTTCAACTTTTGTATCTTTCAGTCTTTGTATCGCGCCCAAATCAACTGCCGATATCATTTCAAAATCGTTCTCAAGTTTTTCCTTGTTTTGATTAATTTAAATTTATAATCAAAGGATCAAATTAATTACATTAACTATTAATGACTAATCGAAATAAAGAAAGTTTAATGAAAATAGGGGGTCTCAAACGTGACATTTTTGATTCAAACAAATATAGCTCTTAAACGGTGGATGTTGCGAAAAATGTTACATAACAAAAATATTCTTCATTAAATTTCTGATCAGGAAACTTTTGGCAAATTTTTGATTCGAGCAATACATACAGAGCTGGAGTTACATGATGTACAATTCATGTAGGAATCCCATGTTCTCCAAAATACTGTTTTAGTTGTTTTTGAACATTTTTATTATTTAATACACCTGAAACACACTTTTCTATTTTCTAAATATCTAAAAAAAAAAAAATGTTTCAGGTAGAAGGAAGTGGTGTTGATAGCAGAGATGTTCCACTTTACATTGCTAAAAAATACCAAAAAGATGTAAATAACGAAAGCGGAAAATCTCTGTATAATCAGATAGTACAGGTATCTATCAATCAATTGGATTCATTCATAGTATTAATCATATCAGATTCTTAGATTATAATTTGTAATAAGAAAATTTTCTATAAGAGGAATATTGTAAACGATGAATTCTGTTTATTAAGGAAAAAAAAAATCAGTTATTTAAAAAAATTAAAAGTCTTCACAGAAATCGAATCCCGTTCCCATTCTTCCCAACTTCGACAACTGATGCTTAAGACGGAGAGCTGAACGAATTACTTCATTTTTGGAATACTCAGACACTCTTGAATTTTAAACTAGGGTGACTTAATTTTCATTTCCAAAGGTGTTATCTCCCTGTTATATTATTATTTCAATCCCTAAAAACGAAAAGCCACCGTATATTTTTTGTCTTAGCACTAAGTTCTAGTAGAAGCCCATTTGAATTCAATAGAACAACCTACCATCTTGTTCATTTTCGGGTCTTCTTCGTTCAATTCCCGCTAGGTACTTCTAGCAACTATTACTACGCATTAAATGGTACAAATAAAAAGTACATATACTCCAGCCCTCCTAAAAATGGGAACAGATTTATTTTTCTTTGTAACCCTATGATGACAGTGAATTCATGGCAATGAAATAATATCAACTTTAATTTAATTTTAAACATTTTTTTCCCATTTTTACATAACCTCTTAAAACGCTTGAGGCCATCAGTAAGACTACTTCATAACCTCATACATAACACTGAGACGTTCAACGGAACAAAACGTTTTACTTTCATTTCTGGTATCCGCTCTCATTTTCCCCACTTTCATTAAGAGTGCTTGGTGTATGGGGGGGGGGGGGGGGGGGGGGCTGTCTGTTGAGCTAGAGATGAGGCTAAGGAGACTAATGAATTGCTTCATAAGATTTATATTTGGGTTCGACAAACGCTCTCATGTATCTCGTCGGGTACAATGAACTAGGGTGGCTTTTCCCCGATTTTGACGGCTATACTTCCTCGGCACTTTCCTGTTCCAATCATTAAAACCCAATAAACCTTCCTATATTCTAGACCTACTTACTCTGCGTTCCTCCATTCACCATCTGAATACAAGATCCCAACCTTCCAACCTATATATCCCCTCACATAGAACTGCCTCCTTTGAAAAATCCTTCGTCATCCGTGCTACCTCTTTTTGGAATTCCTTACCTATCCATATTCGCAAACCCTCTTCCTCAACTTCTTTTATTTATCCATCTCCTCGATCTTCAATATTCCACAAAAATGTAAATGCACATAAGTGTGTTAAGATTTTTACTGTTGATTGTTTCTTATTTTTTTTACTTAATTTTTTTTGTTTCTTCTCTCTCCTTTTTTTTCTCATAATTTAATTTGAAATACTGATGTGCTGATTTGTAACTAATATCAGCCAGACAATTGTACTTTTTATTGTGCACTTTAATTATTCTTAGGGGACAGTCTGTCCCAGAATAAAGTTTATTTTTCATTTTCATTTCATTTTTTTTAGTCACACAGAATTTTAGGTCCCATGACTTTGATTTGTACTCAACTTAGAGTAACCACTATAAATAATAAAGGCTCAAATGTCTTAATAGATTAGTTTACCAGTTATAATCCTTTTGAAGCTTGATCTTCAGATCTATTTTTAATGTATTTGTTATACTTTGTTCTATTTCATTCACTGTAAAGGTAGTATATAATATATAATAGGGATATAAATTTATCTTAAATTATATTTAACAAATTAGTAACAATTAGTGATAAGCAAAACAATATTTTCAGAACCGTCTTTATGCTGACAGATTAATATCTCAAATAATGCAAATTTTTGCTGATGGAGATCTTTCTTTAAAAATGGAATTGGAAAATAAATTCTTACCAATAAATGAAGATATATTTGATTGTTACAAAGCTATAATTGATTCATTTCAAAATAATTGTTTCAAGTTATATGAAGTAAGTAAAATATTTTATAAAAACAGTTAGTAGTAACATTAAAACATTTGTAAAAACGAAAAAGATTTTGCAAACGTTTTACCTATTCATTCAAACGCAATTTGGTGTGAGAGATCAGCAGATAGGTATCAGGTCTTAACTAGTTTAATTGATTTAAAATTACTTAATAGTCCAGTAAATTTGTAAAAAAAAAAATTGGCTTTGCGAAAGGTCGGGTAGCTTTAAAATCCAAATTTTGGAGCAAGTCACACTGCTGCTCGCTATTTAGTAGCGTCAAAAACGTCTACCTTTCACCAAAATATCTGTTGAACGGTTGGTTTTAAAGAAAAGCTTGTTATTTTTAAAATTGAACTAGAATAAATTTGTTACAATGACAGTAGAAGATTGGATTTCAATTTTTCTCAAAATAGAGGCTTTTTAATTTTGTTGATGGTTTGACAATACCAAATAGCAAGCTGCAGCACAAGTTCCAGAATGGATTTCAGATTAAAAGGACTTCACAAACATCTAAAAAAAAAAAAAAAATGAAAACTACCCGACCTAGTGCGCAACAGAATATACAATTTCACTGGACAAATATGTTCGCAAAGATATTTTTTAGCCAGCCATTTATACATAGAAGCATTGGCCGTAGTAAAACTATATTGTGCTTGATTTGTCCGTGGTAAGTTTGCTCTGAACGGAATTGTTAAGGATGCGAGTAACAAAATCACGATTGCCGACTCTTTTTGAGGAAAATTCCGAAGATTTCAAAGCCTTTATCTCAATTCTTGTTTAATATATAGAGCTTATTTTCTGCTGAAATTGAAGAATATTTAGTCTATTCTAGTTTTAAATGTAACAAATTAATCTTTAGAAACAATTTCTCCAGACAAATGAACTACATAATTAAAACTTAATTTATGTTTTTCTCATAGATCCTTTAATTTCTTTGTCTACAAAGTTATTTTTGAACATTGGTTTCATTTCTATCAATGCAATTGTATCCTGAAATAAAAATGCTGATGGTAATTTCATAAGATTCTCACTTAGGAAGACCTGGTCACCAATATTGGACTGGTATCGAACGGGATGTACAGATGTTGATGTGATAACAAAATATAATCTTCTGATAGAGATATTGCTCTTCCTTCAAGATCAAACATTGTAGGAATATCCTTGATGTAGAATATCTCTAAAACTTAAATTCATACGGAGTATTCAACATTAATTATATTATCAAGCTTCCATTGACATACAGTCCTATGGATAAGTATAAACTCAATAGATAAAGTTGAAATATTTAAAAATCTCTAAACTAAAGGATTATTTCAAACTTAATTGCAAATAATAACAATATCAGAGAGCATTTTATTCAGTTTATTATCTTAACAACAACAAAACATGTAAGAAAATCTTATTAAGGTTGTCAATAAATATAGACTCAGGGTATTGATAAATGTTCATTTTTAATTACTTTTATGTTTATGAAAGACTGTCAATGCAGTTCATTCACCTTTTCACATCAAAAAGAAATTGTTAGTAATTTATTCTTTTAAAATATCCCGCGGCGCGGGACTACGATTGAGCAGCAAAGGGTTATTGGAGGTATGGCACAAAGGCAAATTGCATGAGGGTTAAACCACTCCCAGTGTTGTTAAAAACTTTCTGAATTTAAAAACAATAAAAGAACTGGAAGGCCTCCAGGATTTTCTAAGTATGTAAAACACGCCATTTTAAGATATATCAAAAACTGGTTCTTCTTCTGCCCAGATTTTGAAGCAATTTAACTTTGGATGTGATGCCAGTTTAGTAAAGAAATGGATAGCTGTAACCAGGTATTTAAAATACCGTAAAATTATAAGAAAACCACAGCTCAAAAAACATCAATTTCAATGGGGCTTACAGTTTGCTGAAAAACACATTCAGGAAAGCAACGTTGGTCCAGGGTGATTTTTAGCGACAAAAAAAAAGATTTAATCTTGATGGCCCGGACAGTTTAAATTATTACTGGCAGGATATAAGGAAGGAAATAAAAATGTCTCAAAGGTATCATTGTGGTGGTGGAGTCTTTTTCTGGGGTGGTTTTCTTATAATTTTACGATATTTTAAATACCTGGTTTACAGCTATCCATTTCCTTACTAAACTGGCGTCACTTAAAATGGTTTCATATGCTTGGAAAATCCTGGAGGCCTAGCTATACTTTTATTTTTCCTGTAGTGTTCTGGTCCTAAATTCAAAAAGGTTTTAACAACACTCTGGGAGCGGTTTAACTCACATGCAATTAGCCTCAGTGCCATACTGCCAGTTTTTAAGTCAATAATCCTTTGCTGCTCAATAGCAGTCCCGCACAGCATATTTTAAAAGAATAGATGACACTAACAGTCTCTTTTTGATGTGAAAAGGTGAACTGAATTGACAGTCTTTCATAAACATAAAAGTAATTAAAAATGAACATTTATCCCCTGAGTCTATATTTATTCACAACTTTAATAAGAGTTTCTTACATGTTTTGTTAGGATTATAAACTGAGGCAAAGGCATTTAAGTGCTCTCTGATCTTGTTATAATATACAATCAAGTTTGAAATAATACTTTTGTTGCATATTGTTTTAGAGATTTTATATTTAATTTAAATATATTTTTTGGGGGGTGATGTACTTTCGTTTGTCTGGATTAATATAATTTAAAGAGTTTTCAGTCCTAATAATGCTTTAATTGGCAAAATGTTGACTGGTTCATTATTAATAGGTATTTGAGAAACTTACCTTTTTGAGATTGAATTGGCCAATAAACACCATATCAAAGAATCAAATTTTTTCAGTTAAATTTAAAATGATGATGAATTCATAACTATATATGTAGTCGGGAAACTGCCTATGCATATGATACAAGAATATACATAGGTAGTACTTCAATAGTTTTTATTTTTGTTTCAATGATTAAAGATAATCTCATCTGACAATATTTAATTTTTTTTTTTTAGCATACATACTTCTTAAAGCATACATACAAACTATCAAATATATGTGTGAAAAAACTTGATCAAGTCAAGATGATACAAACAATAGAATCTGTCTGCAAAAATGTAAATAGAAGCAATACAATTATAATATAGAAAGTAATATGTAAATTATATTACTTCATAGAGTATAAATTTAAATAAGGAGTCTGATAAATAAAAACAAATTAACAAAAATAACTTTTTTATTTATTCCCATACCTGATACCAAAACAGATTATTGGCAGCAAATTTATCACAAATAACATCCCTCTGAAGGATGGACCGTTTTGATTTTTAATGTTGAGCGATAATTAAATACTATGGACCAATCATCTATCATAGGAAAAAAAATGAATAAAAAAAGCTATTTTCCAAAGAAATAAACATTTTATACAACTAATACATATTAAATAACAATCCTAGATAACAATTCACTTTAGAGTCACAGAAATAGCTTTTTTTATTTTTTTTTGTGGTAATATTTTTGAAAAAAAAAAAAAGTTTTTAAAACACAAAAATATATCTCAACAATGAATTATTATACATTTTATAAATTGAATATAAAATTCAACAAGATATACATTAGGTAATGACAAAATAATTATTTTAATAATTCTGATGTCATTAATTCTGTATGTGTATTTGTTTATATGTTTATGTATTTGTGTGTGGTTACGTGTTAATGTTATATGAATTTTTAGTTATTAATAAAATGTCATGATCATTTATATACAAGGAAACTTCAGCATTTTACAATACATAAGGCACTTTAGATAAAAAAAATAATCTGGATTTAGTCTATGAATAACTTCATTTCATGGCACGATTCATGTATATTACACATTCATAAAGTAAAAAGTAATCAAAATTGAAATTTTCATGGATTTTAATCCTTACTACACAATAGAGAAAGTAAGAAATAAGTGTATATATATAAACATATATAATTAAAATACAAGATTAAAATAAATATATCACCAACAACTTGAACTATTAACAAATTTATACAATAAAATACTATTTATTAATGGAAATTATACTATTCACCAGCCCATGTAGGTATTCATCAAAGAGAAAACAACAGAAATCACAAAAATCCAACACATACGTTGCATGTGTCTGTTTGCATGTGTGCAGAAGGTAATATAAAAAATACACACACGCAAACATGAACACCCACATTTATATACATAACACATGCATAAAATTAACTTTAGGAATTGCTAATGATAATGAAGTAATCATCCACACAACAGAAAAATACAACATTAACAATTCCAATACTACTAAAACAACAAACATAACTAACAAGGAATAGAAAACCAACAATTGCAAAATATTTAATTGAAGTACATTTTTCATATTTTGAAAATTACAATACTAATACAAAGTTTACTATAAAAGAGAAAAAATAGTTCTAAAAATAAAATATTCTTCTCGCTTCCAATTAATTATTGCTGCTGAATTTTATTTGGTTGGAAGACAAAAATTTATGCAACAATTGAAATGAAAATTAAATTTTTGGCACAACCTCAATCACAACCAACTCAGACATTAATTATGTGGTCTCTAACAAAGTAATTAACCAGATAAATTTAACCATATACACTTGGTTAAAAATTATTTTTGTTGCAATTTCAGAATAAAAAATATTAAAAACCATAAGAATAAAAATCACATCAGCAAATCAAAATTGGTATGGAAAGAGAAACTGATTAGATGTAAAGTATTTAAATATATTAATGATACATCTATCACTTACTCCTGAGGTACATTAAAATCTAAATCTGGAAGAAAACAGTCCGTATTATTTTTTCTATATTATGTCATTGTTTGTAAGATGGATGTGATAACAGGAAAACATGATAAACTTGAAAAACTCAATATTACTGAAAGACTATTTCAAACAATTTATATAGGAACAAACATAAAATAACTGAGAATATATCAGATACTTTAAACTAGAAAAATATATTTTTAACATTATATACTACATTAACAAATATACAGTTTAGTTTTGCTAATTTATTTGCATATTAATTCCTGCTTCTTAGAAACAACTGACCCATAATTATTGAAGTGACTTATAATAACAAATATACATTAAAATGCATATATATATATGTGTGTATATATATTAATATACATATATTATAGAGAGCAATATTCTAACATCATTAGTTTGATTTAAATAACTCAAACATGGGCATATTATTAGCTCAATTCTCACTGTCTCCAATCCATTCACAGTTTAAAAAAGAAATACTTATGAAGAAAATTTTTTTCGAATCTTACATTTAAAGTCACTAGGCACTCAGAATGATCACCAAATGTTTTATACAAAATATTTCAATGTTATAACCATATTTTTAATAAAACATCAATCACTGCTATTGTTTTCCATTTACATCCTTCTTTATTGGTGATGTCATTGACGGTAATGTTGAATTCTGTACAGCATGTTCGATACTTTTTTCAACAAAAGTTTCATAAGTAGGCTTCATAAACTAAAACAAAAACAAAAAATTATCTTTAAAATAGGAATTTTGATTTAGTTATCAAACTATTGGATTTGTATCTGATATTATCATTCTGTTTTATTTGAGATTTGGATTATTATTCATTACAATTAAATGCTTTTATTACATTGAAATCATACCAGATCCTTTGCATCATAATGGAGAAAGTCCTGATCATCTAGGACCCACCCAGACCTAAATTCTTCATAAATGAAACAAATAGTTTGTCTATCAAACTGTTTTTCAATAAATCAATTCTTTTTTAGGAGAATAATATAATTGTCCCTCTTTTAGATTTGCTTCATTTTGTCATTTTCAGTAGTGTTAGTGCTCCACTATTAACTACTGTTAATATAAATCTCCAATTGTATAATGTGGACCATAACATGTTATTGGGGCAATATGTCAGTCCTAATTCCTAGTAATCTTCAGAATTTAAAGTTTTTGCATACAAAGAAAACAAAACATTCTTACAAATAAATAATTGATGTAATTTGTGAGGCAGATCACTTTTATCGATTTAATTTTTTTAATGGCAGATTTATAGGTAAGATATAGAAGGTGGCAAATTTGAAATCTTTTAGTCAAAATATTAAAATAATAAATTTAATCATAGTATAACTATACGATGTACTTTGAATAAGCTTATTTCACATCTGTCCAGTAAACTTTGTAAATTTTAATCTGAATCTATGCAAAAGTAGGTGGAATTGAGAGAGGATGGTAGACAATTACATTCCAAAATATTTTGACACAAAAGAACTTTGTGCGGCAAAACTGAACAGCTGATATTAGAAAAAAAATGACAGTACAGGAGCTGGTAAATCATAGAAATACCTAGTGTTCCATCCAAATTCAAGATAATATAATATAATCTTATTAATATAGTATAATTATTACTACAAACATCATAAAAAATCAAGTGTAATAAATATGATGTAAAAAAAAAAAAAAATTATTTCTTACGTTTTCCCAAAGTAATATTGCAGCTTCATCAATTCTTTCGCCAATGCCTATCATTTCCCCACTGTATCTAAAATTAAAAAAAATAAATTATTAGGTCTAAGTACATAATTGAAAAATAAAAGGTTAATCTTGAAGGAAAGAAAATATAAAAATAAAAACATCAAGTCAACTCTGCACTGACTGAACAACCTGTGATATTTTATTAAATTTAGTGAGTTGATAAATGGGGCAAAGATAATGAAGAAATAAATTATTATGATAGGATACAGAGTGGAATACCTCTAATTACTAATAAAAGCTTAGATCAGCCATTTTCTGTTGAGGAGTCTTTTCTAAAGGTAAAAACAATAAGGCAACATGTATTGATACAATGCTATGTGAATTTAATACCAATGAAAAAAAAAAGTTTCTGCATTTACATTAGACTATATACAAACAATATACTGTTAATTTATGAGATCAATAACAAAAATAGAAAACATTAATAAAATAAAGTTATTTAATATATTCAAGTCTTTTTTTTGGCATAATTCTTATTTTATTTTAATGCATGTTGCAACATGTTTTGAAACATTGTCTTATCTTCAGGCTTCTAAAATTGTTTACAATTCACATAAAATATGTTATTTACCTATTTATGTATATTATAACACTGATTAATAATATTATGTAGATTAATGTATTGTAAAAAATTTTAGAAGCCTAAAGATGGGACAATGTTCCGAAACCTGTTGCAACATACATTAGAATAAAATAGAAGTTATGCCAAAAAAGAATTGAATAATTGATTAAATCTCCTTCAGCATGAATTGTAATTAAATTCATTTAATATAATTTTTTTTCCATTGATTTTGATAGCAATACTTTGTGTGGAATATTTATTTATATGTCATTAAAAAGTTATAATATACTATCCACAAAGCTAAAAGCTATACTATCCACATTTTTTTTATAATATTATGCTATCCAAAAGGTATTTAAAATTATTTTAAGTTATTATTGTTTTTAATACCCATAAATATTGAATTTTTTTTTTTTTAATTACTTCATAAATGAAGTTTTCCTCAACCAAAAAAAAAAAAAAAAAAAAAAAAAAAAAAAAAAAAAAAAAATATATATATATATATATATATATATATATATATATATATATATATATGGTAACGGTCGGGTTAAGAGGAGGCAGCTCCTACGCCCGCCGAGAATACCTTTTATCGATTCTTACCTTCTTCCGATTTATTTCGGTGTTTTAGTCGCTACTTTTAGAGGGGGAAGGTTATTCTCATTTATTTACGGAGAAACTTTATGTCCCTGTTCAAAGTAATATTAACTTCTGTTTACCTTATGATAATAAAATGTGAAATAAGAAAATAATGAAGTGGAAATAATAAAATTTCAAAATATAAGACACTAAATCAATTTGGAATTAAATGAAAATTAATATAATGCTAAACCACCAGTAATGTTAATTCTTGATAAACTTTGTGATGTGAGGGAATTAATTGTAAATAACAAATTATAAATCAAGGCAGTTTGCTGCCTCCTCTTAACCCGACCGTTACCATCTATATATATCAGGGAAACAATGAATTTTTTTTTTAAATTATGCCATTTATATATATTCTTAATCTTCTATTGTAGACATTTATTGTTTCTCATTAGAGTTACCTACCTCCTAGATACTAAAAATAGGAACTTTTAAGTATAAAAATTTAAATATGAAGATTAGATTTTATTTTCCTTTTAAATAAGGTGTAATTATTATTATTTTCACAATAATAGTTCAATTTATAAAATAATTATCTGTATAATTATTTTATAAATTATAATTACTAAATTATAAATATGGAAACTAGGCCATATTTACACGGTTCATTAAAATTATTCTTCAAGGGTAATGACACCAGAATAATGTTTAAATAATTTGCTTAATATTGTCTTAACACATATATGTTTAATTAAATCAATAATCTGAATATACTTTCACTTAATGTGGAATCTGCATAGTAAATATGTTAAAAAATAAATGACTTACCTCACATAAGACCATGTAATGAGAGTAACTAGAGAAATACCCATTACTAAATTTGCCAGATTGGCGATACTATACATTCCAACTAAACCAAAAACACCTGAGAGGATATAAAATGCTACGGCGATAGCAAAAAAAACTGCAGGAGTTCTTGCAGCCTTAAATATATTTTTGCTTTCATTATGCATTCTAAATTGCGTATAGAGTTCTTCCATGTCCTGAAAAAAGAAAGGAATAAGAAAATAATCAATAATAAAATAAAAAACATAATACAGTAAAATAATAGAAAGAATGAGGAAACTAAGTTTATCTAAAAAACCTTTATGAAAATTTTAAAGGAAATTATTTAAATAAAAACTGATTTTTACTACGAAGACAAATAATAAAAAGTTACTCAATAGTTAAAACATATTTACTAACTAATTTTTTTGTAATTTAATTACAATTTAAAAAAAAAAAAAAATATATATATAAAAACTGATTTTTACTACGAAGACAAATAATAAAAAGTTACTCAATAGTTAAAACATATTTACTAACTAATTTTTTTGTAATTTATTTACAATTTAAAAAAAAAAAAAAATATATATATATATAATCGAACAAGATTGAGAAATAAAGAAATAAATAATATGAATATAGAAGAAAATGGATACATATCCGCTAATAAAAGTGTACCTACCTTTAAATAAATAATTTAATATGTTCATTTTCAGGACAATTACATCTTATTTCAGGGAAATCAATTTTTTATATAGGTTTCATAAGTATGGAGTGATTATAATTACATATATCAAAAGTTAAATCAAATTAATGGTTAGAACTAAAAGATGATCATTGGTTTTGAAGCTAATAACTGAATAAACATTTATCACTTGGAGAGATAGTAAATCAAGGAAACTGAAAATCATTCTGTGACAGGTCTGCCATGATCAAAATGGCCAACTTATGACTGTAAGAATGTTAAACTTAATGCAGAGTATATAAAAACAAGGTTGGGTAAAATGGAGATAGTATCTTAATAGTATTAAAACATTAAAAGCAGGGAAGGTCTTCATAATATGTATTAGTATCTATAGACAGCAGTCTTTGAATCGGATACTAATAACCATAACACTCATAATGTGTTAATACAAGCAAATGCTCAGGGGAAAAAAATGAATAAGATAGAAGGAGTTGTTGGTATCTGCAGTTATTGGTTAAAAACAATAATAGAAGGGCATGATTAAATACAAATTAGCTACAATGCATAAAATAAGTAAATATTCGATTACCTAAGTGAATAATTAATTGGATTTTACAGTTTTGCCTAATAAATCGCATCTAAAAAAAGTATTATATGCAAAAGTGATAAAAGGTAATGCATGCTGAAATGTAAAAGGTAACTATTTTAAAGTATGACCCTATAACTGATAGATTAAGTAATTTAAATTGCTAATATACTAAGGAAAATTATTTGTGTTTATCAAATATCCAAAACACTTAATAGGTTGGTCCAGTGAAAATTTTCAGCGTCATGTCACTATTACCTTTAGCATAGTATTAAATTGTTCCAAGCTAACAAATTAAAAATATTTGTTGAAGTTTATGAAGAAAGGCATAATGATATTTCAATTATCAATTAAATTAAGAAATCTTGAAATCTAATATGATAACTTACAGAAATCTAAAGATAAATATTACCAGTAAAAAAATTGTCTTAAATTGTTCACAAGCTAAAAAAACAAAAAAACAATAGAGCTATTAATAGCACATAAAAGTAGTCTATGGTTTATCTATACAGGGAGATTTTTATAAAAAAATAGCAGAAAGGCTAATTCTTACATACAAAGTGATCAACAGTTGCAATAAAGCATAATCACGAAAATAAAGAGAAGGCTAAAACATAGGATAATTGCAAGTGAAATGTTAAAACCAAAAAAACCCTACCCCTGCATGAGTGTAAATAAGGAAACAATAATTCTAAGTGCAAAAGTCAATAGATAAATAATTAAGAAAAAACAGAACATTAACAGCAACATTTTGTTTAATAATGAGATCAAATGATAAATTCATTATGTTGATGATGCTGTAAAAATTCATTACCTTAAAAAAAGTTGTCAGTTAATGTTTGAAGGAATTAAAAGTAGAGGTTTGTTGTAAAATTATTTTTTTTTTTTAAATCATTGTCCACTTTATAAGTTTTATTGGTAAGGATGACATAAATGTAAGATTTTATTCCTTTTAACACAAAATCTTATATTATATTAGTGACTCAAACTCAAAACTTTCAGTCAAATACATTTAATTAATAATATAATTATGACTAATAATACCTAAAGAGCTGCAAAGTTGACGGGTTTAATTAGTTAATAGGTTTTCTAGAGAAAAGGTAGAAATCATCCACCAATTATGAATACAATATAACTTTTTATCATCTTTCAAAATTTTTATTTTTCATATTTAGATCTATTTTAATAATTATAATTTGGTTATTTTCATTACAAACAGATAATAATTATGAAACTTAATAGGAATAGTCACTTAATCAAACCTTTTTAGGACTAATGAACCGGTGATTCTGATTTTAAAAAAGGGTTTATTTACTACAAAATTACAATAAAAATTAACCTAATTACTTAAAACATCCATTCAAATTTATTAACAAAACAGGATTTTTATGTTTAATGAAATTTGGCTATTAATACATTTATTCCAAAATCGTTGTAATGGATAAATTATTAAAATTTTTAATAGGAAAATCATTTTTCTTGATGAACCCATGGATTTTGAACTTCGAAAATTTTAAAATTTACAACAGCAAAAAACCATTAAAAAAAAAGAAAAAGTTCTTTGATCATAACATAAAATTGCTATTCAAAAAAATCAAATTGCACTACCAAATAAATTCTACAGAATATTAACATCTAACTGAAACAAATATATTTTAGAAAACTAAGGAAAATATTTTTGAATTCTTTTCTTACAAATTTTAATATTAAACTCCTTTCAGAATCAAAACTATAAATGTTACATTCATCACAGGAAAGGAGAGAAAAAAAAAGTTTAAACAATGCTATAAAAGTGATATAATAGAAAATATTCCAGGCCAGATTAAGTATTTCTGAGGGAGTTTGAGGCCAGCAATGTGCTGAACTGACACAAAATAATGATATCCTGCATTCAATTTAATCGAGTTATCACTTTTAAGAATCACCAAAATTTATAGGGATGACATCTAAAACTACTGAAACCCAAGGTTGATTCCATAGTTCTAATAATATTTCATGAATGGACAGTTATGCCTGGAATAGGATCCTCTCAGCCTAGTACAACTAGATAATTATTTAGAAAGTTAGAATTGATCATGATTATAGTCAAATCACTAATTTTGGTTATAGTTATAGAATTAGGTTAAATGGGTACAACTAAGGTCAGTGGGAACAATCCATATATTTGATAACATAATACTGATCAATGTAAATAATAAAGTTGCAAACAGATAAAATATAATGGATTAATATCCTAGGTAAACACCACTCCTTAAGTATTTTAAAATCAAGCTTAAATTAATCCAATTAACAGAACCTAAAAGATCAAACTTAGATAAGGCATCGTCAATATGATAACAAATGGTTCACTTACAACAAGCTAATGAAATAACAGAAGACAAATACAAGCAGGTTGACTGCTACACTAAGTCATGCATTTCCAACATTAAATTATTGGCCTTTTGTAAGTGAGGTATAATAAAGAGACTTATAATAGAATTAAATATATATTTATTTAATAAACCATAACATGACAATAAAAATTATAATGAAATTACAACAGAAAATAAGAAATACATTAAAAAAGTAAAAAAGTAACTTAAAAATTAAAAAGTAATATGATTTAATATATTTAATGCCACCCATATGAATGAACTGCTGATCCTTGGTTATAATATGGATAACGCTTGGTTTGAGCAGCAACAAAAGCAATTATCATCACTAGTAATGAAAGAAGAAGGAAAAATTTCAAAGGACTGCCAATTTGACTAAAAAAATTTTTGGCATCATTGCGAGCTTGAAAATTATGATATAAATGATCCAAATCCTAAAAAAACAAAATAATTTATCAAAAAAATATCTTAATTTATAAATGTTCATACTTCATGAAATAAAACAGTGATCTTACCTAGAATTACTAAGTCCTAGAAATAAAAAAACAAAACAAAAAAAAAAAAAAAAAAAAAAAAAAAAAAGAAAGAAGAAAAACAAAACATAAACAAGCTGCTTCATATATGACATCCATTTGAAGAATAGCAGTATAATATACATAAATAAGGAATCTTCTCTAGCTTTTTACAAAATCCATCAACCATCTAATTCAGACATATTACCAAGGCAGCACGCACCCTCAATCCAAAGTGCAAAAACAAGATAACATTTGTTACTCCAGCTCCAAGTGCTGAATCAGTACGGTTATACTTATAATATAACAACTCAAATACCCTAGTTTACATGATATGTTAATGGTGTTCTATAATAAGAAAAATAAAAACAGATATCAGATATTTATGTAACAGCAATACTCTTATAATAAAATAAAATATTTTACTCAATATTACAATTAGCTATTATCTAAATCTAAAAAAACTTTCAATCTTCATTAAAGAGCTCATATCTGTAATGAAAAAATTGTCTTCCACAGTAATTTTGTTAATTTTATTTAAATTGTGTTACAAAACATAACTATGAATAGCTCTATCACAAATAATTATCTAATTTTCGCTTGTAAACATCAGGGTAAAATGATCAGTTCCAACTTTTCATCCTTATTTAATGAGATTAAATTGTAATTTTGTTCTTAGATAATCCTTAAACAGCTCACAATGAGGGTATATAGTTATATAACTTTGAGAATACTCTTTGTAATAGTGTAGTTAAATGCCCATCAGGATATCTGTTGTTCTTCTGGCTTTTACATTTTCCTTTACAATATTTTGTCTTTATAGACTATACTATGTTATCAGAATCAGTCCCCCATGAAGAAGAAAATATTTTAAAGGAAAATTGAATCCCCTGGAGACATTATTCAGAACTAATAAAACAACCCAGGGAAGAAGCATAAAAAATATGATAAATATGCAGTTCAAAATCTGATATATACCTTTTCCAAGTTTACTTAAACATTTTACAGAATAGTTTTATCTTTTTCCACATTTATTTAATATTTCCCAGTTATATTTAATATTTTTCCATTTTTATTTAGACTTTTGCATTTATATATCAACATTCGCATTCATAATTAAACATTTTTTAAACCTTTTCCATCATATATTTTTAGTTTCTTTCCACTGAAGTCAAACCATTTCCAATTTTATTTAAACTTTTTCCAATTGGAATCAGGCCCCCAATTTTTTTTTTGAGAAATTGGAAAAAAATTATATTTATCATCAAAATGCCATATTCTGGCAATCCAGCATTTATTATTAGATTATAAGACTACAATAATATAAATATAAAAAAATAATTCATTATTTTTACAAAATACAAATTATTCTACCAAGTTTTACTAGAAAAGGAAAGTAATAAGATGCTTCTACTTCAGTTAGAATCTCTACCATAAAAAAAAAAAAAAAAAAAAAAAAAAAAAAAAAAAAAAAAAAAAAAAAAAAAAAAAAAATTGAGGAGTAAAAAGTGCTTTAGAAGGGCCTTAGTTCCTCAAGGATGGAATTTTATTGCGGGTTTATACCTTTTCCAAGTTTACTAAAAACTTTTCCGGAATATTTTAATCATTTCAAAGTGATGACACAAAATGATTCACAAGACAAGTAAACACGTTATAGACAAGTTACAAACACAGACAAAGCCAATATAATACATATAACATATAATGAAGGTTAGCAGTAAAACAGTAACAAAGGTCAAGTATGCACTAGAAGTTGTAAACATAAACAGTGTACTAATTCTTTACTGAAATTGATTTTCATTTTACCTAACTATTATTTATAATTACTTATACTTATTATCAGTGATTTCCCATAAAAATTCAATATGATTTTTATTGAGTTTCATAAGAATAATGAATAATTTTTTTAATATTTACATTATTGTACTGTTTGTAATCTCGTAATAAATGCTGGATTGCCAATTTCTCAAAAACATTTAGGGGCCTAATTCCATTTAGAAAACGTTTAAATAAAATTGGAAAAAGGTTCAACCTCAATAGAAAAAGACTAAGAATAAATGGGAAAGGGTGAAATATAAATGGAATCGATTAAAATAATCAATAATAAAATGGAAAAAGATTAAATATAATTCAAAAATGTTTAAATATGAAGGCGGAAAAAAAAAAAAAAAATTTAACACTGGCTGTCAAGCCTATTAAGATCACAGGACGAATAGTGGCAATATAAAAATGATGTACAGGTCGTTTTCTTTAAACTTAATAGCTAAACGAAGTTTAAGTACTTGCTGTGTACTAAAAAGAAAAGTGAATAATACAATTAAAAAAGAGTATAGTATATGGGAAAGATTTAAAAGCCTAGAGTAAAAAAAACAAAAAGAAAAATGATTAAATTGACTAATTATCAAATTAGAACAAAAGAAGAAATTCGTCAAAGCATGGAACTCAACGAAAATAATTAACAGAATAAATAAATAAAATCAATTTTTTTTTTTTTTATAAGTGATAAGTTACTACAATGTCTATGAGTTCATAATTTTATGTTTAGATATTTAACTATAAATAAAAATTGTTCTAGACATTTGTCTTGATTTACATCCTGTTTCGGCCGTTTTGAATATTATCAGTGGAATTGGATTATTCATGGTTGCTGTCCCACCCAATTTGGCAGAAAATCAGGAGTTTACAGAATAAATTGTAATTATATTTGGGAAAATGTCATAAAATCTATCTGGGCACTAATATACGATCATAACAGGGGGGTCGACTTTACAGTGAGGAGATAATTCTTTGTGCAATGGTAAGGAAAAAAGAAATATTTATGAAAAAAAATAAAAGCAAAGGAAATTTACAAAGAAACAAAGCAATTAATGTATTAAAATAGTAACATTAAAATCAAGAATAGTGTTTCATTAAAGAATATATTCATACTTGAAGACTTTAATAAAGCACATTTGTGCACAACTGTACAATATTTATAAATAACTTTGTTACAGCAGATTTATTAAGCTGTGTAAAATAAGTTGTTCAAGGACAATATTTTGAATATGGTAAATCAACACTATCACCTTCCAGATATTATAGTACTGTACTGCTAAATTGAACCAATAAATAGAACTTATGGTTAAAACAACAATCAGAAAATTAGAATATCATAAAGTTCCTAGAATTAAAAATATTCTCAATGATTTAGTTAAGAAAATCTGGAATGTTTAAAATATGTCTCTTATTAAAAATATTAGGAAAAATAAAAACCATGGCTGGAAAATAAAGAAAAAAGAAAATAAAGAAAAAATACTTCAATATTGTTAATGGGCTCCACTAAACCTATACGTACAAATAAACATAACGCAACTAAATTAATACATAATCTAAGATCTTTGAAGTCTTCAGAAGATCAATAGACCCAAAACTTTTTCACAGAAGTAATCAAAATAAAATAATTATTAAATTACTAAATGAATGGCAAAAAGTGGAGTCAATGTACAATGAAACAATCATTAGGTTATGATATTTAGAGACTTTTACTGAATCAATTGAAAAGGAGTAAGGTAATCAAAAATAACTGGAAGAAAACAATTATAAAGCAATGGCTATGAAAGGAAAACTAATAGGAATCATTACCATCCAGCCATATTAGTTTACTTGGCCCTATATTTCTCTAATAATACTAAAAACTCTTTTTATTTTGTTACGTTGATGTTATTATACACGCATACAAAAATATACAACTACATCTTTGCCAGGAAGTACTAGTATATTCATGATCGAAGTCTATCTATACCAGCAGATAATAATGCAGTGATAGTTCTAGCCAGTTACATCATATATCATAAAAGTTTATAATTTTCTCTTAGCCTTCAGGTAGTTATGTGATAACTGAAGAACTTTTAGTACATATTTATAAAAAGATAGGAATGTAACTATCAATAATCGAAAGGATCACATAAATGCTCTAGGCCAAAATTTCAATTTAATACTTCACTATGATGCTGTAAATAGAGCATGTGAAATATTTTTTTGAGAACTGAGTAAGTTTTTCAAGAGTAGTATAATATTATGATGAATGTGGATCAGATACCATTAAAGTACCATGAGGAGAATATTAAGTTCAAAAGACTACTAGGGTGACCTGGGCACCTGCACTGGGCAGAAAATGTAACAGAGAATGCAGAATCTATACTGGGAGTTTGCAATATACTACAAGAGACCAGAACGATGGCGGACCCGACTTCAGAAAGCCTTGATGAACCCTCATGGATTGTAGAGCCACAAAAGAAGAAGCATAATTTTATGAATACATTAAATGGGTTCCATGATATATCAGAGAGGACCATAAAAAAATTAAGCAGGAGAGGATTAAAAAAATAAAGGAAAGAGAAAACAATGAAGCAGCATCATGAGATTTCATCAGTTAACAAGAAAAATAGTCCAATTTTAGCCAGCATTACAAGGATAATCCAAACTGGGAGGTAGAAAAAGGCTTTTTAATTATTGTTCTAGGCCCATATTATTTTTTATGGATCAGGCTAGATAACATAGTTAAATATACAACATTAGCAAAAGGTATTATAAATAATGAATATGTATTTAATTAATATTATTGTTACAACAAATTGATATATGAAAGTATTCAAAGGACTTTGAGGGGCATTGACAGGCTCAAAACATTCTTCTCTCCAAAAAATAAAATAAATAAATAATGCTAATTTGAAACAAATATTTCTTATTGTTTGACTCCATTTGTTGAAACAGAAGGATTTAAATGGTAAAAAGCTCAGGTAAGAGCATGATTTGTTGTTTAATCTATACAACTTCAACAATATATTGAAAATTCAATGATATATACAATTTCTTCTCTAGAGGCTAACTATTAAAATAGTGGCGATTTCCATAAAATATTGAATTTATAAATAAATGACTGAGTTATACTTTTAAAAACAAGCAACAAAAACAGAGAAACACAAAGCTAATGGAAATAAAATGACCAATAAAAATGAAGTTGAATAAATGAAAAAGATATATACAAAAAAATATCATGTAAACTAGACATTTCAATAACATTTATGTACATATAAAAAAATATAATGCTATACACATGTATTATTGGAGCTGATGAAAATAAACAATCCCAATAATAAGAGTGCAAATTATTTCAAAAAGCACATAAGTGAAACAGAGATAAGCTCAAAAATACAGGAATACAAATATACATGAGAAAATAAATAAAATAAGAAGCCGAGATAATTCAAGCAACTAATCTATAACTAAGTACTCAATCCAATTCAAATAGATACAGATCTAATGTGATAGCAATGAAAAGTGCGAAAATGTAACACTTTTAAGCAAAATGAAAAACTTTATAAGCCATTCCAAGAAAAATATATACAAAAGAGCAACTATTTGTTAATTTATTGTTACTATCAACTATTAATGCTGACAGCAAATAATAATGTTTTTAATTTGTAAATTAAATTAATATTATGTAATCAAAACTTTTAACTTAACCTACAGTAAATGTAATTGTTCTTTTTCATGAATAATAAATTATATTAAATAAAAAAACAATCTAAAATGATTAATCAATAGTTTAACCTTTAATAATAGCATAGATATTTTAAAAATCCAATAGAATCAGTACCATTCTCAAAGTTAGCTTACAGGCTTAAAATACCTAAATTAATCTCTACTTTTAATTTCTCCTCAGAGCTTTAAAGCACTACCTTAGAGCCAAACAAATAATGACATGATATGCTATGAAGCCATTGTCAAAGGTTCTGTTTCTCCTTTTAATTCTCTTTCCCTGAAATTCAATTTTTTTTTTTTTTTTTTTTTTTTTTTTTTTTTTTTTTTTTTTTTTCGTATCCAAATAAACCTTCTTCACCTTATGTATTCCCAATAAATTTTGATTTCCTATATCAAACCCTAGTTCTTTGTTTCAATACCAATTTTTATTTTTATTATGAGTATACTGTGAAGTCACAATTAATTACCCCTAATACTGCTATTCACTTTACCAAATTATCAATTTTTATTGCTAATATTAATGGCTGAATAAACATTGGATCCTAAATATTAAATATGAATCAATAATATTGTAGGTGATATAAAAAAAATTAAATAATAAATATACATCATAAAAGCTTCTTTTTATGTGAATTTTAATAATTTGTGGTTTGATAGAGAAGAGTGCATAGAAGGAAGGGGTCCAATGCTGAGAACTAAGGCTTTTAATAAAGGAGTAACCGAGTTTGTTAATTGTAAACAAAAAACTGTTAAACTTGATTACCTCTTTTTTCCAATAAGCTAATTTAAATAACAAATTTTTTAAGATGATTTAAATCAAACAACTCTGCTGTTCCTAACTAAATACATGTCTGCCCCGATTCCCCATGATGCACTTATCTTTCACCAAAAAAGTTTATTCTATTAATATTTATTCTTTTCTTTACATCAACCACACTTCCTCCCCCCATTTCATAAAAAAAAATCATTATCATAGACCATGGATGTGTCATAATATCCTTCTGATATTGCTAAGATATCAATCCTTAAGTAATCAGTGAATCCGGTTAAAAAGCAGAATTCTTCCTCTTGAATTTAACATTATTCCTTAAAAAAAAATAAAAAAAATATAATATATATATATATATATATATATATATATATATATATATATATATATAACCAATAAAGCAGAACAGCAATTATTAAAGTCATTATTGCATTAACAAAATGTAATGTAAAATTCATGGCATTTCCACTATTAAAAACATTTTTTGCTTTATTGAATCATTTTTAAAGAGTCATTTAAACTATTAATTTATAAAGTGTATGACATGAGTATTCTCAATTTGTTGAAACTGGTTAACAAAACTAAAGATGAAGACAATTTTTTATCATGCGAATTTCTATTTTTACTTTCAAATATAATTTAAACATCTTGAGACTTATAAGTTTCTTACTGAAGGATACATATCCCCCCCCCCCCTGATCTGGATAGGTTTGCATTGTACCACAATTTAAAGTTAAATAAATATTCAATGTTATTTATCAAATAAAATTCCCCATTAAGTAAATACTATATAGACAAAAAATTCCACCTAATTAATTTTTTTCATTTTCTTGACTAAACGTTTCACTCTTTTTTAGAGGTTTACGTCTCCATACAACCAGGGCATATGGAACATATTTGAATTATTTAACTTAAATTTAAGGTAATAAGTTTAGGTTCGTATGTATCCCTTTTGTTGATTACATGTTGTATTTAATGGGGTATTAGTGAAGGGCCGTTACGACTTACAAATCGAATGAGATTTTCCATTCCGTTCCATTTTTCGTTCCACGTCAGTTTGACTAACCTACTACATACTAGTGAAGGGGTGTTCCGAGTTAAAAATGGGAATGAGAATTTACGGTCTGTTCCACGTCAGGTTTACTAACCTACTACCTATGTACCATGCATTTTCGTTACATCCCTTTTTGTGACTTCGAGCTGTTAACCTCCTCCTATTTTATAATTAAAAATTTTATAAGTACTATAATGTTAAGAATGTTAAAATAGTTAAGTATACTTATTAAAATATGTATACTTTTAAAATAGTTTTAATCAATCAAGAATTTAATTTTTGGGGGAGGGGGAAGTTAGCTCTAGTATAGTTCACAATTGAGTGAGAATTTTCCAACTACATTGGTTCCGAGAAAAAAGGAGTAATCAATTCTTGTGACAGCTCCATTAGCTTTTAAACAAATAGCGAAAAAATCATTTAATTACATAAGTAGTAAACCCTTTTGTGGTTCATTTCTCTGAATCCGAAAGAAGAAGGCGAGCTCTGTCAGTAGAATAGAAAGTTTCAAAGACAGCGGTTTATTTTGAAGTTGCCCATGCGCGAGGTGTTGTAGTGATAGAGAGGGGGGAGGAAATGAGCAGAAGGATCAACACAACAAAGCAGTTGGAACGACCTTGGGTGGAGCGAAACCAGAGGTGCAATCTAAACTATACTACACCGAGGGAACGAAATGAGAGATATCTTGACGTTGGTTTTGATTCCAGGTGGAACGAAAAACTTGGGCGATTGGTTTTGTTCCAAACCGATTCAAAGCTGGAACCAGTTCCACGTTCTGTTCCACTCAGAACAACCTATCACTATAGGGTATAGGTCTATTGTGATTTTGAATAGGGATGTAAACACCTAACGAATAATGAAACTTTGTGCCAAGAAAATGAAAAAAGATTGGGTGGATATTTTGCTTGTCAGTAGTTTAATAATAAACATAGGAATCAAAATTTATTACAAACGATTTCATTCACAATTTACCTGCACTAAAATATAATTATATTGACTATACATTAAATTTTTTAGGGCATAAATTCACTTAAGATAACATATCTAGCTCTACAGTAGGTAAAAATGTTATTCGTACACTTTATATTTAGGGAAAAATAGGTTTCTCAATTTATTGGGCATGAAATAATCAATAATCATGATAAAAAACAACATTCTTAATTTATTTACAAAATGGATATACATTTGAAGCCCATAAATTCTAAATAACAAACTAATTTAAGAATTTTACATAAAAAAAAAATTATTCATACACTTGAAAAATTCATGAAAGTGGTGTAAGAATCTGCCTACCAGCTACTGTTTTATAACGACTAATCCTTAATGTTAATGAGACGCCGGACAAATCAGGAACTGTACACGGCCTTTGGAGAGGCTGAAATTGTTAGAAAAATGAAATTAAGAAGGCTGAGGTACGCAGGGCAGATTGCCAGAATGGCTGATGGGGAAATGCCAAGGCTATTGTTGACCCAGCCAATCCATGGAACAAGGAGGAGAGGAAGGCCAAAGCTGAGGTGGTTGGATGGTGTCTCTATAGACGCTAGAAACATAACATGCTAAGAGTGAGGAACTGGATCGCGACTGCACGGGACTATGACGATTGGAGGAGGCCAAGACCTGTCACCGGGTTGTAGAGCTGTACAAAAAAAAAAAAAAAAAAAAAAAAAAAAAAAAAAAAAAAAAAAAAAAAAAAAAAAAAAAAAAAAAAAAAAAAAAAAAAAAAAAAAAAAAAAAAAATCCTTAATGTTAAAGTAAACAATTAGATAAATGAATATGTTTCATTCAGTATTGAAAGTGACTATCACAAAATGAGTTGAAAACCTAGAGAAGTGAGTTCAACAGGTAAATACAACATTGTTTTTCTGTTTCATCTAGGACTGAGTAACCAATTTATTGGTACTAAGTTACGAGTTGGCTAAAACCAGATAAGTGGACAATGTGAAATGTATGGGCAGAAAACACTCTATTACAAATCGTGAATCTCGAGAAATCATGAGATTAGCTGCCAAAAATCAAAAAAACAGAGCTATTGAGCTTGCAGAACATATGGCAACACATTACAGTAAAAGAGTTACACCCCAAACTGTGAGGAACAGCACTAAGAAAAAAACCCCTTCATAAATGAAAACAAAAAGGAGAAAAAGACTGCAATTTGCATAGGAACCAGTAAACAAACCACTTTCATTCTGGTTATTTTCTGATGAAAACAAGTTTAACATACTTGGCATGGATTGAAGGAAATTTGTGTTAAGACAGAAAGATAAAGCTTTTGAACTAAAAAATTTGCAACCAACTTTAAAACACAGTGGAGGCAATGTCATGGTTTGGGGGCAACATAAGTGGGAGTGGGGTGGGAGAACTCGTAGTAATTGAATTACATACTAATTATGAACAGGAAAAAGTATGCGAATATGTTGTGATGCAATTAAAAAAAAAGTGTGCGAAAGTTAGGCATTGGACAAAGCTAAATGTTTTAACAGGATAATGATCCAAATCATAATACTATAAAAAAGGATTGGTTGCTCTATAATGCTGGAAAGATGTTCCCCACCCACCACAATCTCCAGACGTTAACCCAATAGAAAATTTATGGATAACATTGGAATCAAAACTAAGAAACTATGAATGCTTGTCTCGTGAAAACCTGATATGTAACCTACAGAAAGCATGGGCAGATATCGAACACCACTAACTAGGTTTCAAAACTAGTTGAATCTATGCCTAGGCTTCAGGCTATCATTATTTCAAAAGGTTATCCAACCAAATATTAAAGATTTCAAAGACGTATTAATTTAATTATATTTATTAATTTCAATAGTGTATGAATATATATTTAGCTTGTTAGATTGTAAATTGTTTTTGTTAACTAAATTATAAGGGTTTATAATCCCCCATTTTTGTGTCACTAAATGAATTAAATAAATGTTTAAAAAAAAAAAATCAAGGTCTAAGAATATTTTTTTTTACCCACTATATATCAGATTTAGTTATTTCTACATAAGTAAAATGATGAAAAAATTGGACATAAAATCAAACATTACAGGTGTAACAATGTACCTTTAAAATAATTAATAAATAAATAATTGAAATAATTAATTAATAAATAAAAGAAACTTCTGTTCACACGGATGCAAATTTAAAATATTTAATAACATAACAGATTCAATACGAATATATGAAAACATGTATTACAACCCTTTCAGATAATAAACAGTAATAAATGGTATTGGAATCATTATTCATGAAGGACAGTAACATAGTAAAGAAAAAAAAAATCAAATATTTAAATTACTTATTACATAATAACAATAAGCACATTTTTAACATAAACAAGTATCACGTTATGCTTTGAAACCATAACCTTTAATAAGAAACCTAGTAAAAATCACTTACCTCAAATACTTGGTTTTACTGAAGCACAGGATTAAAAGTTTGTCCACTTCAAGAAAAACAGATTACCAGGATTCAGTTAAAATATAGAACTCACTTCACAACTTCAATATGTTTTCAAACACTTTAAGTAATTCACACCCCACAATTATTCATCAAATGGAATGAAAAACACCATAATTAACTTTCTACACTAAGTGTGTATTCAATACACGAACTATAAAAGGAGACTTTTTCCTTTTGTAATGTTCATCAAGTAAAAATAATAACTGATATCCTGTTACTATAGTACAACATTTCAATGAATATTTAATTTAATTTTTCGATTTAAAACTGAGCAAAAAACCATCAATAAAAATGTACATGATATTAGGTAGCCTACATAAATAAATAATGTTGCCACAGGTTTATAAGTCAAGGCTACAATAAGGGGAGGGTTGAATATTAATATTTGCAATCACTTAAATAATATATTGATCTCAATGGAATCAGCTGCAGATCATGGTTCTTTACAAGAATATAAGTTGTCTAGGCAACTAATAAATCAAAAACCAAACCTTTGAACTAAATTTACTACACCACAAAGAAATGATTATTCTACTGAAAACAAATATTTACAATGTAAATGTAAAAATGATAAGATCATTTATTCATTAGTACTTTTCATTTTTTAGTAAAAGTTTTCTATTAGTTCAATGCTTCAATTCAATAAAAATTGACAGAATTAATAGTTGATAAAAACAATTGTTTGAAGAACGAAAGGTTAAGAAGAAAGTAGCAATGAGCGTAAAATATCGAATGCAAGAATCAAGGACAGAATATCAGAAAATTTAGAAACCCATGTATTCAAAGTATGTAAACAGTATTATCATTTTGTTATGTATTTACAAGCATGATTTAACTCATGAATCATTAAATTAAAATTTGGAAGTTGAAAAAGAACTATAAAAATTTTATAATGGGTAATTACTGTATATATATTTTTTTAGGAAATCGTTACCTCCAAAAATCTGTAAGTAAATAATTGCAAACAATATTACTGAATAGTGCCATTTCAAGGATAATGCCTATCCTACTACTATCATTCTTGGTTAAAATTCATTAGTGTTATCCGAGTATGTTATTAACATATATAATCAAATTAATTATTTTATAAAAAAAAATTACCAATTAAATATCAATAAAATTTAACAATAGAACATAAACTACTTTCCATGAAGTGGTGTTAATTTTTAGTTATTTCCAATAATAAAAAAATAATATAATTTAATCAGCTATAATATTGAGTGCCAGATAATTTTATAAATTATTTAATTAAAGTGAAAGAAGCAAACCAGAGAAAGGAGAAAGGTATCTTTTTAAGAAAGGAAAATCAATCAATAAAAATCCAAAAATTTTCCTAAATCCTAATAATATTAGATAGAATTAAATGTCCGTGCCAAATATTATAAGAGAGGATGAAACTAAATAATATTACTATTTCCTTCTGATTAAACAAATATGATTTTTTAAACTAACCAGTTACATTCACAGATTTATAAAAACATTAAAAAAGAGGTTGAAAATTAGTAATAAAATTCACTACTTAAAAGACGAGGGATGAAAAATGCATCTAATTTTCTTGGAAATTATAATCCACTAAGGTTTTATTTATTTTTCAGAACCCATTTAAGGTTTATATAACTTTACTCCCATAACTATAATAAATTTATTTGTGAACTTTCTTCATCTTACTTATAGTTTAGTCTTAGAATTTGGTTAAACATGGCAATAGAAAATGAAAAATGAGTAATATTACATTATTATCAAAAACTTAAGTCTTCTACTAGTTAATTATAAATTTCAAGGGCTGTATAAATAGGGAAAAGTGAAACACTCATTATGAGAAGTCCCCCTAATGTTGAAACTAATTATATTACTAATGTTGAAATCAGCTATATTAGCTTTTTTTATGAATTACACCAAGATCATTTTAAAATTTGATAACAAAAATAGAAAACCTATTCAAAAAGTTTATAGATACTTATATTTCTATCATTAATAAAAATAATATATATATATATATATATATATATATATATATATATATATATATATATATATATATATATATATATATGGAATAGTGCTCATGAAGTGAACAGTCAAAGAAAATTAAATTTCAAGCTTAAGATATTTCATAATTCTAGCAGAACAGAATAAGATAGCAAAGCAGTAATGTGCTATATAAACAGCGATGCTGGAAAGCAAATAAGAATTTAATATCTCTAAAGAAAAATAATCTTTACAATTTTAAAAAAAAAAATCAGAATTATGTACAAAGATATTTTTCAAAACTTACAGATTCTAATTTCATTCTGTATGTTTCAGAAAATTCTTCTCCTCCCATTTTCCTCTTTTTTGAAAACTGATCCATTGCTTTCAATTTTATTCTCACATGCTCATTTTCAAGTAAGGCAGTGCTTAGATATGGTTTAGCTCCACCACAAACACCCTCCATCATTGCATGGTATGTTTCTTTAGCGGCAGCAACTGCTGCTAAGTTATTAGCTTCAGCAGTTGCCTATACATAAAATAAATTCAACGTAAAAAAATAATCATACTTTGTATTATAGCATGTACAGAAATAATAAACTATAAAACACTAACCACAAGCATTGATTTAGGTTCTGGAAGTTCATCACCACTATAAACAGTTATATAAGATTTAAAATATTGTAGTAATTCCTTTGCTTTCACTTTTTGTCCACTAATTTCTTTAAGTATAAGATTTTCAGGAGCTAACAATAGAGGAACCAAATTTTTCAGACATCTTTTGAAATCAGGCTCAATATCTAAAATAAAAAAATAAATAATAAATCATTAGATACCATTAATGATAAACATATATCATACATTTAAGGGTAATAAATAATATGTATATACACATTCATACTATATATGTACATATAATTTTTAAAGTAATAATAATAATCCATTACTCTACATTATAGCAGTACATCTATATTTATTTACAGAAGGATCTTTAAAATCCAGACAAAACATTTTAAACAGAACATTGTCTAGATTACAGAATTCATAATTTACTAGTGATTTAAATATGCATAAACAGAAAGGCCTCAACAGTATTATTATTGTGAAAAAGGTATGAACCAAACAAAGATATGAAGTTATATTAAAAAAAAAAAAAAAAAAAAAAAATACAAGGCTCAGATTTATGAAGTATTTGAACTATCGAGATGCTACTGCACATAGAAACATATAAATTACCAAAATTTATTACTTTAATTTTTATTTCTTTTAGCTTGGATATATTATCAAAGTGAGATCTTGTATGTAAACCAATCAAAGGAAGAAGAAGGGGAGGGGCAGCATTAGAACTTTCGAAAAACTTTATAACCCAGATGAACATGTAAAACTATCGAGTCCCTACTATATGTTAATATAAAAGATTCTGTTCAAAGATCTTCAAATCAAGCTCATGCCACATGCTTTAAGAGTAAATATACAAAAAAATGGGATTTAAAACACACATAAAGAAAATTTGCTATTTCTTTCAGACATAGAAATCCTCAGCCAAATTTGTTTTAGGGATGAAGAAATAAGCAGAACTCAGTGAAGTATTGAGCAAAGTTACAGTAAGGCAATGTCCACACCAATGCAATGTTCACTGAAATTAAACAGCACAAATGTTCGTAGGCAATTTATGATGAAATAACAATTAATTTCTTCAATAAAGGAGTATTTTATGTTAATATATCCAATTCACTTTATTTTAGCAATGAGTCCTCTTTAAACAATCAATCCTCACACAAAGTGACATGTTTCGGGATATTCCATCCCATCATGATGATGGGATGGAATATCCCGAAACATGTCACATTGTGTGAGGATTGTTTGTTTAAAGAGGATTTATTGTTAAAATAGTGTGAATTGGATATACTGAAATAACAATATTTGTGAACAAAAAAGAGTGTTCCACCAGGGGGTGGTAAAGTTCAAAAGAAAGAAATGTTTGTAGCCGACCCCACTAACCCTTTCCAATTCCAATCCTTCAGTTTTACTTAGGCATCTTTGGAGGACACTGCAAGGTAAAATTTTATTTATTCTAATTGTTATTTATTTTAAATAAGGCAATGTCAAAAGTTCCTGGTGGAGTGTAAATTGCCCAGGATTTATAATTTCTTCTTAAGAAGTTGTGCAAATGAATACTGCAGATGTTGCTGATAGTTTTAACCCACCAACTTCTTTGTCTTCTTGCTGAAGCTGCTTCCGAATTGATAATAGTCGCCAGAGCACTGCACAAAAGGAGATCTTCCTCGCTGTTAGACATGATTGTTACTAAACTTTGTTTGCTTGATTTGGATGCATGTTCACGGCCTAACAGAATACAAGAAGTGTTACTCAATTATTGCTTGACTCCTCACTCTATTCTAGAGCTTGTTTTTGTCGTTATGTTTGTCACTCCCCTATGAGTTCATTCTAAGCCAATGATGACCAGCATGTTTTGGAGCTATAGAGGTTACAGGAGTGTGTTTGGTAAAACAGCGATACAAAAATAATAATTATTTTTTATAGTACATACATACAAATAGTTGGATTATGATTTCATTAGTTCTTTTTATTTCTATATTATTATTTTTACCTTAAAAACTAGAATATAAACAAATAAAATCTGGAAAATTCTTATTTATTTTTTTCACTAATGATAATTAGCACCGCAGCAGACTGGTCACGTATGTGTCAAGTTATCAAGATTGCACTATATTTGATAAAAAATACTTCTCAAGTAACTGATTCATAGGGAGATGGGGTGTACTTTATTAGTAAATAAAAAAAACAAAACAATTTTTCTTTTATTTCTTAACACAGTGGTCACACCTCACAAACAATGTGGATAGACAAAGTATGGAATTTTAAACCTATTATACACCTTACAGTGTATATTCTTTAATAACTAGTCTAAACATAGAAAAAAAAAAAAAAAAAAAAAAAAAAAAAAAGGAACTTGTTATCTAGGTTTTGGACTTCAGAAAGCTCATAACATATGATTTGTAGTTGGTTTTATAACATAACATTTATTTATAGTTGGTTATAAAAATATGAAGCATTGAGCACAGTAATGACAGAATTGGACAAGTGATTTACCTGAAAGTCTTCCATCAAAGTTTGGGTTGGTAGCAACTTTAAGACCAGGATGAGGCATTAAAAAACAACCGATATCAGAGAAACAGGAACGTATGTGCTTTCTTATAGATTGGAGCTCTGGATGTTGTTTTTGAGATATCTAAAAAAAGAAAGAAAAATTTAAAATAGCAGATTTGTATGTAATTAGTAAAATATAAACAAGAATCCTTTAAAAACAAATAATCAATTGTTTCATTTATTCATTAATCAATCACTCCACACACATATAATGGTGTTTTTTTTGAGGACTAGAGAGATAAACTTCATTAAACTTAGGCTATGAATTCCATTGCTGTGAATGAAGATGGTGAACGAATTGTTAGTATCTCTGAACACATGGAAAAACAGATGAATACAGCTGTAACTCAAATTTTAAAAATAAATTGTTTGAAACTGCAGAACAAATGTCCTAGTCATTTAACTTTTTAACAGAGAAGTTGATTTTAGGGTCATGTTTTGGCAAGGTTAAACATTTCACGAAAAGTTTTAGACTTCAATATTTATTTATTTATTTTTATTTTTTTATGTTGACTTTAGATTCTTTTGTACTAAGCCAATTAAAATAACTGATAACTGATAAAATAACTTAAACTCAGGATCACCAGTTTTAGAAACATAATTGTTTTTTTATTATAATGAAATATTATTTTATCATAAATGGAAAATGATTTTCTATTACCCATGTACTGAAGGTTAAGATAATAATGATATAATAGGGAAAATGGAGAAAAATATATCATAACGAGATATTATAAAAAATTAAGACACAAAAGGTGAGGAAGTTTAATTAATCTGTCATATTAACTGTTAAATATTGCTATATAATTATTCAAGCATCAAAACTTTTTAAAAACTTAAAATAAAATAAAACTTTTCACAATACAAATAAAAGTTATTTAGAAATAATAACAATAATTCAAAATAAATAAATTACTTTAGCTTTTTGAAAATTCAAGGCAATAATCAGTGTTCAGCTGGAAAAGGGTTACATAAAATAAGCCAAATGGGATTTATAGTGTACCTGCAGACGCTTATCTAGTATTTTCTGACCACCGATCTCTCCATATTCTGCTTCATATGGAAAACTCCAATCACGAACAAGAAACTGAAGTTTCTGAAAAGGTTTTTTCCCTGTATCGGCAAGAGCTAACCGTCCATATTCAGTAAACAGCTAAAAAATAAACATATAGACATTATAAAAAGTAAAGCTACGAAATCATATGTTTTAGGATTAAAATTTAATAAATTAATTACTAAATGTGATTTAGTAATTAAAATAAATGATTTTAAGTAATTAACTTAAAATTATAAAGCTGTGATAAGATGTTAATAGAAAATCTTTAAACCTGCAAATGCTGAAGGTCATCTTCCTGGATGTTCTGACTGAGATTATATATTTGAATTGAACTAATCATGGTGCTTAAAGCAAACACAGTAGCACAATCCCGTACAGTACTTTCACTATCAAAGGTACCTTGAGTGTCCAATAAGATTATTGCAACCTAAAGACAATAAAAAATTATTTCAATAAATGACCAACACATATATATGACATAAACAACATAATTAGTATATCCTAAATATATTAACATATTAGTGATTGATTCTCAAGCTACAGGCAAATTTGAGTCCCCTGCCCATTATAATTCAATGAAGTAAACTTCGATAAAAATATTGTTTCCAAATCAAATTATGTTATGTGAATTTAGGATATTAACTAAAATTATTTGGGATTTCATAGTTTTAGGGTTATATTTTTTGGTTATTGTAAGTCGTTTAACATTGCCGTGACTTGTCCCTATGCTTCGATTTACAGATAGGTAAATACTAGCTGAAAGTGCCCGTGCTCCGCTACGGTTTAATATCATTAGGATTAAGGACAACTTAAATTAGTAAAAGTTAAGCTTAACGTTGATAATTAATATTACTTAAATAAACCTAAAGAATTCCATTCTTAGAATAATTTCAATAAGTAAATTTGACAATTTGCAGAGGTTAATTTTAACAAACCTGCAGTGAACCTTGATGCCAGCACTACCATCTTACCCAGCTCCAATACCAGACCACCAGCTTCTCTAATGGCATCCTTCAAGTGAATATAGTCTCCACTTTTTATTTTTTGTTTTTATCGAATAAAGTTTAGTGTTTCTGTTTCAATTTTTCCTTACATATCAAGCACAAATTGGTTGAGGAGATTACGGAAGTAAAATAAATAAGGTTTTTCGCCTTCTTGCTCCATCAACTTATAGGCGTAAAAATCAGCTGCAGACAGTTTTCTTAAGTGGTGTATTCGTGTTTGGGTCATGCAGAGGGATGTTAATACTGTACCCATCTTCTCCATGGCAGAAAATGAGATGATACTGAAGAGAATCAACGCTCGATAGAACCCACTAATCAGTCAAGAATAATGTCTCGCTTTTGAAACACCTGGCCAACAATCAAGAAGGCAACTTCGTTAGAGGTAAGAGCATTTGAAGGCTTTTTGTCAGCACTGATAACTACCTGGAAATCTTGTTGATCTTTGGAAACAGACTCAACAGAAGCTCTGAAGTCCTTGATATACTTGTTATGTTTAAGAACAATTTTCTGAAGTTGGCCTACCAAGATGCTTCACATTCTGAAAGTAACCACTGAAAATGTCTCTTTCATGGTTGTCATCACCAAAAAAATTTATCTGTGTAAAAGACGGCTGCTTTTGTGTTCGAGGCACAAACTCCCTATTCTGAAGTCCTTGCACCTAATGTTGGCAATGTCCCTCATCTCTTTTGCTCCAAACACGTCATTTGAAACAACCGTTCTATTTCCAAATATTATTTAGAAAATGCTCAACCTCAGGATGTTCGTAAGTAAGGAGGTTGCATATTCTTGAAATGGAGGAAGTTGGACTTTTCCGTTACTGCAGCACATGACATGGCTCTCGTACTTCCATTTTACATCATAACACCCATTGAAAGTTGATATCGACTGTTTTATCTTTTGGATATTCAGTTTTTGGGCAATACTTGTAACCAGAATGCTTCTTCACTGTCCATGACTGCAACCTTTCCATTGAACGTCTTTCATCATGTTTTGTTATAGCTACATGTTTAACATGAGGATTATTTTCTGAGTATTTTTTTGAAGACTTTCTATGGATTTCAGGATGAGTTTTGTTATACTTCTATGAAACTACAGCCCTTCTATGTATATTTGGGTGATCCTCAGTAAATGTGCGTACAACATTTCTTTTAACTTCGGATTGGCTCTCTTTATGTTTGTTAACCGCTTTTCTGCTAATGTTTTTCCAGGATAATTCTTCCTGTATTTTTTAACAACTTCCCTGTCAACTTCTACATGTGCTTGACTATATTTTTGCAGCCGATTTCCCTAGTTGTTTGTTGTGAACTAAATCTCTGGAATCATTTCCCGCGTTATTCTCATCTGAACTGAGAACAAAGGTAGATTGTTGGTTCAAGGAAATAAATTCATAAATGCTAGGTTCAACTTGTTCAGATTCGAGAAATACAATATGGACCTGGTTGGGAAAAGCTGATTTGAGAAAGGCCAGGTTCAGAACAATTATCTTGTGACCGGAAAGCTGAAGGAAGAGCAGTTAGGGACGAAGCTACTGGTGTAGCAAGGTTGGTAGGGTGCTCGTGAGGAATAAGTTGATCCAACTGGCCTTCCATGTCATCACCAGAGAACATAAGTCTTTTAACCCCCTCTACTTCCTCTCCATAGCAGGCTAATAATTTCTCGTCACGAAACAACTCAAACTTGTAAGGGTGCACCTCTGCAGCTACCATGAGTTCACAGAAGGTACCATATAATAAGGTTTCGACAGACCAGTATCGTATTTTTGTTTGTTTACTACTATAAGGAACTTAATTTGTGGTCAAAGTGAGCTGCTTAAGCATCTAGCCTATTTTTTAACTTAGCTTATCACCATATGACAATAAATCTACTACTACCCACCCACTAAAAATTGTATAAGTACTGTTTACCCCTTTGTAGTACCGATACAGGACAAACTACTTATAAAATAATTGTTATTGTGCATCTAACATCTAATAAGAAATAATGTATAAAGTTTCATTACGATCTGTATTGTTATTTCAAAGAATTTCCAATGCGTTAGAAATCGCTTTTTCGCGAATTAGCCGCGATCCAGGCCAATTTTTTTAAATTCCTTCCTTAGCGAGCACCTACAGCCCTATAGGAAGCTATATACTAAATTTCATTCCAATCTGTTCGGTGGTTTCTGAGATTTCGTGTTGAATGAGTGAGTGGTATTTGACAAATATATATAGTAGATAGATTTGAGAAGGACCAGGTACAGAACAATTATCTTTATCTTATCAAGCTAAAGGAAGATTAGTTGGGGAAGAAGCGACTGGTGAAGCAATGAAGAAGTGGCCTTCCGTTTTCATCACCAGAGAACATAAGTCTTTTAACCTCCTCAACTCCCTTTCCACAGCAGGCTAATAATCCCGAAAATCAAACTTGTAAGGGTACACTCTGCAGCCAACATGAGTTTACAGAAAGTACTATATAAGCTTTCCACATGCCAGTATCGTATTTTTGTTTGTTTACTACAATAAAGAACTTAATTTGTGGTCAAAGTGTGCGGTTTAGACATCTAACCTATTTTTTAATTTAGCTTATCACCATATACCATATGACAATAAATATATATTATTATTTGCCCAGTAAAATTATATGAGTACTTTTATTTTACCCCTTTGTAGTACCGATACAGGGCAAACTACTTAGAAAATAATTGTTATCGTTCATTTAACATCTAAAAAAAGCAGCGTACTAAGTTTCATTAAGATTCGTAATGTTAATTCAAAGAATTTCCTAGGCGTGAGAAATCACGTTTTTCGCGAATTACACGCGAACCAGACCGAATTTTTTTTAATCCTTTCTTAGCGAGCACCTACGGCCCTAGAGGAAGCCACATACGAAATTTCATTCCAATCCAATACAGTGGTTTTTGAGATTTCGTGTTAAATGAGTGAGTGGTATTTGACAAATATATAATAGATTTATTACTTGATAGGGTGAAACTAACTTAACTAATGGGTAGTAATATTAAAATATGATAGTAAAAGAAAGTAAAATGTGTTTTTCAGGATTATAAATCCCCGAGTTATTTTATTCTTGGCCCCGTGACTTCTTAAAATTGGCGTGCCATTACTAAAAAAGTGATGAAAAGGTATTCGGAAGAAAGTTTTGGAATTCTTGAGTTTTCATTTGCAGTGGCATGTAGCTGTTTCTCATGGACACATCAGTTTGTAACCATGCAACCATTATATCTCAGAATATCCTAGTGTAAAAACCACATCTGACTGTAAGTACATTTATTGTTCACATTGTCATGTCCACTATAAATCAGTTAAACCAAATATTTATTTGTAAAGGGCCTCATGTGTTTTGATAGTAGGCTATGGCCCTCATAATATACTCCCGAGAAAATGTGAAATAAATGAACAGGGTTTCGGTGGTAATATTTTTAACCTTATTTTCACATTGGTGTGGCCATTATCATTTAAAATTGTCATGGTATGTTTATATTCCATGGAAATGTTGTGATACCACAACAGCATTAAAAAATTAATTTTTAAATAATTTTAGAAATACTATGACCAAAATTGAGTGTGATATTGATATTGAAAGTGATTTGATGTGATCTTTGCAGTAATATTATTTAAATTATGTGATGAAAAAATTACTTAAACATTAAATGAAGACTTATTTGTTATGAAGCAGGAATGTTTAATGTTTTATTAAAGTTTTACCATGGAACCTTAATCTACTAAGATCACTTTATCACATTGTCATGGGTTAAAATTATAAAATGAAATTTAATAAAAAAGGAAAGTGATTTATGTGTTGCTGCACCACCTATAATCCTCACAGGTAGCCTCCGGGAAGTATCAAATTTTTGCAGCAAGATTTATTAACATTTAAATTTAGAATTTTGGTAGCTAGAAATTTGCTTGTAGTTTCAGAATCACCCTAATATATATTTTATAGATCAGAAACATAGACTACTAGCAAAAGAATGGAACAAGACCTCTGAGTCTTTGAAACGAAAATGCTTCGAAGGATCTTTGGAGGAGTCCATATTGACGGAAACTGGAGAAGGCAAAAACGAAATTTATTCCACTTTTAATGAAAAAGATGTTATTTTGACAATGATGCAGGGAAGACTGCGATGGGCCGGCCACATGGCTAGAATGGACAATGAGGCAATCCCTAAAAGGCTACTAGCTGAACCTCTCCACGGCACTAGAAGAAGGGAGATACCGAAACTTGGGTGGTCTGATAGAGTGGAGAGAGACGCGAGAGATATCCTGGGAGTCAGGGGCTGGATGACAGCAGCAAAGAGCAGAGATGACTGACTGGAGGAAGCTGATGGAGGGGGCCAGGACTCGTCGCCGAGTTGTGGAGCCAAGATAATAATAATAAATACATTAATATGATATGATACTTCTGTGTGTGCCTCCCTGAATAATTGGTGAACAAAAAAAAAAGCCCTGACATCCAAAAAAAAAAAGGTCAAGTTCGCAAGCTAGTTATAAAATTGACTTTTAAATTCTGTACATATAGTACCCAAAAAAAAAAAAAAAAAAAAAAAAAAAAAAATGAAAAGACATTGCAATGTAATTCTATAAACTGCTTCTTTGAAAAGTTCAAATGTTTGATAACACCACTTATTCACCAAGACTATATACATCAAAAAATCTTTTGTTTTATAATATTTACACATAAACTTGGATACTAACTAATAATCATAAAAAAGTTTAAGAAGGATCTCATAGCCTCGAAAGATTATAGAAAAAGGCTTAGTTTTATAACTTAATTAAGATTACTTAGTTTGATAATTTATAAAAGCCAAGTTTTTATTAGTTTATTAATTTTTTCTGTCACTAGCTAAGTCTATAAGATTGGGGGAAATCATTTATGATTATTGTCTGTTTAATCTATATTTAAAGGAGGCGCAGTAGCTCAGAGGGTAAGGTGCTTGACTACCATGTTCCGGGGCCCAAGTTCGAGTTCGACTGACGGCAGAAAATTTATATTCTGTCATTTAAGACAGGGATCGAGTGTAAGGTCGGAAGAGACCCTCCTGGGGCACACACAGCCTCTTAAAAATGGGTAACCTTAATTGGGGGGAAAACATGGGAGTTGAGCATGAATTCTGGCCAAATCACCTCCTTTCACAACCGTTGGCGCAGAAACAGTGCAGCCTTATCAAAGTACTCAACCCAAGACCCTTCATGGGTTGTAGTGGTTCAGGTTCTTTTTAATCTATATTTAGTAAAATTCAACAAACCAAGAATTTCTTTCTCCTCTGAATACATTTTTTTTTTTTTTTAATAAGATAGTTAAATAATCTAGCAATAATAGACTGGATGAATA
This sequence comes from Euschistus heros, assembly GCA_003667255.2. Taxonomy (NCBI): domain Eukaryota; kingdom Metazoa; phylum Arthropoda; class Insecta; order Hemiptera; family Pentatomidae; genus Euschistus; species Euschistus heros. The sequence goes on from RCWM02000019.1 coordinate 394,079, forward strand.
ATAGTTTGGGCAGATTTCATTTATCTAGGCAGTATTTATTCTGCCAAACTTGATTTTACAACAAAGTAAGATATATTTGGATATAAACAGATATTAGGACCCCGACCCCAAAGCAAAATGTTTAAAATACTACTGACATTTAATAATTCAAGATTCTACTTAATCCTACACCATATTTAAAAAGATTAGTGTCTTTTTAATTAACTATATGTATATGTACACACACATATAAGTGATTGTTGATGGGCTCAACATTGAACCTTTGGGCTCACTAGACATTAGTATTATTACCTCCTCTTTGTTGGGCAATGTAGCTAAAAATATTTCAGACCACATCAGGATTCCAGTTGTGTCACGCTCTGAGCCTCCTCTCCAAGAAAACCCTTCTAGGGGCACATTTTCAGGTCCCATCCAATCATCTTCATCTGTAGTGATGTTTTTACAAACATACTAAAAAAAAAAAAAAAAAATATGATAAGCCAACATAATGTAAGACCAAATTTATTATATTACAAAAACAGAAAACATGAAAAAAAATTAATACCTTTGATTTCATATATCTCAGAAAGAAATCTAAGATGAATGATTTTCCTTTTCTAAAAGCTCCTGCAACAGAGACAACAACTATATGGCGATCTTTGACATCAGGCTGAAGTAGTAATTTTTCAAGAGCTACTTCATCTAGTTCAAATTTATGGTCAGGCTTGGACAATATGATCTGGACAGCTCCCTCAATTATCTGCTTGTCTTCTTCAATGTGGTTTTCCATTACTGGATAAGGTTTCTTTTCTAAAATTTCAATTACGACAATTAATAAAAAAATTATTTTATTCTAAAGCAGATCCTTGTAAGGATTTAGTAAACTCAAAAACAAATGTTATAGATCAAATAAATTGTATAGTTTTTCCGATGTGGAACAGCCAAATTACTGGAATTATGTATGTACATGGTACAGTAAAATATATTAATAACTATAACACAGGCATAAACACATTAATTTCTAAGTAGAATCCCGGAGAAAATAAACACAATCCTCATGAATTAAAATAAGAACTCTTCTTCAATGCCCTTGCACACTATCCACTATTGTATTCCAACAACCTCCTTATTCAATTCCAAAACAATACAAAAAACCTCAGTAGCCTTTGGTCAATACCCATCATGGAATAACTGTATTTCACAAAATCATTCTCCATTCTCAACCAGACCCTAAGCTCCTGTTATTTCTTGAGCCTAAGTTGTCCATTAACTTAAGGTATCCTCGCTTATTCTCTTCCAAATCGACTGGATGTATGATGTATATTAAGTACATGTATAGGCTGTGTGGTGAGCTCAGGATGAAACGAAAGATTAATAAATCGCTAAAGAAGATTCATGGTTTATAGAAATTTTTGTATATCTTACACGTATTTAGAGGCGGTGTGTTCCTAGTTTTTTTATTTCAATCCTTAAAAAAAAATTAAAAAAATGTATATTATTGCTCTCCTTGCTCAGTATTCTTTAATACAAGACCTCTACCATTTAGTATCACAGAATTGCTTCCTTTGAAAATTCCTTTATCCCCCCATACTACCATGTTCTGGAATTCTATATACGTCTCCACTAGAAGAGCTTTTATTTGACCGTCTTTTCAATATCAATCAACCATTAAAACAATATAATAACAATACATTAACTATAAAATAAAAATTTATAGTACATACAAGACCTTAAATAATCATCTTAAGCATACCCTGAATAATTGTAAATAATCACGATAAAACATACAGTAAAGAAACCAAGGCTCACACAAATCAGTATGGACAGAGTTAATTTCTAAAAACATTAGGTGTTAGGTGTCAAATAATTTAAGACACAAATTAATTATTATTCGATCCATTAAACTAGCATCTTACCTCTTTGAAGTACAATAATAAAAAATACGTAATTTTAAACCATTCCTGGTAAATCATAAAAGTATATAGATGATTTGATATAATTTATCATCAGTGTAAGATAATTAGTAAAATGGAATAATAGAAAGAGTATATTAATTTTTAATGATTTGTACACCAATTGTAGAAAATAAATTTAATTATAAATAAATGCAATTAAATAATTTTTCGAAGTCGTTTAAAGCAAAACTTAATTTTAATTTTTTTTTTAAGGAATTGATGACATTTTGCACAAAATAGTAGAAATTAATTGCCAATAATAAAAACAGTCTAAACAAAAATGTAACCAAGTAATAATCAAACAGAAATTGAGGTAGGCAAAGAAGAAAAGATAATTAAAGATTATGACAATTGGTAAATCAATTAAGCTTAAGTAATAAAAACAACTATATTAAAAAAAGAAACACTTATTATATGCAATACACTTGAACAATGATAAAGAGACACAAAAATTACAAAAGACTTCATAGCAGTTTTGGAGGGATAGTATAGTTTTGTTGTTTTAAATATTTCAATTTTCCCCTATCACAACTTTTAGAAGATGCAGTGATTCTTTTAATGAAAAAAAAAAAAAAAAAAAAAAGAAGAAGGAAGAAATAACATTTGCAAGATAAAAGTTATTAATAAATATCAATAAGTTGGAAATTATCCCTTGAAATAAAAAGACAACAGTATTAATAAAAAGTAAATCCTCGATCCTTCTAATTTAAACTCAGATGAATGACATTTAACTTGGTTAAACAACTTCATTTGATAAGTTTTTAATGTGAGCAATTTGACTATATTTTAAATTTGAATGGTCTCAGTTTAACAAATTATTGATAGGCAACAGTAGTATACAATATATTAATTTTAGAGCAACAAAATCCATTCAAACCAAAAAGATAATTAAAGGCACAACTATGTGAAATAGGGCATGGGTCAAATATGTTAATTCATCAGCCCTATTGAAAAGTATGTAAATTTCAATAAAAGAAGTTTGTAAGAAATACTTTTTAAGTAATTTAACTGTTTTTTTCATTCTAAAACTCTGATATTCATTTATTAATCAAATTGTAAGTACAGAAAGTTGTACCCTAAAAATTTCAATCCAAGGATAGGCACTAGTATCACATTTTAGAATATGGTAAATCAGGCTATAATAATAAATAATTAACATAAATAGATGTTATAAAATCAGAACCAAATACCAAAACTCATTTACAAATTAGACACAGATTGTTTCATCCCTAAATGGTTGGTATTTATTAAAATCTATTCAATTGCAGTTAAATTCAAGATTCTTTATTTTTTTGGAAGTAGGTTGTTGACATTTTAATCTGACAAGCAATTATGTCAACTTCCAATTGTAATAATATATCACTTGTCATGATTGGTTCAAAATTAAGTAATGGTACAATTCAGAAGTATTATTAACATTTAATGCCAAATTTAAGTATTTATGAGACCAGTATTTGAAATAATCCAAACAAAATATTTAATAATAAGTCCAAACAAAGGAAAGTAACAGGTTATAATAATTTATTATTAAATACAACCAGTAACCATGTAAAGAACCTTGCACATCCTAACAAATTTTAATTTTTTCAACATAATGGTTCTCACCTGAATCAACTGTCATCCTTTTCACCATGATTCTAAATATTTCTAAACATTATTTATGATCAACGTATTTAATCACAAATATTTTTTTAAAACACTAGTATCACATAAATAAGAAGATTTCAGTTTTTAGTCCTCAGATCGTACGTACATTCATCACAACAACAATAAATACATTTTACCTTTATTCGACAATCGTAACTACCTTAAACGTAACCACGATGCTCAGCACTGAGAACAGTGTTGCTAGTAATCGACGACTGCATTTGACATGTAGGTAGGCAGTTTTACCGTAACGGAACTAAGTTCATTCATTGTAAATTTCAATTCAAATAAATGTTGACATAATAATGAATTTTATATACCCTGTAAACATTGAAGTGACACATTAATTTTTCTAAAACATTTGTGTATTTTGAAAAGCGATTTCAATAACTACTTCATAAATTTGGTTCTAATTTAATATAATGTGACATTGATTGCAATATTATATGGAAGAAAATATTATAATTTGACTAAAACTATGAATAAGTGTATAACAGGTCTATGAAATAAAATGAAATAAACATAGCTCCAAAATATGTACAAAATTATATGAAACGATAAATGCTTTAGTATTTTATTAAGTTATTGTTTTTAATAGGAATTAAATATGCTGTATTTATTAAAAAAAAAGAAAAAAAAAAAGAAATGGAAAGCCAAGAGGTAAGTTATTTATAAGAAGGGGGGGTCTAGTATGATTATTTAAAAGGAAAAGGCGGTGTCGGGATCAAATCACTGAAGGTATTAAAAAGATGATGAATAAAACAATAAAAAACACTTTTTTAATGATGAAAACTAATCAAATAAACTTTAATTGAAAATAAACTGTATCAAGTTCAAATACTAGCATTTTTAACCTTCCCGCTCCGGGTCAGTATTTTTAATAAACATATGGTATTTTTTTTTTATATGATTTACATCACATTTTCAATTACATAACGTTACAAGAATACAAAGTAAAATAAATATAACTAACAAAAAATATTAACAATCTATGCAGATACGACATCCTCCCACCAAGTTAACATGAACGATCAGGTTAACTTCTCTGTAATGTCTGCAGATCTTCTTGCTTCATCTCTAACAAAGAATAGGTCGTCTGCACTGGATGCAACAGCACATCTTTGGAGAAAGTCACAAGTCGCACCAGTCGGATAGTTCCTTCCATTCCGGAATAACGGCCAATAACTCGAGGCGCGGAATAGTTACCCTCTTCATCGGTAAAATTCTTGATTTTGCCTGAATCATTTGAATATTGACCCCAGATTCACTTTCTACTCTCAAGAACAAGACGGCAGCATTGGCCAATTCACTGGCATCGCAAAAAGTGTGAAGTGCCAATTTTCCTTCACCAAAATTCACTGGCATCGCAGAAAGTGTAAAGTGTCCATTTTCCTTCACCAAAATCTTACCACTACTCACTACCGATGTGGTTTCTTGAATTAAATCCTCGAATTCATGTTTGTCAGCTTTAGAAGTAATACAATTGTCCACATAGAAACATTCTAGCAGAGTGATCACAATATCCTCTGAATAAGTAGATCTATCAAGTCTGATGTTTTCTAAAGAATTATTAAGGTGAAGCTGAATCAGGGCCCCTAACAAGAAAGGACTTGATTCAACTCCAAACAAAACCCCCCTATGGCGAAAAGTTATTAATTCATTATTTTCATTATTACGCCATAAGAATCTTAGAAAGTCTTGATCAGATGGATATACGCCTGTCTGCAGGAATGCCCTTCTAATATCAGCAACTACTCCTAATCTCTTTAAACGAAAACGTATAATCAATGAAGGCATCAGTTCAATCGAATTTGGACCTTTATCCAAGCAGTAATTAAGCGATGGTTTATTTTCCTCATGAGAAGACGCATCAAATACAGGTTTACGCCTAGTAGTACTACTCTCTTTCACAACCGCTCTATGTGGTAGACAATATTTCCCAGTATCCAGTTCAACAGGTGGAACTCTTTCAATCAGGGGTCACCTGTGGTGTAGTGGTTAGCATAGCAACCTACTAAACCCAAGATCGCGGGTTCGCAGCCCGGCAGATGACCTTAGGATTGTTTAAAGGAAATAAAAAATCCTTAGCTATGCCGTCCTTCGGAAGGGACGTAAAATGGGGTTCCCGAGCCTGTGCGATGTCAGGTACTCGTTAAAGATCCCTATCCTAATTATGCCTGGATAGGCAAAATTTATGACTCCCACCGTTGCATCGTCCGATTAGCCATAGCAGCATAAAGTGATGTTAAACGAAATAAACAAACAAACAACTCTTTCAATCACACCTTCTAAAAGCCATTCCTCAAAAACCTTCTTATAATGCTCAAGCAAATTTTCAGATTTTAATTTATTAATAGTAGTTGTTAATCGCTTACGAGCAACATTATTTGGAAGAGGCGGATGACATTCAAACCGAGGTAAACTCACCTGATATCCACCATCTGACTGAATTTTAACAGTATCTAAGAAATGTCTCTGAATTTCGGAATGTGATTCTTGTTTGGACTTTACTCGGGATGGATCAGAAATATCTGTTACATCTAGCTTCCACAAATCTGGCACGGAAAATTCGTTAATAAGCAAAGATGTTACCATCACACATTTGTTCGTTTCCATTGATTTTTCAGGCATTCTCCCCATAAATGTCCATCCTAGTCTAGTCTCCATAGTAACAAGTCCACATGAAAGTTCTTTAACATTACCAGTAAATAATTTTCCAGCGACATCAGCTCCAATTAGAACGTCAATTGGGCTATTGTTTTTATTAAAATTTGAAATATTTACTTCGATATCTTGAAGTTCATTTAACCAAGACCAGATTTCAAGATCGGTAAATTATCGCAAATGTTGAACTGATCAAGAGCATCGAAGTTACATGAATAATTTTTATTGACTACTTAAATAAATTTTAAATAAGTTATGACAAGATTCACCTGTCTTCTGTCCTCCAAACAGAGAGTGTGACAGTACTTTCTCACCTATTGGTTCATATCTCATTTCCTCAGATGTACTTTTCTTTATGTAAGATCTATGCGAACCACTATCAATGACAGCTCTAATTTCCTTTCGACAACCATCACCTTTTATTAAAACCTTAATTGAAGGCAGTAAAACAGTTGTGTCACTACTCGTGAAATTAGCTAGCACTGTGCCTGAGAAATCAGGTTTGTCTTGAACAGAATCTAGAACAGAATTGGTTTCTTTCTTAAGTAAGTCTGGACATTGAATTATAATATGTTTACCTTTGCAAATAGAACATATAGTCTTGAATCTGCAAGTACTTTCTCTATGATTCGTCTTTAAGCAAATAGCACAACATTCTTTATTATCAATTATTTTTCTTTTACTTTCTAAATCTATGTGGTGAGCTTTAAAACAATTCATACTTTTATGATTAATCTTATTACAGAAAATACAATCTTTAATAGTTTTCCCTTGCTGAGTGGCCAACCCATTGCGCTGCAAGGGACGTTTTCACTAGTTGTTTTCTTGCCATCTCTCTTCTTCTGAGCCTTGTTAACCTCGCTCAAACCGAAACCTGATTTTGCCAGAGATATTCTAATTTCATTATGAATCTCAGATTCCATGAACTTCATTAACCGATTCAAACGTTTTTTTGCGTCATCTTGTTCTTCATCTTCTTCTTTAAGTGAAGGATGTCGTTGACAATTTCTCAAAAGTTCTTCATGCATGCAAGATTCAATTAATGGGCAAAGTATAGCTACACATTTTCCAGTTGTTACTCCCAATGTTTCCAAAGCTCTTAAATGAGTTTTTATGTAAACGGTCATGTAGAGATGCAAATTATATGGGTTTAGACGTATTGTTTTGTAAGATCAAGCTAAGCAAGTCTCTTATATAAAGTTCAATTAACAAATCGTCTTTACCAAATCTCGCCTTTATAGTATTAACTGCTTCAGCATAATTTTCCTCTGAAGGAGGAAAACTTTCTACAATCTCTCTAGGACTAGTGGAAGGAACCATACATTGTAACAAATAATGATATTTGCCAACTGCAGCTAATGATTCGTCATCATTTATTTTCTTAAACTGGCTCCAAAACGGAATCCATTGTTTAATATCGCCATTAAATTTAATTAATTCTATTTTCGGAAGCTTAACGTTTCTTAAATTAACCTTGCAATAATGGTTACTTACCAGTTGATGTTGATCTTCCAAACCATTCAATTTATTGTTTTCTTTTTCTTCCAGCATTTGGACTGTTACTTTAATTGTTTCATATTTCATGAGATACTCATCTGCAGAGAGAGCTTCGTTTTCCAGCACTTCTTCACTAGCATTTTCGTATACCAGATTCTCCATCATTTCTTGATCTAATTTTACTACTAGAACTAAATGTCCCGCTTCAAATATCTCCTCCTCCTAATGCATTCCATCCTTCAAAAGTATCCAATATAATCCTCGGATTACCCCCCAAAAAAGCCCAAAAAAACCACCTGAACTCCCATCCTCATATCGTCCAATATCACTTTTGCCTATTATGGGCAAAATCCTTGAAAAACACAACCTGAAACGCCTGTATCCTATCCTAGATTCCTATCATATCATCCAAGATCACCAGTTTGGTTTCATCGCGTGGTGGACGTGGTCTCCTCAGCGTTAGAGCTCGGAATGTACTGCACGGGACTCTTTCTAGGCGTAGAGTAAAGGTTTCGATCGATTCTAGCACCTAGGCCTGCTTTACAAGCTCCGCAAATTCCTTCCCTCAACATGCTTCCTTATTATTCGTTCCTATCTCAGTGATAGAACGTTTAAAGTAAACCATAAATTTTCTTACTCTTCTTCCTTCTTTACCCAATCCGCCGGTGTTCCTCAAGGTAGTATCCTAGGCCCCATCCCCTACACGGTCTATACAGCTGACATCCCAACTCATCCTACCACTGTCCTCATCACTTACGCTGATGACATATGTGTATTATCAGTAAACAATGATCCCTTCACTGCCTCTCAAACACTCCAATCCCATATACTAAAAATTCAAGAATGGTGTAAAAAATGGAGAATCAAATCCGAACAAATTTCACCAAATAACCTTTACCCTTCGTCGTAAACCAACGACCTCCTGTCCTACAATATCCTTTAATGATATTCCACTAATCACAGTTGAACAGATCCGCTACCTAGGACTCCATCTGGACAAACGTCTTACTTGGAATCCACATACAAGACTAAAACGACAAGAAACTGCCCGTTGTTTTCGACTACTTCAACATTTACTTGACAAACGTTCAAACCTTCCACGTAATTACAAAAGACTTGGATATATTTAGTTGAGCTTTAGGACTCCACAAAACCATCCAATTCATCTCGTATCCAATCCTTACAATCCAAAATCCTTAGAAAAATCCTAAATGCCCCTTACTTCGTCACAAAAAAACTTATCCACAAAGATCTTAATATACCTTACGTTTCTAATATAGCTCATACCCGATATCTATCCTTTCATAGCAAACTCCACAACCATTCAAATCCATTAGTATCACAACTTGTTTCTCACATCATTCCAGAGATGGCCTCAGGACCTTCTAATACAGTACTTCATCATATAGAACCTTTATAAGAGCAACCAATGGGTAGTTGCGTGACGTTTCATTTTTATCATTATCATCATTTTTACTTGATGTATTATATTTTTATATTGTATATACAGTTGTAAATTTCAATAAATAACTTAAAAAAAAAAAAAAAATTCCTATGCCTCTGGAGAATCTAGATTTGTATCCGTTTTTTATGTGCCAAGCTCATTGGATATTATTGATCACTTCAGACAGCTAGATGTGCTAGAGTCAAGGCTCAGAATTGTCGGATAAAATAGTTTGTCCATCTTTCAGTAATTTCCTTTTGGCTGTTCAGTAGTATTTTTTTTTTCCAACCTCTTCAGGTAAACGGGGTTTTGGCAGCAACCGGCTCAACATCGCACATCGGTAAGAAAAGTGTCACAACTCAAATTATTTTCTTAGTAGGATAATGGGCTTAGCTCAAAATTGATAAATTTTTGTGTTCTTGCCGATGTACGATATAGAGTTTATTTATGCCGCTGCTGCCAATAAACACTTTATTTTTATACATATTTTTCTTATTATACATTTACAAGAGTGTGTATTTATATCTGGGTGCAAGTCTTTAGTGCGGCCCGGCCATTCTTACCACGCCTTAGAGACCGTACCTTATCCTTGGTAGCATCTGTCCAGCCTGCCCGGTCCAGCCCTCCTGGTCTGCTGCAACCTGCCGGTCTGTCTAGTCCAGTCCTCTTTGGAGGCTGCATTCATCCGATTTGCCTGGTCCAGACCTCTTGGTTCTCATCCTCAGGCTCTGGAGGAGCCCTCCCCAAGGTGAGATGTGCAGGGCCCACAATTACATACCACCTGTAGCTGAAATCTCTGAAGGAGGGATGATTCCCTTCTTCCACCAGACGGGTCCGCTTTGACTTAGGCGAATATACCGGTTTTTCTTGACATTCTAACACGGCGTCCTTCTACCACAGTGCAAGACAAGAACACATTCCCGGTTGTATCTGGTACTTTACAAGTTGGGCACCGGGGGTGGGGGTCTATGTTTTTCCCTTGCTCGTTAAGCTTTCCCCGTAACCCTCCATGGTGAGTTAAAATCTGCGAGATCCAGTAGTCCGGGAGGACCCATCTCGCCTTCAACCTTGTCTGGACTGTAGGAAAGAACTTTGTCAGTGTGGTGTCCTTCTAGTATGTCACCCACTGTCTGTCTCTCTCTTCTATCTCGCAGCATTCTTTTTCATTGATTGGGGGTCTCGGTAATTCGCTGTCGTTATCACTCCGGTAGCACTTCTAGCCCCTGCCTCTTGGCCTCGTATTTAGTTCTGTCTTCCTTGAGGAGGAGGTCCAGGGGCATCACTCCGGCACTGCCTCATACGACACCGTTCTATCTCCTTCATGACCCACAACAGAGCCAGTCGCTATATCGTGGCCAGTCTTCACTTCTGCCGCTGTGCGAGGTTGCTACTCCGCGCTTGGGGGTCCCAGGAAGCACCCCTTATCCTGTTTAGTCTGTTGATTGACAAGCTCACCCTATCTCTCAGCATCTCTAGGTTTGGGGTTGGATCAAATTTCTTCCTATGTCTTACTCGTAAGTTAGTCAACTCTTCACCTGATCTGAATCTCTCTCCTTGGATTTCTATATTGATAGGGTGAGTCCTGATGCTCACCAACGTTAAGTAAATATTACATGAATTTATTTTGCCATTTAGCTTTTGTCCTGCGATTTCCTCTTAACAATCAGCGGATATACTGTTAGAAATCTTAATAACATGAAACCCTAGGGGCCAAAATTAATGGAAGATCAAATACCATCGAGTATAATGAGATCTTTATTTTGCAATGTACAAATGATTACACACAACGATAAACATGAAAATGGTAAAACCGTAAAAATTCCAACTAAAAAAATATATTATGGATTACATTGTAATTAGCGAATTTTAGGTAACATTATAAATTGATTTTGGTAAGGCGATGTGAGTTGAGGAGTATTTAGGAGTATTTGCGTAGAGTATTTACAGACGATTTTGCTACGTAAAAAGTGGCTGGAACTAACTGTTGCCCTTACATCATCTTTCTCATCCTCACGGTGAAAGGCCAACAGACTGTTTTAAATTATCCACGGTCGACTCTATGAATTTGAATGATTAAAATATCATTTATAATTGATATTCGTCATTGTTTAAGTTCTATTTTCTTGTTTTATTTTAGTGAATTTATTTTCAATTCCAGTTTTATTTTCAACATAGTAACGAAATGTTTCCCAGTGTACTGGCACTGTAATAAATGCTGGAAGGAAGAGCATAGAAGTAATATTTAAATGCTAAATGGTACATTTGATTTTTAGTTATTTTATTTAAATAGTAAATACCCAAGGTCAGATAAATAAATAAATTTCTACAAGGTTAGAAATTGATAAATATAAAATTGATTAATTCATCTTGTTCAACAAAACGGTTTTGAAAAATTGAAAAGAAATTTGATGATACAGGTAGTTGTGGCGTGCAGTCATGAAAAATAATTAAAATATAAATTTTAAATTATTATGCCGACGTTTCGGTCGACAATGCAAGCTAGAAGAAATCTCACTACATCTGCATCTTCTTAATATAAACGTCTCAATAGTTAAGAAAAATAAATCTGGTAAGGCACAATAAGTTTAATTCCATATCATCATTGACTGACTGGCCGTGAACGATACCCATCTTCTCTAACTGGTCCATTCGCTCATTCTCTTCACTTTGAATATAAACATAGAAATTTTTTCTAAATCCAATTTAGTATCTTTTTCCTTATCCACAATGCCCTTAATATGCTATAAGTATTACGACATTGACAAAAATAAAAAGCATCCTATATTTAAACGAATCGGAAAGAACAGGAACCAAAGTGATCGTAAGCAATGGAATCATGGTTCCAAAGTTAGGTAGGTACTAATTATTAATTTATACATATTAGCAACAACAAATAAGAACATTTCCTATATAAATTGTTTCATTTTTATTGTTAACTATATATTGTATTTTGTTCACTTATTAAATTTTCTCTTTACGAAAAAGAAAATGGTAAAGGTTTCCGTTAGAACTAAATATTGCAAAAAATATTAAGATTAGTTTGATTATGTCTGATGTAAAAAAATAATTATCCGCTCAAATGTTTTTGTTTTATTGGAAACAAGATTTGTTCCTCAACGTCAATTTTCGGGATGAAGTTTGATTTTCGATTACTCAATTTCATATTGATAGGGGATTATAGGGAAAAACCATTTTCCTTGGAGGTCTATATCCTGGCGAAACAGGTTAGCTGATTCAATCTTTTTATAGGCGTGCTCTCTAACTCAATGATGACATACAAGGGACGTATAGCATACCGATGAGTATTCAACTAAATTATGTAACCTTCCATCATTTTTTAAATTTTGAAAACGGAATTATAGATGACAAAAAATTGAGCAATTTGAATTAATCTTTATTTCCATTATCTCAGGCGTGGCGTTGACTTAATCTAACATGTTTCATAAAATAGACTGATATTAGATCGATAAGGAAGCCATGTAACAATTCTTATATATAAGTAATTATTAAACTTTAATCCCAACTATATTTAATCCGTGTTATAGGTGCAATTTCTATCGTATATATGTATATGAAGAGAGTAAGTATATTTTATTTTGGTGAAACTTTTTATCCTGTGTTATTTCATAGAACAGAAGCATATGTATGTGGATAGATTATAAATTTTAAGAATTATTTAATTTTTGGATATTTTATTGCTAAATCGTTTTATTGTCTTTATTGAATTTGAAACTGGAGATCCAGAGAGGTGGTTCGAATCCGCCCAGGAGTGGGTTGACGCTTCTAAGCGATGAGCACGTTGAAAAGGGTTTCAACTTCAACCAGTAGATAGCCTCTTCCCGGCAGCACAGGTCATCGTATGAAGGGTAGACCGATACCGTCAATATTGGGAGCACTGCTGCGACATCATTGGATATATATGACATATATAGCGTACATATTTACATGCATAGTGTTCCTCAAACAATACTTTTTTAATATAGTGACAATAATGGTTGTTTGTTTATTGGTATTGGACGATCTTATGTACTCCAACATTGTGAAAGAAGAATGGTTATCCAACGCGTTGCTAACCTATTCCAGCCAGAGTAAGAAGATGATGATTCTTTCCGCCACGAAATAATTTTCAATCTGCTCAGTTGGGAATTGAGAACCAACGCGTTAGGCCATCGAGAACCCAATCTACTCATATTTATTCTGTTATTATAGGAGCAACCTTAATACATAAATTCAAATTAAAAAATGTCTCTTACCTACCGTCCACCTAAAAAAAAAATCATAAATATCATATTCACTTGTATCATGAGCTCTCATATATATATATATCTTGTATATGTACCTAATGGCCATGACAACAAAGGGCGCGGTCTGTCGCGGCAGTCAGTGGTGGCAGCCCTATATTTTCGGTGGTCAGCAATTTGGCTATGCCACATACAAAGCGATATCTGTGTGAGCGATCCAGTGTTGCGATTGTTTTCCGCGATGAAGGTTCGCAGTAGCGGTTTTCATCGACTGTATTAATTTGCAAAGCTTTCAAGTAAAATAAGTAGTTTATCGCTTTTTAACGGCTGCAGAACATCTTTCATCTTTCCGACAAATTAATTTTCGTCCTTTTCAAAATTGATTAAATGTATTCATTTTTTAAAAGGACGCTCTCTTACCGTATAATCCTTTCTCCAGGACACTAAAGGATACTATTTTGAGGATTGCTAGGTATATTTATATAACAATAAATTTACTTTTGGACAATCATGAGGTGTATAACATATTAATAAAGAATATATTAGGGCGTACAATAATAAGACGCAGAATTCCAATTTCGCTATCCATTTTAATAAACATAACCATGAATTCCATAAAGACTAGGGAGTGAAACTAATTCATATACCAGAAAATAGTCTAAAATTAAATATTTGTGAGTTATCGCTTTGTGACCGCCGGCAATTCTGTATTTTTGTTCCATCATACCACATGTCGCCACGATGAAGACTAAACCGCCTTCTGTGTGACGTAGATACAATAAAACTCAGCGGTTTCACTGCCGCAAATATTTTTACAGGGCTTAAATGTTAATTAACTTTTTAATATGTTATTCACAAGTTATTGAAATCACTAGAAACATTAATTTATATATTTTTTACAATTGTAAATATTAATATATATATATATATATATATATATATATATATATATATATATATATATATATATATATATAAACTAATAAAGTATCTATTTATTATTTTCGAGGGGGGATAGAAATATTTATACTGATTATTTTATTAAGATAATTATCTATCACTTTTATTATTTTTAAAGAAGATAAGATTAGTTTTATCTTCTAGATGATTATATCAGAATCCTTCAGGTTGGCTGTTTCGGCCATAAAGTGTCGTACCATGAATTGTTGGAAGAGGGCATTAGCCGTAGCTCCTGTATGCAGAAGAAAGTCTGTTTCCTTTCTCTGACAATTCAACATGCAAATTTGGCCGTAATTTGTTTTTTTGTATACCACCTTTGTTTATATTGCTTCTTTAAAGCGTATCCATTATAAATATTCGTTACTACTTCGAACCTAGAATGGGTATTAAGAAGGATTCAAAATAATTGAAGCTCTCTCTCCATTTTAGTTTCCATTGTCACAAAGCACAACAGTTCTATAAGGGACCCCTCAGTGAAGCCAGTTGTCCTTGATGTATTTTTGGATTTCTTGATGAAAGAATAAGCTGCTGGTACTATTTGGCCTCCCGTTCTGGTTCAGGGCTGTTTCTTTTTTCGCCATAGATTTTCCTTTTTATTTCATCTTAAGATTTTCTTGGACCCTTTGTTGCTTTGCTACCCTACTATTAAGGGTGCCCGAATACAAGAATTTCATTTTCATTGACGATTGGAAGCTCAGATGAAAATTTAAAAGATTTATTTTGTTTTCACTCCCAAGAAACTTAATAGTAATTTAAATTTCCCACAATATCTAATCCAGACACCATTAAATGAATTTTACAAATAAATATAAATGATTTTTTTTTTTTTGTTGATACATTCATTTGTTGTAATTACAAGCTGCTTTCGAAGTTAATGACGACTTCTGAAACTGACAACAAAAAATTAATAAAAGTAAAAAATAATACTAATAATAAATAATTACTAATAAATAATGCATAATAATAAATAAATAATGAAATCTCGACGAAACAAAATGGAAGAGCCTTCCAGCTTACGAAAGACACCTAAAACAAAAATCCCTCTCCTGGAATTCCAAGATCAGACATTATAATACAGAAGTCAAGCCTAAAGCCCTTTATGCTGCAGACACTTTGTCTTTAATTAACTACACATGGTCAATGGAAAAGTTGGAGGTCAATGAAAGGAAAATACTACGAAAAAGTCTAGGCCCTAAATTCGATAATAATGAACTTTCATCAGCAATGAAACCCTGTACATGAGAACCGAAAGGATTGCCAACAATATAAGGAAAAGGAGGACTGACTTCTATGGCCACATCCTAAGAATGGACCCGAGAAGGATAACTAAAAGAATTTTTGACTTTTCCTACAGTAAGAAAACCAAGCCTGGTTTAGGAAAACTGAAAAGGACATACGAGAGTTACAAATTACAGAATATATGCTTGCAGATGGATCCGTAAAGAAGATAACCAAAGATAAAATGAAGAGGTTTTAGGACAGAGCGAAGACCAAACGACTATACAGAATTTCTGAAAAAATAATTTTTAGAAAAAAAAAAAAAAAACCGACTTCAAGATTAAACCTACATATATAGAACTAAAAAGTAAAAAATAATATTTTAGTTTCTTCGAAACAAAGAGAATTAAATGACAATCAACGAAATTATCGATACTTATATAGCTATTCACAATTTATGATCAGTTATTTTTGGAGTCGGTGCCAGCCAAGGAGGGCACTTCAATCCTGCATTTGCAACAAACTTTTGAATGGCACGAGGAAGCGGTGTGGCGGTGATGAAATAGTGAGCAATCTTTACAATTAACTATTCTTTTTTCTTTTTTTTCGGATTCGGTTTGTTTTTGTTGACACCGACTCCAAAAATAACTTATCATAAATTGTGAATAGGTATATAAGTATCGATAATTTCGTTGATTGTCATTGAGTTATTTTTGGAGTCGGTGTCAACAAAAACAAACAGAATCAGAAAAAACAGAAAAAAGAATAGGTAATTGTAAAGATTGCTCACTATTTCATCACCGCCACACCGCTTCCTCGTGCCATTCAAAAGTTTGTTGCAAATGCAGGATTGAAGTGCCCTCCTTGGCTGGCACCGACTCCAAAAATAACTGATCATAAATTGTGAATAGCTATATAAGTATCGATAATTTCGTTGATTGTCATTTAATTCTCTTTGTTTCGAAGCAACTAAAATATTATTTTTTACTTTTTAGTTCTATATATGTAGGTTTAATCTTGAAGTCGGTTTTGTTTTTTTTCTAAAAATTATTTTTATTTTTCACTTTTTAGTGGTGAGTGTATTTTTTTCCGTCTTTTGACCCCTATTTTCAGTTCGACTTACTTTGCCTGAAATATATTTATTGAAGTGAAATTTACAAGTAATGTACTTAGTACATAGATTTTGTTCAACTTATCGAAGTTTGACACATCGATCGAGAGTTGTCTGTATAATTGAAATTGCTTCATAATCATAAATATGTTTAAAATGTAAGGTTATATAACAGTGATTTTTATTAACTGTTTTTTTGATTTTTCTTAAAAAGTGCTGCATTAATTTCAAAATATTTTTTTATGGGACTACCTCTGAAGTATGCCCTACTGGCCTAAAAAAGAATCATCAAAGTTGATCCAGAATTGACGGAGTAATCGCGTAACATACACACACAAAAAAAAAAAAAAAAAAAATACAGACGAGTTGAGAACCTCCTCTTTTTTGAAGTCGGTTGAAAAAGAGAGGACAGCGAGATCAGGAAGGATGAAGAAGTACTGGGAGAACACGACACACTAACCGCTGATTGATTCATCGTACCCCAAAGTGTGTGAAACGAATACAAAAAAATAATCATAATAATAATTACCAATAATGGAAGTGGACGCAGATGGTTGTTATTATTATTATTGTTGTTTTATTTTTTTTTTTTTCAAATCATAGTACTTAGATAATATGTATTTGAAATGATGCGTTGGTTCTGATTCGTTCCTTAAAGATGGGAGCATTAGAAAGATGACGTTTAGTCATTATAAGTTGCTAAAGATTAAAGAATTTACCAAATAAATGTAAAAAATATATTAAATGAAATATGAAAAAAAAAATTATATTTGATCATAATCAGGATTGACGAACATTTATTTATTTTTTAAACTATTGGAATTTTTTGGGTGCAAACAAGTAATAATTTCAAATACTTATCTTCATACTCTAAACACAAGATAACGACACATGCCATTTTCGAGAGAGATTAAACGGATGAGTGAAACTGGACAGTGTGAGAAATACTAATTACATTACCGATATATCTAAGTAACTAATTTAAGTTGTTTTCATTACCAAAAATTTTAAATGCACGAAATTTTACCTCATATATTTCGCCACCCATTGAAACCAAATTTTAAGGTCATCTAGAAAAACTGCATTGTTTAGTACAAGTTCGGAGGTCGCAGGATTTCTCCTTATTGAGATATCTCAAGTTATAGTTGTCCTTGGAATTTTTTATTCTCATTAGTTTTTGTCTGCTAAAATCAGCAGTAATGTTATATGCATGGATAAAAAGCTGAATGTACGCTGATTCTAGTGATGCTACTACTATTGTAATCGGTTGAACACAGCAGTTATTATGGCCGTTAGAAGTTGTTGGTGAAATCTCAACTTCAAAATTTCAAAAATCAATATTTTTTTTATTATGATAATGGATGTTTCTACAGATTTACAGTGGATTTCATTGGAGTTTTGTCATTTTTCCGAGTTTTTGAGCAACCTAAAGCCTTCCCGTATCTTGAGCATAACGAAAGTATTTTTATTTCAAATATCATACAAAACTACAATTTGACATGACAGAATCATTTCTCTATATTCACTGAGAGCTGAGAAAAAAAACGTGATTTTCATATTTTATTTTATTTCTCTGCTCCCAATGCTCATTGGCGGCTATAACTACGAGTATAATTTTGTGCTATTATAGGTCCCTACTACTCACAAAAAATCGGCATTTAAATCTGTGAGTTACGAGTCAAAACGTCCCCTGTTAGTATGATTAAGTACCAAACATTTCTGTAATAAATTAATTTTAAATTCATTAATTTATTTTTTTTTTTAAATGTTTAAACTTGTAAACTGTCAGTTCTGTATGCTAATACCTAGACTACTAAAAATAATAAAAAAGATGAACCGTTTTATATTTAAAAATACGCTCACACCTGCAACTAGGATTGAGGTGAAGGAATGACTGTTATTTGTAATTTGCCGCACGAACACTAAGAGGAGAAGAAGGAGTGATGAACAGAGCTGGTCTAAACTGTGATGGAAGTTTGATGGTCTGTGACGAACTGGGTACAACGGGGTATTCCAATCCAGGGCATCCCTGGGAACAGTTCAATTCACCTATTATTTGCCTCCGAGATTACCCTTCTTGTATGAATTTTATGAAAAATATGACAAGGATTCTTATCGTTGAAAACCTCTGAATAAACTTGGGATTATTTTTTTATAACTTTAAAGTACTCCAACTCCTCTCAAGAAGTATCTGCTGAATTTTTTATTTATTTTTTTAAAAATCCATTATCTGTCTGTGTTTCTTTTTATACTTCTACCACATTGACTTTAATATTTCCGCCCTTGGATTTTAAATGGGCATCTTACGTTGTTCAATGGCCTTCGCTAGATGCTATTACATTTAAATGAATGAAATCGTCTTGTGTCTTTAATGTGATGATTACGAAAATCATATTAAAAAAAAAAATAAATAAATAAAAATAATCAGCACAATCGCTTTTATGTTTATCGATTATTTGCAGAGATTGTGCTACAAAAAGGATTAATAAAAATATAACTTAATAGTATCACTTCAATAAAAATTTTACATTAGAAGGTCTGTTGATCATCTTTTCAGACATCTCTGAGGATTATCGGGAATTGAGTGTCACACAAATTGGAAAACTATTAGATTCGAGTGGATATGGAATTTACTATAATGGGGTAGGTATCTAGTTTGGGCCTAATCTGCAAGATATGGAACATTAAGACCTTTATGGGTAAGTTTGTTTGTGACCTATTAAGGAGCATTAGGGATTTCATGAAGGATTTTGGATTGTAAGGATTGGATACGAGAAGACTTGGAAGGTTTAGTGGAGCCCCAAAGCTCAACTCCTTATATCCAAATCGGTCTAATTACTGTCATGTAATTAAGTCTTTTGTAATTAATTCGGAGCTTTGAATGCTTGTCTAGTAAATGTCTATATATATACATTTGCTATCTAATATATTTTTTTTTGTCCGAAAGTACTTAATGATTCAATGTACTATCGAAAGGACGACTCTCTATCTGGAGACCTCTTCGAAATACTTAAAGAAGAACATAATTCCACACAAACACCAATAAAACTAAAAACTATAGAAGTAGATTTATAAATATTTTAATGAAGTACATATTGCTCTAGAGATGTTTTTATTTTACAATCCCTACTTCTAAAATTTGAATTTATACTTACCTTAGACTAAACCGACAAGAAACTGCTCGTCGTTACAGATTACTTCAACATTTACTAGACAAACGTTCAAAGCTCCCAATTAATTAAAAAAGACTCAATTATATGACAGTGATTAGATCTATTTGGACCTACGGTGTTGAGCTTTGGGGCTCTACTAAACCATCCAATTCATCTCGTATCCAATCCTTACAATCCAAAATCCTTCGAAAAATCCTCAATGTAAGGAGCAAGAGTGTTCACTCCACCTTTCATAATGACAGATGGGAGTAAAAACATTTTTTGAAATATTATTTATTTATCCATAAAACAAACTAAATTATTTAAGTAGTAACTGTTAAGCCACAATAAAAAAAAAAAAAAATAAAGTTCTATGAAAGACTAAAACGACAAGAAACTGCCCGTCGTTTCAGACTTCAACATTTACTAGATAAACGTTCAAAGCTTCCAATTAATTACAAAAGACTCATATACATGACTGTGATTAGACCTATTTGGAAGTACGGAGTTGAGCTTTGGGGCTCTACTAAACCATCCAATTCATCTCTTATTCAATCCTTACAATCCAAAATCCTTCGTAATATCCTTAATGCTCCTTACTTTGTCACCAATAAACTTATCCATAAAGATCTTAATGTTCCATATGTTGCTGATTTAGCCCACATCAGATACCTATCCTTCCATAGTAAGCTCCATAACCACTCCAATCCACTAGTCTCCCAACTTGCTTCTCCCTCCATCCCTGATAATCCTCCGAGGCGTCTGAAAAGAAGATGGCCTAGAGACCTTTTAGTGTAGATTTTATGCTATGAAATGCTACTAGTGAGTAGTTCTTAACAAGTTATTTACATTCCATTGTATTCACTGTCAACACATTTACTTGTTGTAAATTATTTTGTACAGTTGTAAATATCAATAAATGGAAAAAAAAAAAAAAATACTTACCTTATCCATTTCAACAATAGTATCTAAAAATCATTTATTCTACAAAAAAAATGTGGTATCATCATTATGATTTCATTTTTTTTTACTTGAAAACTGTTTGTAGATTTTAAAATCTAAAATTAAATTATATGTAATTTTTCTTGATATAAATCAATATTATTAAATATATTATTTTATTTTTTGAAGAGAAAAGATTTGACCCGGTCGGGATTCGAACCCAAGTTTCCACCTCTCTAGCGTGGCGCCTTATCCAACTAGGCCACCGGGGTCGTATCCGAACCAGGCAAATCCTCTCTCTTCAGTGATCCATAACCCCCGGGCACTCGCAATAGGTGGCCTAGTTGGATAAGGCGCCATGCTAGAGAGGTGGAAACTTGGGTTCGAATCCCGACCGGGTCAAATCTTTTCTCTTCAAAAAATAAAATAATAAAATAAAATTATTTTGATCCTTTTTCGAAAGTGTGACATTGTGTACTGGGGTTCATTGAAGACCAGTAGCGTGTCTTCTCAAGCCAATATCGTTCGTTTTTAAAAAATAACTTTTTATTTTTACCATAAAATGGATTACGGGTTTTCAATTTCAATGATCCGGAGGTCTGATGTGGTCGAAAATTTATCAATACACACCCATTAAACAAACCGTTAAAAAAAAAAAAAAAATAAATAAATAAAACTGTTTTAGTAGTGATATGTTTAATAAGGTTCTTGAGGTTCAGTCTATAAAATAAAAACTTATATGAGACTGTATTGTTCTCATAATCTTGCCTGCAGTGAAAAAAAAAACAGGTTACAGTAAAATTTTTTAAGTTACACAGGTTATTTCAAAACATAAAGTTAGCTTCAATATAAATATATAAAAACATGCGTTAGAATAATTAACTACATATAATTACAAAATATGGAGGAGTATGAAACTACTTACAATGTTACTGATGTATATACTATTGGTATTTACCACTAAATTATAACAATTATAGTACACAACTGAACTGGGGAAATTTCTGAAAAAGGGTAAGGTGTGAGAGGGATATTTCCAAAATTGGTTGTATTTCTAGGTACAGGTAGAAGGGATTTCCGTATTCCTGTGTAATATAGATACATGGATAATGATTTATATAATGTATATTAATATAAATGCATATATCAGTCTGAATGTATTAAATTCGAATAACATATGTTGAGATTTGGGACATCTGATTGTTTGTTTAATGCACAATTTTTAAAGTTTTTAATGGTTATCACTTCTTTAATATTTCGTTTAAAATTATTTTGTTTATGGTGCATAATTTTGGGGGAATCAAATTTAAAAGAATGTTTTGTTTGCCTGTGATCTGTAGTGAGAGCTGTTTAGTCTGGTTTATTCGGGTTTTTAGTTATAGACGTGCAACTATATTTATGTTGATAAATACGTCGTATGAGATATCGTTCCGATGTACCGGAATAAGCCACAACTATCTTTACGAAATACCGTGCGAAGATTTTAGCGTCTTTTGGGAACAAACAATCGAATTGAAACCAAGCACGTTTTGTTAGAAAAGTTATCAGTCCAACGTCGGAAGTAACATCAGTGGATGTCGGACCGGGCTTCAAACTCCAGTTAGGCACTACGCATTAAAATCTTAAATGTTTTCTCTAAATCTTACGGTCGCCCAATATCGTATGGTGAGAAATACGATTCCAATGCAGGTGTAGCTTTAACTAAAATAATGAACCCAAGACCTGTTTTTCTTTTTTGTCTTCATCCCGAACTATAAGAAAGGAATATTTGTTTGACATCCTAATTTTTAGGACAACCCACCCTTTCCCCTCCGGCTAGTCCATTTCCTTTCTATTCCTATAGGTATAAAGTAGATGTTAAGTTTCCAGAGAGACAAACCCATTCCGGAGTCCTAGTCCGATTCTAAGTCCATATCACGTAGAATATTCATTATAGATATTACAACTTAGGTACAACACCCTGTAAACTTTCATAGAAATTTCATTTATAAAAAATAGATTATTAAAGTCATTACCGGCCTTTTCCTTTTAATTATAATTCTATGAGATAGTTTCGTTGAATTTAAAAGAAACTCACCAGCTTATGTGTCAGTAGTTACATGTCAGTATGAGGACGAACTTTTTATAACTACCTCAAGCTGATCGATTAGTCTCTGTTTGCTTAGAATAACATCTAAAAAATATTAGTTCCATTTTAATATTTGTTGCCAACTAGGATGCCCGGATGTAGTGGTCTACCAACAGTGATGTAGAGGCCCAGGGCGATACTCATTAGCAGCCTACTCTGAATTCCCAGTTTATACAACACATTTAAGCAACGCAAATTTGCGATTGTAAGCTAGCTCATCCATTAGATCTCAGTATAAATGAATAAACTTCGCTGCTCTATTATGCATTACTGCATTAGTTAAGATGCTTACATATTGGATTACTGCATAACAGTCGGAGAAATCCTAGTTAGTATACGATATCTTTGGCCATGGCATCGGGCAATTGAACATGTAAGTTCTGCCAGTTTATTATTGATAAATTTTGAATCATTAATTCACTACCCATAAAAATTATATGTGATTTTTTAAATCTCCGTGACGCAGTAATAATATTCTTGTTCACGAGTTATTCTTGTTTGTTATCATAGTTCATGAGCATGAATCTATTTTATTTAATGAGGTGCTTTAACATGGATGTTGCTCTTCCAAGTATATTCGATTCCTATTTTCTTTCAATCTGAAGCTGATAACATTTCTTTCTCTTCAATGCATGTAGTTTCAAGTGAATTAAAAAAAAAAAAAAAAAAACTTTTGGGGAATTTCTGACCTGAGTGGGGAAACGGGTAATCCTAAGTGTATAGGAAAAAAAAGGATAATGTCCGAAACGAAAAAAGAAAATGGACTGTATGGGAAAATGGACTTAGATCCGGTAATGGCTTGGTGCTTAAGTTGGTGCACATAAGGAATCCTGGCAACGGGTCAAAGGAGGTGATGAGTGTCTATCAAAGTTGCACAATGATATATACGGCCCGGATCGGACCAAAAATGTATAGGAAAAAAATGATAATGTCCGAAACGAAAAACCCGCCTCGGCCTCCAGAAAATGGACTGTATGGGAAAATATGAAAACGAGGTTTTGCACCTGTGGGGAGATTTTATTTAGAAGGTAGCATAAACAAATAGTACATAAGAAACTTCTTACCTTATTACTGCCGCCGACGGTCTGTCCGGGGGCCCCCGGAATCCTTACGGTCTGGCAAATGCTTCTCCTAAGCTGCAATATTTGTCTAGGCTCTCCTCCTCTTATGTCACCACTCATTAGGGGAAGAACTAAATCTTTAATGAACGTCACAGGAAATAAGATCACTTTTAAAAGAGGAATAGGGTCCTGGAACGCAATTTCACCTTGGTCATAAAAGCGATGGAAGACCATGAGGTCTTGGGCAATTTTAATAGGTGCGTACTGGAGCACAGATGCTAGAAGAAAGAGGAATATTCTAGTAGGGATTAACGCAGATAAGGGCTAGTTGCCCAGAGATCCATAGAGTGCGTCAATGAACAGTATATTAAAGTTTTTCTCCTTTCCCCCCCTCACAAAAGCGCCGATTGGCGCGAACACACCGCCCACAAAAATTGGGATGTTGCCCAATTTTATTCCAAAAGTTATACAATGAAAATGGTGGGCAGGCAGCAAAGAATTTATACAATAAAATAAAGAAACGAAAGCTCAACTTGAGTAAAGAGGAAGATAAAGACAAAAAAAAAATAAGAATATTGTAACCCGAGTGGGTGCACAATTATACAATGTAAAGAAAAGGAAACAGCCCAACTGGGCAACAATTATATAATGTAAAGAAATAAAACAGTACTCCTGGTTATCAATTATACAAAATAAGAAACAAAAATAGCACAACTGTGGAAAGGTTATACAATGCAAAAGGGCATCATTCCGGGAGCGGAATGAGTTTGTTCATAGATCTAGTGAGAGTGCTGGTAGAGGTCTCAAAGGTGGCTGCTCGTGAAACAGCATCAGGCTTGAGCTCGGAAATAAGAGCTAAAGGCCGGGAGAGTGAGGAGCTGTTCAGTCCCTTGCTCACAACAACGTCGCCCTGTTTCTTGGTTCCACAACGGCGCTTGGAATTTGAAGTCCACTTATAACGTTGAGAATTATAATTTGGAACGGCGTTGTCAAGTATGCCGCCCACCCTGAGGACCCCCAGGCTATCGAGGAAAGGAGTACGGCTGTAGAGCGGCTTTGCCGGCTCATCGGCACGGATATTAAGGAGAGACCCAGAAAAATGTTTAAAGGTAATGTCAGGCTCATTTGCGATGAGCGCAATGGGAGTAGACTTAAGATCCGGTAATGGCTTGGTGCTTAAGTTGGTGTCACGATAAGGAGGAGGCCAATGCTCCTGGCAACGGGTCAAAGAGGAGGGATCTTGAGTCCCTAAACAGAAATTGTTGGTCTGCGCGTAATGAGTAGAGGTAAGGCCCCTAGAGTCAATATGGGCATGATTAGCGACAGAAGAAACATTAGCAAACCCTACTGGGGAGAATTTGTCGAATATTGAAATTTTAGAGCGTACAGACCCTTTGATATCTACAACTGGTGGTTTTAAAAGAGTAGGTTTAATAGGATTCGAGACCGGAATTTTACTTACTACACTATCTTGGTTACTCTTGCTATGTATGCATACTGGTTTTTTATTATTTTTATTTTTAACAGGAAGGAATTTTGGACAATCTTGATTGGCTAAAGAATAACGGCTATTTGAGGATGAGATGCAGCTATCCTCTTCTGTAAGGGAAACAAAAAACCTTTCATCAGATGAATCACTAACATTTGTATCAGCACCACCTGTTTTATTGATGTGATTAAATTTTAAAACTTGATTTAAGTTCAAAAAATCACCCTGATTATTCATTTGTATTTCCTGGGGAACATTGTCACGATTTAGTCTGTGACTACATGTATTGGTTTTAATAAACGGGTCAATGTTTTCTGAAATGTCAGAAACATTTGAGTCTTTATGGTCTGTACTCAGGGGTTGTTCAAATGGAATATTTTCAATATTTTCAGTTTTCGAAGAATCATGGAAATCTTGGGAAATCTGGCAAACAGAAATTAACGAAGTGGCTGATTGATTTTGCGATAGGGTCTGGATAGGGCCTATGATTGCCCAACCAAAAATGGTACTGACAGCAATTGGACCAATGGAGCTAGGAATAAACGGATGAGGCAATAATAATTGCGGGTATACATCTGCACCTAAGAGGAGGTCAATCTTGTCTGATTGATGAAATTCAGGATCGGCCAAACGCAAATGTTCGAAGGCGCGAGCAATTTCTGGAGTAAGGTTCTTGGGAGGCAAATGGTTAGCGATGCGAGGAACCACGGACGGGTTGGCAAAAATGCGCCTTTGAGAAAACGCGGAGATGTGGCACGAAGCTGTGCCAAGATAATTGGAAACACGCCCACCTATACCTGAAACGGTAATGGGCATATCCTGGATTTTTTGACCCAACTGGTCAAAGAGGCGCTCGGAAATAAATGATAGTTGGGACCCCGGATCGATGACCCCGCGGACCGGAACGTAACCTAAGTGAGAATTAAAGATACGTGCGCGGAAGGTTCCTAGGAGTGAAGTCACGTGACTTCCGGAAGTACTACAACTCAGAGATAAGGAGGCGTCAACTGGTGCTTGGCCAGTGGAAACGGATGCTGGTTCACTTGAGATGTGATCAGCATGAGCTGATGCGCGACTAGACGCGGAATTCAAAAGGAGATTTGAATTTACTGCTTTGACGGGATGCAAAAGTGTGTGATGCTCTGGTGAATTACACTTACGACACGAAAATTTGGAATTGCAATTACCCTTAAGGTGCGGACCCAAGCAATTAAAGCACCGTTTATGCCTTTTAATGATATCAATTTTTTGATCTCGAGTGAGATGAGAAAATTCGAAACAGGAAGATAAGGAATGCGGCTTACGACAAAGAATGCATCTTAGTTTAGAAGAATTATAAGGTGCGGCCCGAGCACAATCTGATTGCGGTGAAGTATCAGGACTAGTGCTAGTAATAAGCGAATTAACTTTAGTGTTTCTATGTAGATTGCTGGGGGGAGAAATAATCTCCAGCGTTTTAATTTGTTTGATAATGAAATTTAGCAAGTCATCGAAAAGCGGAACTGATTTAGCAGAATTTTGCTCCTCGAAAGCCTTAGATGTGCGGGGGTCTAGATTATTTAATGCGAGGGTTAACAAAATAAAATTTGCTAAATCGTCGATTGGTAGCGCCTTGATAGCCTGCACCGAATTTTGATGTACCTCAAGAAATGTTTTTAAGTTAATTAATGAATTTGAACTGACGGGCTTAAAGTGTAAGATTTGGTTCAGATATGCCTGGGGTTTTGGAACCTGTGTACTAGAGCTGAAAAAGCAAGTTCGTAATTTTCGGTTGTGAGTTGAAAGTTAGAAATTACGGAAAGAGCACTCCCCTTTAAGTTGGATCTTAGATGAAAGCGTTGTATGGGGGTTAGAGTCGGGTTGTCGTGAACAAGGGCCGTGAACAACGAGAAAAAATCAGGCCACTGTTGTATGTCGCCTGAAAAGGTTGGTAAATTGGTTGGTGGTAAGGAGAAAGCACCCTGAGCCAAATGAATAGGGCTGGCAACCGTTGTAGAAGTTGCAGTAGGTTCTTCTTTTTTCAATTGTAAATACTTAGATTTAATTTTGGTTAACACACTATTGAAAGCAATTGCAGGGGCTTGAGTATCCACATGATTTTGTTTGGATAAGAGAGCATTAAGGTCGCTTAATTTTTCATTCACCCCCTCAAATTTGACTTGAAGGGAGGGTAAATCCTCGTAATGCACTTGGACAGTAAAAATATCCGAAAGAGTGGAACCCTTAATTTCATCGTATCTACTAGTTATATCAGCAAATATCGTTTCCCTCTTTGCTAATAGTTGTGCTTGAATAATGATATTTTTGTCTTCTATAGGCATTGTGAAAAATAGAGAATAAATAAATACAGAAATAAAAGGAAATTATAATATATAAGGCACAGAAAAGGAAAGGAGAAAAGTTGCAAAATTGATTACACTAATTATTACGTAATTGTAACTGACGCCAGAGTATATCAAGATGGCGGGGATAGTTACGAGACGAAGTAACGAGTACGTCACTAGAGTGGGAGTTGGTGACGTCAGATCACAGCTGACTGGTTGAAAATGGCCGACTATAGCGTCGGTTTTATATATGTAATTATTGGAAGTTATGAAACTTGGACAAAAAATAGGTCAAACCTTGCAATTTATACAAATTTTAATGTAAAATCTTTAATATTAATAAAGCACAGAAATGAGTGGGTGATTACTCGCCCCAGAGCTGCAAAAACACTCGTTTCAAAGTTGCACAATGATATATACGGCCCGGATCGGACCAAAAATGTATAGGAAAAAAATGATAATGTCCGAAACGAAAAACCCGCCTCGGCCTCCAGAAAATGGACTGTATGGGAAAATATGAAAACGAGGTTTTGCACCTGTGGGGAGATTTTATTTAGAAGGTAGCATAAACAAATAGTACATAAGAAACTTCTTACCTTATTACTGCCGCCGACGGTCTGTCCGGGGGCCCCCGGAATCCTTACGGTCTGGCAAATGCTTCTCCTAAGCTGCAATATTTGTCTAGGCTCTCCTCCTCTTATGTCACCACTCATTAGGGGAAGAACTAAATCTTTAATGAACGTCACAGGAAATAAGATCACTTTTAAAAGAGGAATAGGGTCCTGGAACGCAATTTCACCTTGGTCATAAAAGCGATGGAAGACCATGAGGTCTTGGGCAATTTTAATAGGTGCGTACTGGAGCACAGATGCTAGAAGAAAGAGGAATATTCTAGTAGGGATTAACGCAGATAAGGGCTAGTTGCCCAGAGATCCATAGAGTGCGTCAATGAACAGTATATTAAAGTTTTTCTCCTTTCCCCCCCTCACAAAAGCGCCGATTGGCGCGAACACTAAGAAAAATTTGGTAATTTTTAAAAATTACTGAAAGAATAAATTAGTAATAGAACTCATATGTAATTTATATTTTTTATTAAATTTTATCTCCGTTTTAATGATAGAAATAAATATTATCTTCCGCGCTAGCGTTTGATCATTCGATGTCTCTGAGAGCATTAGGCCGAAGAAGATTAAACTTATTGGTCATTTTCTTCTTCTTTCTCTTCCTCTTTAGTGCTTTTCAGCTTGGAAGTGCCTCTGTCCAGGCAAAACCAGTATTTATTGATATTTTATGCTGAGGTATGATGAGTTTTGTAATATAACAATTGCTTATAAATGTTTATAAGAGAAACCTCTATGCTTGAGGTTTTAATTTTATACTAGAAAACATTATTTGACAGAAATGTTAAAATAATAAAGTTTAAAAAATGTGTTAAAAAAATAAATAATTTCTTACATATAATACGTTTGGTTTACGTGTATATTTTGACTAGGGAATTTCAGGCGGAAAGGTGGTGGAGAATTGGGGAAAATATTTTATGACACCTGGCAACACTGGTCTAGAGTCGATCGTCGCAACATTTTTATGAGCCGTTGACTTACACCACGTACCATTTTATCATAACAGCGACTAAAGAGGATAACAAAACAATGCTTCCCTTACACATGCTTCATTCAATCTTCAGTGATATTTTTAAACATAAATATCAGGCAATATTTCCTTCTGTTTTTATAAACAACGCATTCTACAAGTATGCGGAATAATAACAATGCCCGGTGATATATGGGCGAAGCGCAGGTCCTATTTTGTGCACAGTTTGCTGGATGAGGGACTTGCTTCAATTAAATTTATAGTCTTAATGAAGGTCTTAACTTTGAAGCATTAAGTGTTACAGTTGGGATATATATTTGTTTCAATTATTATTATTATGATATTCGGTGTAAGTAGTGCCCTCCAAGGACAAGGGCCTTATCACAGATTGCTTGCAAAGCAGGTCTATTTGAAGCAACAGCTCTACATCGTCTGACTTCCAACTGCCGTACGTATTCTTCTATGTCATTCGACCATCTTATTATAGGATGACGGCTTTTCATTTGGCATTTTCCTTGGGAGACGGTCGCTTCCAAAACGCTCCACATGACCGAGCCAACTCAACTTTTCCTTTTTTATAGAATTCAAAATACCTGGATGGTCATACTCTTAGTTCATCGTTTGTCCTAATTCTCCACTCTCCCTCAGATTAGATTAGTCCCATGTGCAACGCCGTCTTCCCACGACTCTTTTCAGGACCCATGTCTCGCTGTCAAACAAATAAAGTCTTCTTGATTTTTCAAGACCGTCATTGTAGATTTCTCATAACCTAAATTTTATATAAATAACCTGAAATCTTTATTAATATAAATAATTATTCACTCTCCCAAAGTTCATAGGAGCCCATTCCTTCATCGTAGTTTCAAAAATTAGTCCTCTCGTAGGTTGATTCGTTTTCATTAAACCATGGCTATTTCCTGCACCTCAAAAACAGTCCAAAATGACATTTATTCTCTACCGAAAACTTCGTTGGTTAATAGTTACAACTTAATTTATTCTCAGCATTCCTTTAATAATCTATTCTAAGCTGCCAATCATCAACTAAAGCGTGCTTGGTGAAGCAGTAAGTAGATCTCAAGAATATTAAATTCGGTTCTGTTCTAAGATATTGCAACGAGTATTTGACGGTCCAGTGACCCAACGAGAAGAGAAATAAAAATTAGATTCTGTCCCGTATAAGGTTGGAGGGTGGGGAGGTGGTGGGGAGAGAAGGGATCCGATAACTGAACATTCTGTTATTTTCTCTCTTTGCTTTTGGTTTTCGAAGGCTACTTTACTCACTATCTTCTTCTTATATTATGTGTTTCGGATTATTAAGATTATTTATAATTTTTGTTTATTTAGTTATGTTTAAACACACGTCATTTAGAAGGGATAAATTGAAGTAAAAAAAAAAAAAATAATTTTACTAGAAGTAAAGAAAAACTCCCTATAAAAAATGACAAATTATGGCATTTTTTAAAACAAATATTTAAACATATTTTAAAGATAAAAACAATCTATTTATGCAGATCTAATTTATGGCCCAATCTTTGGCATTGGCACACAGCATGAAAATGAGACGATCTTACGTTAATTATCTGTCGGGAACCGAATCTTCATTCCCATGGAAGAAAGCTTTGTTTAGTAGCAGACTAGTAACAGTTTTTCTCTTTGGCGTTGTTGACTTGTTTTGGACCTAACTCTTGAATTTTAGACGCAAATGTATCTTCTAAAGGTTTCACAGCTGAATGGTCTGATGAGTTTTTTCCCCTGTAACAGCCATAAACCTGTAATAACATGAAAATGGTTTGTGAAGGAAACACCTGTTGGTAGCACTTCAATAAAAGTTCTACATTAATAGGTGCCGGGGCTGTAATGGGATGGGAAGGGAGTTGAAAGACTGGTAAGTTTGAGTGATAACGCAGTTTACTATGAAATAATATGTATCCGGTTTCAGCCGAAACAGCAACATATAGAACATTAAGATCTTTATGAATAACTTAATTTGAGACAAAGTAATGAGCATTACGGATTTTTGAAGGATAGTAGAAGTTCGATACGAGATGAATTGGATGGTTTAGTGGAGCCCTGAACATCAAATTCAAATGTTCAAGTGAGTCAAAGCATAAAGATAAGTCTCTTGTAATTTAGTATTGGCCTAATAAACGTTGAAATCGCCGAAAACGTCCTGCTGTTTCTTGCTTCAATCTTCTTTATGCATTCCAAGTGGAGTCTAAGGTAGCGGATTTGATCAATAAGGAGAGGTGGGATATCATCAAAGGATTCTGTAGAGCAGGAAATCATCGATTTACGATGAAGGGTAAAGGTGATTAGTTGGGATCTATTTTAATCTTTCACTTGCGATACCATTCTTGAAGGTTTGTTAGAAGATATAGGATTGATTAGGATGCAAGAAATGGATCATTATGTACAGATAACTCACACGTGTCATGTACATAAGTGGTGAGGACAGTGCTAGGATGGCTTGGAATGTCAGCTGTATACACCGTATAGGGGATGAGATTTTTTATGCCTTCATGAGGAGCATCGATAGTCTGAGTAAAGAGGGGGGAAGAGGAAAAATTATGATTTAGAAAGTTTTATCTCTGAGATTGGAGCGGATAACAAGGAAGTATGTAGAAGGTAGAAACTTACAGACTTTGAAAAGCTATCCCTGGTGCCAGACTCGGTTCTTTTCATTAGTGAGTTGTGACATGAGATCGAAAGTTGAGTGAGACTAATCTGATTAAATACACCCAAATAAATATATATTTATTTATTTGTTTATTTTTATCATTATCTCTTTTTTTTTGCATCCCTGATGATTAACAGGTTTTCTGGATCTAGATGATAATGAGGTTGGTCTAAAACCTAAAAATAAATTAAAACAGGAGCATATTGGAAATTCATTTGGTTATGGTATTTGCAAACCAATTTCCAAATACCAAAAATTTCTTTTGGAAATTGGTAACATATTGTTCAGAGCATCAATTTTATAGAGAAGTTTAAATTTTAGGCGAATAAAAAGGATTTTCAGGAACGATGTTTGAATGAACGGGAAGGATTACAGGACAAAGATGCAGTGAAAATACTATCTGGCCAGGCTTTAGCTATTGTAGCTTTCCAAACCGATTATAGTCAGTGCCCTTTGAAATAGCGTCAATGCTTGAATCGAATTATCGGTCAATTGTAAACGAAATGCGTGTAGTATCAATTTAATATGAAAAATAAAACAAAAAACAATTCATTATATTCTCTTCAGTGTTTAAGAAGCAATTAAATAAAGAATAATGTATAAAATTAATCAACTCTAACTATACAAGAAATAAAATATATAAAGGTATCAAAATAGATTGTGGTAATAATTGAAGAAACATATAAGCTAAAATTTATAAACAAAACTGAAATGAAATCTTACTATGTAGAATATTTACAAGGAAACCCCACTATGGGAGATTAAGCCAGGCACAGAGAGATCCCAGTACTTCTCTCTCTCAGCTGTGTAGAAGATTCCAATGGGGCCAAGCGAGAGCGCTATGGCGCAGTCGCTCAGAAATTGAGTATTAAGCTGGCCATAGCCAGAACTTCTATAAAATTAATATTTACAATACGTCTCGGGGCCACTACCATGCTAAGTGGTTATAAGGATGAGTAGAACTAGATAATGAATGAGCCAGAGGGTTGGAATGGTTTTGATGAAATTTTGAGAATTTAAGGAGAATAAGGTGAAAGATAAAACTTTAGATAATTTGTAGGGTTTTGTTGGAGACATAATCTGAAGGATTTACAATAGTGCGAAAGACGTTAGGTTGGAATGTGTTTGATATTAGATTGTTTTGATGTCCCTTATATTTCAAGTCCATAGGTTCAAATAGGTTTTATATATGGAGTTTGTTTTCAACGGAGATATGGAATATCCTATTTAGTAGTTTGTATAATTGGCTGAAGTGGCTGTTAGGTTCTTGCCTTTTAGGTCTAGTGTCAGGGTTTCATGTCTTTTGTCTAAGTAGAAGCCAAGATACCTTAACGTCAGCAATGTGTAGTGGAATATGATTGATATGAACAGGAGGGCAGGATGGTTGCATTAGTTTAATGTTGCTTTAAATTACTATGAGATATTATTTTGCTTGATATCTTACTAAAAAAATGTTGATTTAATTTGGATTGAAGATGGGCAATCTTGCATATATTGATTTAAAAAGAAAAAAAAAAAAAAGGCTCCCTTGAGCCTGTCGGCCGAAGAAATAATAACATGGAACATGTTTCAGGGATTGCCCCCATGATCGTCGATGCTCATGTTTTTTCTATTTCTTTTTTTGTCACCAGCAATTCATTTCCTGTTAGAAATTAATTTTAAAATTAAATAGCTTGATTCTGCTGACCGTCTTTGCCCTTATGTTCTGTATTTCCCCCCCCCCCCCCCCCCCCCCCCCGCTTACCTCTATGATGTTAACTTATCTTAAATTAATTAACAATTTTTTTTTTTTTTAGTTTCTAAACGTTTTATTGAATAAATATTACAAGCTGCCTCTTAAAGGGCAATGAATAATATGGATGACAAAGAATACATTCATACACTATGTACAATTAAATAAAATAAAAATAAAAATAAAAATCCTCTAACAATTAATGATTATTGTTCAGGATTAACAATTTTACGCCTAGTGTCAGGGTTCATATAAGTTTTGTGTCTAAGTAGAAGCCAAGATACCTTAGTCTCAGGTAAGGTTTGTCATTCGAATTTGATAATTTGTTATTCGAATTAAACAAAGTTGAAAAAAAAAAAGTAGGGGTTTCAAATGTGGGATTCAACCAATATACTCGTAGCTCCAAAACGGAAGGTCCTAGCGACAAGTGTTATTTAACAAAAAATATTCTCCATTAATTTTTTGAGAAGGAATCTCTCGGCAAAGTTTCGATCCGAACAACACCAACAGAGGTAGAGCGTGTAGAAAAAGCCCTGCACTTAAAAAATGTGGACATTTTCATTCAAACCAAAATAGCTCTTAAATGGTAGGTCTTAGGGACAAATGTTATATAACAAGAAAAATTTTCCATTTAATTTCTCATATCATATTTCAACTCTCCCAGCAAATAACCTTTACCATACGTCGAAAACCTTTCTCATCCTGTCCTCCTGTGTCCTTTAATGGAGTACCATTAAATAATGTAAAACAGATAAGATACCTTGGATTACCTGGAACCCTCATACAAGATTGAAAAGACAAGAAGGTGCACGTCGATTTCGACTATTACAACACCTACTTGACAAACGTTCAAATCTCCCGATTCACTAAAAAACACTCTTCTATATGGCGATTATCGGACCTATTTGGACTTACGATATAGAGTTATGAGGATCCCCCAAACCATCGAATTCTTCCCTCATCCAATCACTCCAATCCAAAATCCTTCGAAAAATCCTAGATACTCCTTACTTTGTCACAAATGAATTGATCCACAATGACCTTAAATCCCATATTAACTCACTGTTCATCCAAATTCACTAGTTGCACAACTTGCTTCCCATTTCATTCCTGGCAATGCTCTGCGTCTGAAAGAAGATGGCCTCGGGATCTTCTACTTTTGTAAATATTTCATTAGAGTACTACCATTGGGTAGTTCCTCTACACGTTCTCAGCATGTCATTTTTTTTTTCATTGTAATCCGCTTATCTGCTAGATGTATTTATTTTAATACAGTTGTACATTTCTGTTAATAAAAGATAAAAAAAATTCTGATATGGAAACTGTCGTCCAATTTTCGTTTTGAGCAAATTAAATTTTTAGTGAACCCTTCTCCTGGATCACTTGTAAGAGTGAGATAGGATTATCAGGTTGCTCTCTTGGTGAATCTAAATCTCCACTCTAGTCGTCATATTTTTAATTCGTTCAAGCTAGTTAACTGAATCAGTGCATCATGAAAAGTCAGCTCGCTAGTGTGAATAGAACCCTTATGGATCTGAGGTTAAGTTGGCTACAACAGCTCTGAATGTTTGGTGCTCTGCCAAAGTTTACTTTTAAGATATGTTTCTGACTGCATTTCGATGCATTTATTTTCCAATTTCTTTCTCAAAAGCTGAACTTGAAGCACCCGTATTCAAAGTTGTAATCTATCCTAGAAATAGAACAATTTAGGCTAAAAAATATAAATATAAGGGACATTAAAAAAAAAAAAAAAAAAAAAAAAAAAAAAAAAAAAAAAAAAAAAAAAAAAAATATATATATATATATATATATATATATATATATGTATATATATTTTTTATTGATGTTTACAGCTGTACAACAATATAATAAGTAAATTAGCAGTTATATTAAACTACGGTTTTATTGGCATGTCAATGATTTGTAAAACAACTACAGACCTATACCTAACCGAATGCTAGGCGTAATTAACTGAAGGGGCTTATATATAAACTATTATTTTAACATTTTTATTTTCTTGACAATATTTTTAAATACTGCAGGTATATACATTCGTCCTTGAAGAACTTTTACCACTCTTCTCTGTCTGCTGCAAGTCACATCTAGTGTTTAATGCTCATCTCCATTTAGGTCACCTTCCACGTCGTCCAGCCCCCTAAGACGGGGAAGAAAAATTATCATACCTCTGAAAGAGAATCAAAGCACAATACGTTAGAAAAAAAATAAATGAAACACATTCATACATATTTACAATATTTACATTCAGGCTAGAGATTCCCTTAGTAGCCTTCCCCCCACCATGTAATGAGTCAACTTCAGAAGATCCTAGCATTTCTTGCTGTGTCGTCAATGGTTCGTGAGCCTGTCGAGGAAGAGTGAGAGCGCTAAAACTAGAAACAAATAAAAAAAAAATTACAGAAATATAACTTTAGAGAATTTAAAAAAAAAAAATGCAAAACATCCAATGACATTAAATAACATCAAACAGTGTATATACTGCTGAATATAATTCAATTAATGTTTTGAATAATTCTAATCTTTTTTATATGCTCTGATTAATTATTTTGGGACGTAAACACATAAAATTTATGAAACATTTAAGAAAAAAAAATCAATCAGTTGTAATTTTTTGCTTTTCAGTGTATATCACGTTATTCCTTATCAAGTTTCCTTAATTCTTCTGATATAGTTGTCTTGCCGTGTAGCTCCATGTGCCATCAATGATCCTAGGTACGGAGAAATAAAATTTAAAATTCCAATAAATAAAATAATCACAGAAAGATATTGACCGATAAAGGCTGAAACGATTTTATTCTTTAATATTTTTAGTGGCAAAAAAATATGTATCTATTAAAGGAAGCAAATAAGGACCTTATTTCCATCAGTTTTTGCTTTAAAGCTAATCAACAAGAAAAAAATCAAGGATACAGACATTCCACTCGTATGGAGGAAAATTCCAGAGGTGGAAACCCAATCTTGCATAGAATGGATGTCGGTTACCTAACAAAATAATTAAATTAATCATATAGTACTTTTGAAATGATAATATTGATTATTGATTTTTATTTTTATTTTAATTTGAAAGATGGTGGTTACCAATGAGTCTGACATTCATGATGCACACTCGTTCACTATAACACGATTCATATATCCAGAGCAATCGAATATTTTAATTCCATCTCACAGAATCCGGAAAAGATTCCCTGGAACTTGATATACTATCTCATAGAAGAGGGGAAAGTAGCTTTCACGAACGTATGATTGATGTTTTCCTTCCGCTAATTATTCATAGATATACACTTTCGTAATTTCCTATCCAAGTGTTTTTTATATTTATTTGTATAAGATCTTTTTTGTTAATTTTTGTTTTTCCCTTATAAATTAGTTTATATATGAATTGAAAAATTCTTCAGGCAAACGTTGCGCTTTTTCTGAATAGTGAACAAGACCGGATCGGTAACAGTGAATCAGATATACTCCCGTATAAATTAGTAACATTAAAGTACTAGTATAGTATTAATGTTATTTTCGTTATATAATCATTATTTCGCCGTAAACCTACGACTTCCTGTCCTAGAGTATCATTAAATGATGCCCCACTAATCCCCGTTGAACAGATCCGCTAACTAGGACTCCACTTGGACAAACGTCTTACTTGGAATCCACATACAAGACTAAAACGACAAAAAACTGCCCGCCGTTTTGGACTACTTCAACATTTACTTGATTAACGTTCAAACCTTCCAATCAATTTCAAAAGACTCATTTACATAACAGTAATTGGACCAATTTGGACATACGGAGTTGAGCTTTGGGGCTCCAAAAACCATCCAATTCATCTCGTATCCAATCCTTACAATCCGAAATCCTTAGAAAAATCCTAAATGCTCCTTACTTTGTCACCAATAAACTTATCCATAAAGATCTTAATTTTCCCTTCGTCTCTGACTTAGCTCAAACCAGATATCTATCCTTTCATAGCAAACTCCACAACCATTCAAATCCATTAGTGTCACAACTTGCTTCAAATTCCATTCCAAATAACCCTCCTAGGCGCCCATAAAGAAGATGGCCTCGACACCTTCTAATACAGTACGTCGTTATATAGAACCTGTATAATTAATATTGAGGCAATAAAGTTATTTTTCGAGTATAAAGGTTATTTGGCTAATCTTCCTTTATAGGTTTTTTGGGTCGTTTCTGGCCACAGTGCTTCAGTGATTTATCGAAGTGATGATCCTACCAAAATAACTGATGTTACGGCCACAAACCTCAGTCCTATAGAATATGGTTCTTCTTCTGAGATTCAATCTCTAAGCATCGCTCCGCATTCCTAACCATCTCTTTATTAAATAAAAAAATTAGTTATAATAAGCATAATACTTGAATGAACCATTTAAAAAAAATCACTCATCGGGAGTTGCGGGTCAAAGGGGGGTTCTCCGAAGGCCGGTTTACTAGGGTATCGGGCAATTGACGGACCGGATTATCGAGATTGTACTGTAACAATGGAAAATTACAGTTGCTTTTGAACACGAATTTCATAAGATGAAAGTTTTTATAGTTATTTAAGTAAGTATGAATATAAAGTATTTATGAACATGTTTCAGTTATTGTGAACATTTTCTTTCATGCTGAAAGACAAAAGGAGGAATTGAAAGAAGAAGTAACGTATAGTGATATACTTTATTATAAAATAAATAATTTATTAAAAAATTGTAATCCCTTTTATCCCTGATTTACCGAACTAAAAATATTATATTTAAAAAATCGTATAAAATTTCATTCTGTAATGTAGTTATCATCTCACATAACGTTTTATATATGAACCCACATTTTCTTTACTAATAGTTCTAGTTCATTGTTTAGTGGAATGTATAACATAATTGATGTAAATATGATAGACACAGTAGATATCAGAATCGATCGGTAATAGAAAAAAAAATATCACATTTTAGGAATATAGAAGAAAATGTTATAAATTTTGTTGATACGTCTCTCTGCAGCTCGCAGAATGTTGTTTTTCCATTCCATTCAACACTGGCAGATCGTTGAATTTACATGATTAACGAAAGTCCCCTTATCAGAAATTTAATGGAAAATATTTTTTGTTCTATAACATTTGTCGGTAGGACCTACTTTTTAGGAGCTACATTGGTTTAAATGAAAATAAAAAGTCTGAAACCCCCTTTTTTTCTCTCAACTTTTTATTTCGAATATACATTAATTTTTACTTAAATTTAATTATTGATTTAAGTAATTTGATCCTTTTAATTTAAAAATGTAACGATTGTTTTTCCAGTAAGTGAGATTTTGAATTTTTTTTTACTAAAAATATTACATATCCTAATTAAACTGTCCCCCACTGGTACGTGTATACATGTATCCCCTTCCAAAAAAATAAAGAAACACACACACACACAAAAAAAATAAAATAAATGAGAAATGGGTTGTTGTAAGGAAGTATATGTAAGTAAGAAATATTATAGGAATTCAAGGAGCTTTTTTTATTTTTTTATTTGCTGACATTATCCATTTTGTAGTAAATTCGAAAAATATATTTAATATTATTAGCTCAATTATATATAAAAGAATTGTTTGTTGGTTGAAGGCCTTTGAGGTTCTCTCCTGGCTGATAGAAACACGATTTGTAGCTAACTGGATCCAATGCCACCTGTTGCTGCTTTGGGATTAAATACGCTTCAAGCAAGTCTATTCACAGAAAGAGGGAGCTTGCTAATAGAGTAATTTATACCGAGTAGTGTATTTTACCTGCCAAAGATTTTTTTAAAAATAAATATTTAATTAATGAAATTATTACTGTAGGAATAATCTTATTTAAATTTCATTGCTTCCCGAGAGACAAAGCATTGCAACTTCAAATTTTTAAACGCACAGTTATGTTATCAACAGGCTGTGATTTGTGATATATATGATTCATCTTCCTAGAAAATACATAAAAAACATCCATACTAGCATTATTATTATGCACATTTATAAATATATTACTAATAGTCAACAACCACCAACACCCCCTAAGGTTGTATCTCAAAACACTCACAAGATATCTGTATGTGTATATAATAAAAATCCATAGACATATCTAAAATATAATAATGTGCATGATAACTTGCTCATAAGTGATATGAAAAAAAAAATGCATTGACAATTAAAAAAATAATATAAACAAATTGTGTTGATTATTTTAACATACATGAAATATAAAAATAATTTCAATAACCATAAACTCCAATATAAATAGACTTTGAATTGAGTTTCCAATTCCCGAATAGAAAATTTCCTTTCCTAACATAAAATATTTTAAAATAAAAAAATATTTCACCATCATGAAATGGTGAAAATGATACTTGAATTTTTTTTTTTTTATATTTAGCTTTGTAGAATAAATTTAGCTATGTACACATTTTTTTCCTACATGGGATCCCTATTGAAGAACCGTTTATTTATATATTATTTTGTATCATGGCTGAAAGGCATACTACATTGAAGTGCTACTAATTGGTAGTTTCTTTACGAGGTATAGTAATCATATCCAGTTAATGTACATATTGAATAAAGTGCACATGATTATATGTTGCATATGTATATGTATATATACAGCTACCATGTAGCAAATGAAGGTAGTCTGAAACCATGTGTCAGTGTAGAGCACTAAAAATGAATTTAACAGAACAAATACAAATTTATTCTTTAATTTTCAATAACATACAGTTTTAAGAGTAATCTTTAAGGAATTCATAATCTCTAACAGCTATAAGAGATAAAGTGTTGCCTACATTGCTTTTCGGATAAACATAGAAGTAAACAATTGCTTCTGCATATTTTCAGTGTAAGCAAATCAAACAAAAATAAGCGGTTACGTAAAGACAAAATCTTTTTGAGCCACCCTCCATCTTGCTTTTTTGTTTGATTTTCATTCTCAATATCTTGTTTTAAGGATCAAAAGATTATATAATAATAAAATACCATGATTTTATACATTTTTTTATTACGCTAACATATTAATATTCGATCAATTTATGCTTCCATTAGTTGTAGAATATGTAAATATTGGAGTGATGTTAAATTATTTCATGGTTGCGTGGGATCATTTTTTTTTTTTTAATAAATATTTTAACTTATTCAAGATTTTATTATTGAATAAATTATTTTCGATTATCAGATAATCAATTACTATATATTTATTATATAAATATGGAAATAAATTGAGTAATAGAAAAAATGGCGCTAAGATAGATAAGCGTGCGGTGTATGTAGCAACCCGATGAAGTTGGGCAGCAGTATGTTTTTATATTAATAAAGCATATCTCTCTTGCACATACCATGAATGTTCATGTGTTTTTCTATTTTTAATTCTTCCCGAGTTTTACCTATAACCTATGAGGCGTGATTATTAATTTCGTATGGTGATTTTATTGAAAGGTTGTAACTATGCTTTCAAGGATATAACTAAACTAAAAAAATAATAATAAGAACCTACGATTATTGACAATTATTGGGCGAAAAAGTATCAACTTGATAGACTCTATTGCTCAAAAATATTTTGAATTGAAATACCCTCATTTTTTTTTTTTTTTTGTGATAAAAATGCGGTATAATGTTCCCATTATTAATTTAGATCATATGTTTATATACGTTTAATTATTATTAAATATTTACATGAATTTTAAGACTTCATCGCAGTCATTTTCATGTTTTAAATTAAAAAAAAAAAAAGTAAATAAAAAGTCCATCAGTTTATAAACAAATTGTTACTTAATGTTTTATTTTCAAGAGTTAAAGTAGCATTTTCATTAGGATATTTGTAGAAGTTCTTCTCAATTTTTATCGCCTTGTGTGTACATTTCACTTTCAAACTTTAGCTAAGGAGTAAATTTCCACTTAATGTGATTCCAACTTACCTAATTACTAAAATATTAAACCACTTTTGTTACAAAGAGTTTAAAAAAACGTATATTATATAGGCAACTTAACTCATAGAATCGTAAGGAACATTTGTATTTTCCATCTCAAATTTTAATATTTTAATTATTAGATATATACAAAAAATAAAAAAAGTTATGTTTTTAATCTTTGAATGTGTTGTTAGTGCAGTCATTATCTTTTACTGATATCGGATATTTTTTAAAGAAATTTAATTGGAAGAGGAATAAAATTCAAATCTTAATAGCTTAAGACATTTTTTCTTTGATCTGATAAATCTATAGATGTTTATGGAGCTATATTAGAAAGTAGAGGCATCATTTGGTTCATCATAAGCAGTTGGTAGGGGACATGAATTTGCGGAGGTGGTTAGATTCTAGGCGACATAAGACGAATATTGAATGAAAATGGAAAGAGATCAGGTAGCTTTGTGTTTAGGGAGATGGGGCGTGAGTTTCCGCCCTCGGTCTCAGCTTATGGGAGTGTTAATAATAATATTAGGAGCGTGGTGTGGCGAGTGGATAGGGCGCTTGCGTGGCGGCCCTAGCGGCAGCAGGAGCCCTTACCCCCTAGTCACCCCCTGCCTCCCGCCCTTCCAAGTCCATTCCGGCTCCGGCGGCGGAACCACTCGCCCGCCACCATGGACGTCTTCAACATCACCGACCTCGTCCTCACCGATGACAATAAAACCATCGAAAATACCACTAACGTCGAAATCTGGAATGAATTGTCCAAGATTTCCCGAAGTCGAGGAGCATTAGGTTCGGTGTTGTTGATGTTCTCGATCATGACTGTCTTTGGTAATAGCTTAGTTATTGCCGCTGTCATTAGAGAGAGATATCTTCACACTGCTACTAATTACTTCGTCACTTCTTTGGCTCTTGCAGATTGTCTTGTTGGTCTAGTTGTCATGCCTTTCTCTGCTATTTATGAAGTTCTCCAGCACAATTGGTATTTCGGATCTAACTGGTGTGACACCTGGAGATCCCTCGATGTTCTATTCAGCACTGCTTCTATTCTTAACTTGTGTGTCATTTCTCTAGACAGGTACTGGGCTATCACTGATCCTTTTCTCTACCCTTCTAGAATGAGCAGACAACGAGCCACTCTTCTGATTGCTGGTATTTGGATATGTTCTGGCGCTATTTCGTTTCCAGCTATACTTTGGTGGAGAGCAGTGAGAGAAGGTACCCCTTTGAACAAATGCCCATTTACTGACAATCTTGGCTATCTTATCTTCTCTTCAACTATTTCATTTTATCTTCCTCTTTTCGTGATGGTATTTACTTATTACAAGATTTATAGAGCTGCTGTCATTCAAACCCGTTCTTTGAAGCATGGATCAAAACAAGTTATGATGACTAGGGGTGAAATTGAACTTACTCTGAGAATCCACCGTGGAAGAAGCTATGTCTATGAAAGTCCTTCTCTCTCTGATGAAATTGATTACTCTATTCCTCAAAACGGCGGTCCGAAATCTATGCAACAAGGTAGGCATGTCAGTAAGAATTTCTCTCTCAGTAGAAAACTCTCTAAATTTGCTAAGGAAAAGAAGGCTGCTAAAACTCTTGGAATTGTCATGGGCGTTTTCATCATCTGCTGGCTACCTTTCTTCGTTGTCAATCTGCTTACTGGTTTCTGCTCCAACTGCATCGCTGAAGAAGAACTGGTCTCCGCTATCGTCACCTGGCTCGGATGGATAAACTCTGGAATGAACCCGATCATCTACGTGTGCTGGAGCAAAGATTTCAGGAGGTGAGTTGTAGTACAAAAATATCTTAGATGATTGTCGCAATTATAATAAAAAATAGAACCTTACTAAAAAAATTAAATGTTTAAATAATCAGAATAGAAATTTTTAATACTTTAAAATAAAAACAATGTTTTATTATTTAAATGAATTTTACCCGTCGAAATAGACGGGGAATATATTCTACTAATCAGACGAAATGTAATATCAAACTAATTTTAGCTCCAATAAAATTGTATTCTAATGACATTTATGACAAGGGTATATGTCATTAGATTGAAATATTTGCAATAAAATAACAGAAAGAGTTTTATTGCAAGTATTGAAAATTATTGGGAAATCAATGACATGAATGTTACATTTTAGCATTTTTAAAAATATGATTTAAAAAAAAAGTAAAATTTTTATAACTAACATTAAAAAAAAAAAAATGAGAAAAATTATATCTATTTTCATCAAGCAAGCAAAAAAATCACTGTAGTTGGATGGTATGTTTATTTTTAACAATATATTGAATATGAAATTTTCTATTCTGTATGTTTAGGGTTTTCAGATAGATATTTTTATTATTAGTAGATTGCATGAAATGAATAATTTTTATATAAAGAAACGCATGAACGCTGCGATGAAAATATAACTTTCGAAATTTTTATCACAAATTTTCGTTATGAAATATGTTTAACAACGTATAAACAGAATCAGATTATTCTAGAAATAATTATGGTTTATAAGTCTTTTATTCTGATTTTATATTTTATTATTATTAATAAAAACTAAACTATTTTAGTGGATCTGTATAATTATATTAGTAGAATAGTTGTAAAATGTCTCAGTTAATTTTTGTGTGATTTTTTATAAAAAATGGAAATTTTTCAAGAAGATGAAGCGAAAATATATTTCATAATGAAAAATATTTGACAAGCATAAACATTGCCTTTAATTGAAGCTATGGAAAATTTAACAGGTTAAGTTGTTAGTATCTAATAATTGGCATCTCAAAAAAACTTTAAAGAATTAATTCAAAATTATCTAGGCTTATCACATAGATAGGTTTATCGGTAAGTATATAATTATTCAAGTTCCGTAATAAATTGATAGTTTTGTTGTATATGTTTTGTTAAACCTTTTAGAATTACTCAATATATTTATACACGAGTATTAAGCTATTGGAGTAGAGAAGAAAATATGGGAAATGTCTCATTTCAATTTATTATATAAGCATGTAGCATTTACGAATATGCAATGAAAACAATAAAAAAAAATAATTACAAATTGATA
This sequence comes from Euschistus heros, assembly GCA_003667255.2. Lineage (NCBI taxonomy): Eukaryota > Metazoa > Arthropoda > Insecta > Hemiptera > Pentatomidae > Euschistus > Euschistus heros. The sequence continues at coordinate 438,862 of RCWM02000019.1, forward strand.
ACACAGGAGGATAGTTTTGGTTTATATGCTAAGCTAAATATTTTTTTGTAAATTTTATTTTTTCTTTATCCAGTTTATGAACAGCATATCATAAAATAAAAAATAGTTATAAGCTGGTAAGTTCATTTTACACACTACCCTTATTTAATCTATTGTGATGGAATGAAAAATGGGTCACATTTTCTGAAGAGCGGAACTATAAATCTGTACCCGACTCATATACCATTAAAAAAAAAAAAAAAAAAAAAAAAAAAAAAAAACTGTATATATCAATAGTATGAAATAAATATATAAACTACACTAAATAAAATAATTTTCATAAAGTTTAATATTACTATCGTTATCGGCAAAACTTGGACGGGGAAGCAGCTGAAGAAAATTTACTGTTCTCAGTAAGTGGCTTATGTGAAACTTTTTTTTTAATAACATTTAACATGGATTAATTTAATAATTATAATATATTTTTCCATTGATTGAAAATCTTAACTTGTAATAATTTCTGATAAATGGGGGTAGGGGTATATATATTGAACTATTCTTTTTTTTTTAAATATAAATAGACTTTCAAGATATATTTTGTAAGATAAAACGACTCATCAGCTTTATGAAATTTTAAAATTATATAAATGAATAATACATAAAAAATTAATAATAAATTTATTATAATTTATAATTTAAAAATGTAAATGTAATAGCGTGGGTAACGTAATCAATAACCAGATTAATAAAATAACAAACATTATATAATTAAATACAAAATAATAATAATTACTTTTTGTTAAATCAACAATAAAAAAACAAAACAATTAATAACAATAATTTTGTTTATCAGGTATAATAAATTGTTTTTTCATTGAACATTATCAAATTAGTAAAGTAGGATTTGATGAATTTCCTTTTTTAATTAAATTATATACTGTAAAAAAAAATATTTTTAAATAAAGCAATTTATAACTTAATTTTTAAATTAAATAAATAAACAAATTTCTGATATATAAAAAGCCAAACAAGTTATTTTATAAAATTATACTTTTCAAAGATCATATTTTTAAATATATTAATTATTATTTTTTTTAATCGGAAGATTTATAACAATATAAAAACATTTTCATCATTTAACATTTGCATACCGAGATGCGTATTCATTGTCACTTCCGTATCTGACTTCCATAATCAGATTTGTAAAAATAATTTTACAATAATTTACAATTATAATAATTTTATAACTAGTATTTTAATTACAAGCTTCTTAAAAACAATAATTACATAATTTAATTATAACCGTCGCATATTTTTTTTTAATTTTCAAGTAGTTTTTTCTAATACTTTATTTTGTAAAACATATTTATAAGAACAATATATATACACTACTGGTCCAATATGTAATTCCTGCCCTGAACCAAAATGGGTATATTTTAAATTCATTTTAATGATTTTCCATGGCTGAAGGTTTATTCCAAGAAATATCAAATTCATCTGGTTTGAAATTATAAACGTTTTCTATACTTGATTTTAATTTTTTTTTGCCCACCCTAAAACCTTATAACTCGTCCGTAGAAAAGCGGTTTTAAAAAAAATTAATTAGAATCCTATTTGTGTAAATGACGGGAAAAAAATTAAAGAGCATTTTAGAGTTATTTAGATATTTATTTTAAAAAATACTGTTTTAAAAATATTAAATAATTTGGTATTTTATACATCTTAAAAAAAAAAAAAAAAAAAAAATGCATACGGGAAGTACCTATTGGGCCGTAGGTGTGTCTGTATATACATGCAATGTATTATGTATTGTACATATATGTATGTATGTGTGTGTGACATCACATCATGTAACGCTTCCATTATCATCTGTCAGGTAAATATATTTTTTTTTTTTGTTCTATATTTATATTGTTTCCTATACATAATTTTAAGACGAAGCGGGAAGGGGTAGTTTCGTGAAACGGGGTATCTTTTTATTTTTACTACTTCGAGGGAAAACCTAGCAGAGACAAGGGGGACTTGTAGGAGAACCTTGTTACAACTTGATACAGGTTGCTATTTTTTCATTGCCGTTTGTGAGGAATGCGCTCCATATTAACCGTAATAATACAAAATATCACAATATTTTAATAACAAGTAGAGAACACAGTCAGTCTCTCACGGATCGTGTTGGAAATATATGTGGGTGTTTCTAGTCAAAAAATATTAGTCTTATTTTGCCGTTCCAACTAATGGGCCCAAGAAAAAAAAGTGAAATAGCATTAAACTAATTTATTTTATATCTCGAGTTTAAAAAATGATATCGGCATGATTCTTGCACGAACATTTTTATTTTTGATCGCAAATTTAAGAGAGAATATAGCCGTTTTATTGATTTTGGTTTAGATTAATTAAATTCTAAAAAAAAAATATTAAATTTTCAAGAAAATTACCTTTATAAATTTTTCTTCACAAAAATGACTTTGAACATTCCTTTGAATGCTGAATTAGAATTCGATGTCGGTTTTCGCGAAAAAAAAAATCTATAAACGTAGTTTGTTTAAATCTAATATTTTTTTTAGAATTTAATTTACCTAAACCATAATGTATGAAGCGGCTGAACTTATGGTGCAAGAATCATGTCTATGTAATTTTTAAACTAGAGATATAAAATAAATTAACTATTTAATTTTTTTTTCGGCTTCTGGGTTCCATTTATTGGAACTGCAAACTAAGTGTCTGGTCAATTTTTTTTAACCAGGGACCTCCAAAGAAATTGCCAATGATATCCGTAAGGGACTGAGTGTGTCCTACCCTTGTAAAATTATATTTTTAAAGTCTGACAATTTGTGACTATTTCGATGGATTTAACATATTGCTTTGTTAGTTTAAAATTACTGGCAATTCTTTACCTTGCGTAGTTCTTGGGTTGGAACGGAGCAGTCTTCCGTTCAGCGACACTTATTTTCACACTCATCATTTCAAGCCTATTTTTTTTTTAATATATGTTTTTGAAGAATTCGTAATTAGGACATCAAACAGAAATACTTTTAGGTATAGAGAATTTTTATTGGGAACACTGTAAATAATTAAAGAATCACTCTACAAAGCATAATTGATATTTAATAGAATAATAAAAGAACGAAAGAATAATTAAAGAATCTGAAAAGTAATAGAAATATTCATATAAAAAAGCAACGACTAAATGAATTATATATTTACCTGATGTGGGATTTTATATTTATTTTTTGGAACTTTTATCACAATACACAAATGTTAATATCTCAAAGTCTGAATGACTCAATAAATATAAATTTTCTCTATAAGTTAAAAAAAAACATATTTATACATGGTTATTGTTTATTGTTTCTTAACCAACTCGATTGTTATTCCAAATGTTTTTAATTAAGACACACCAGAAGTGTTTATTTTTATTTAATTTTTTAAGAGTATTGAGACTAGTTCTCTCAAAGATGAATTAAATAGCACTTGTTGAAAGCTTTTAAGGAAAACCGATACGGCCAGGAATAGCGAAGCCTTGATTTAGGAAAAGAGTAATACAATTGGTTTACAACACTTTTCTTAGATACAAATATTTTTTTTTTATTCTTATTGTGATGAATTTATAAAGCGAATTATAAAATAATAATGATAATATTTTTTCAATATTAATATTTTACATAAATAATAGTATAACAATAATTTTAATAATAATAAATTGTTTATTCGTTAATTTAAAAATTATCAAATGAGTAAAGTAAAACATGATGAATTTTCCAATTTAATTAAACTATATAGTGTCAAATAAATAACGAATTATTCATCATTAAAAAATAAATAAATAAATGAGTAACACATAAATAAAATAATAATAAATTTAAAATAATTTATAATTTATGAATAATAAATGTAATCATACAGGTAACTTTATGTATGACGAAATAATTTAATAACAAGTATATGATTAAATATGTATGCCGGAATTTAAGTATGTGTATTCTATTTCATATCGTTATAGCAATGACTTGATATATACAGAATTACAGAATAATACTAATTTTTAAATAATATTAAATTGAATTTTTAATAATCGTTTTGTTATTCAGGTATAGTTGTTTATCGGTTAATAAGAGTTATCAAAAAATTAAAAAAAGTAAAACTCGAGAAATTTTCTGATTCAAATCAATTATATACAGCAAAATAATTTATTATTTATTGTTCAAAATGAAACAATTTTAAATTTAATTTTTAAATCAAATAATTAAAAAAATAAAAATAAATTAAATACAATTTATAAATAATAAATTTAATCATATCTCTTAATGAATAACAAGAATAATAAAATAACAAACATTCCATGATTAAATATGCATTTGGTCTCTCTCTTTTATCTATATTTTCTCTTTTATTCCTTTAGCGATGAGTTTACTAACGGTATTATAAAATTATATTAATTTTTTTTTTTTTAATATAAAATTAATACGAAAACAATTTATAACAATAACTTTGTTATTCAGGTAAAACAAATTATATATTCGCTATTTAACATTATCAAATGAATGTAATGAAAATTTGCTTAATTTATAATTTAATATTTAAATATAATAAATAATATAAAATAATAACTTTAATACAGTTTATATATTGTAGGTTACTTATTATATAACAACGAGAATAATCTCTCTCTTTCTCTCTCTTTCTCTCTCTCTCTCTCTCTCTCTCTCTCTCTCTCTCTCTCTCTCTCTCTCTCTCTCTCTCTCTCTCTCTCTCTCTCTCTCTCTCTCTCTCTCTCTCTCTCTCTCTCTCTCTCTCTCTCTCTCTCTCTCTCTCTCTCTCTCTCTCTCTCTCTCTCTCTCTCTCTCTCTCTCTCTCTCTTCTCTCTCTCTCTCTCTCTCTCTCTCTCTCTCTCTCTCTCTCTCTCTCTCTCTCTCTCTCTCTCTCTCTCTCTCTCTCTCTCTCTCTCTCTCTCTCTCTCTCTCTCTCTCTCTCTCTCTCTCTCTCTCAATTTGATTAATTTATAATTTAATATTTAAATATAATAATAATATAAAATAATAACTTTAATATATTTTATTATTTTAGTTTATATATTGTAGGTCACTTATTATATAAAAACGAGAATAATCTCTCTCTCTCTCTCTCTCTCACTCTCTCTCTCTCTCTCTCTCTCTCTCTCTCTCTCTCTCTCTCTCTCTCTCTCTCTCCCCCCCCTCTCTCTCTCTCTCACTCGCTCCCTCTACTCTCTCTCTCTCTCTCTCTCTCTCTCTCTCTCTCTCTCTCTCTCACTCACTCACACTCTCACTTTCCCTCTCCCCCTCTCTCTCTCTCTCTCTCTCACTCACACTCTCACTCGTACTCTCTCACTCAAAATAAATTATATATTCTCTATTTAACATTATCAAATGAATATAATGAAAATTTGATTAATTTATAATTTAATATTTAAATATAATAAATAATATAAAATAATAACTTTAATATATTTTTATATTTTAGTTTGTATATTATAGGTTACTTACTATTAACTGTCACGCTCCAATTAACCAAGATAATAAAAAAAACCCGGTAAAAGTGCAAGAGAGAGACTTACTATATAAAAACTAGGATAATCACTCCCTCTCCCTCTCTCTCTCTCTCTCTCTCTCTCTCTCTCTCTCTCTCTCTCTCTCTCTCTCTCTCTCTCTCTCTCTCTCTCTCTCTCTCTCTCTCTCTCTCTCTCTCTCTCTCTCACTCACTCTCTCTCTCTCACACACACAATCGTTCTCTTTCTTTCTCTCACACACACACACTCACCCTCTCTCTCTCACACACTCTCTCTCTCTCTCTCACACACACACACACACTCTCTCTCTCTCACTCTTACTCTCTCTCTGTCTCTCTCTTTCTTGCTGTAAAAAATTGTTATAACAAAAAAAAATCCATATTCGATCTAAAAAAAAAAAAAAACGACCAAATTTATTCAAAAACAATCATTATTTAAGAAATACATTGTGGAATAGATGGTGTAGAATGATCAATACAATTAAGATTGATGAATTAATTGCCATTTCTATTGGAATTATTTTGTTTGAAAATCACTCTTTCTCTCTCTCCCTCCCCTTCTCTCTCTCTCTCTCTCTCTCTCTCTCTCTCTCTCTCTCTCTCTCTCTCTCTCTCTCTCTCTCTCTCTCTCTCTCTCTCTCTCTCTCTCTCTCTCTCTCTAGTTGTTTTCACACTAAAAAATGACGATTATTTTCACTAGTTTCAAATTTTATATTCCATTTAAACATTTCTTATTAATTTTATTTTACAATCATTTCTGTGTATATATATTCTTTTATTCCAATTTGTCTCGTTTCACCTATATAATGTTTATTATATATTATAATAGATAAATTAAAAATTGTAAAATTACCTAATTAAAATAATATAAATAAATATAATAATAAAAAACAAAAATTAAATATTAATAACAATAATAAAATAATTTAAGTGAAATTAATTAAAAAAGATACTTAAAATTGTTTAATTTAATAATAATCGTGTACTAATCATAGTACACAGATTTAAAACCTTTATAACAATAATGAGCTGGTTATAATGTCAAATAATAAGTTTTAATTTTTTTAATAAGTTGACGATGTGGTAACACAGCAATGTTGGTGAAATTTAAAAGTATACTTTTATCAGAATGTATTGTTAGTTGAATAATGTTAGTTCCTATTAAATACTATTAATTAAAGGTCTTACCTCAGGATTGGAAATTTATCTTCCCGAAACATGTAGTGAAAAGAAGTAATTTTATATAAGAAGTATATAATGTACTTATATCTCTATAAAAAAGTATGTTAAAAAACAAATTTTGTTATTTAACCTCCTTAAAATTAGCCTTATCCACTTACACCTGTTAAATACACTAGTTTGTTAATAACTGATTACCCTGATAACTTAAATAATTACGCGGCCTGTTACGCGTGTAACGTTGTATGTAACATTATTCACAAGTAGAGGTAGTACATAGAAATTCGTGTAGGGCCAAGTTAGGAACAGTTGGGACACAATCCTTGTAGTCGACTATGGAAGTCCCTTGAGTTGCTTAATTAGAGGGCTAGTCAATCTACCAACATCACTTTCGCAAGACCAAACTAAAACATTAGTTACTTAAATACTTTGTCATAAATCCTGCAGTCGATAATAACTAATATTTAATTTTTTTTTAATATTTTAAGCTGTAAATTTAAAATAAATAAGGCAGAACAGATACTGGCTTAAATTACTCATCTTTTTTTAGATTAGCATGACAATGTTGGTTAGCAAATGACAACTTCTTCTGGCATTGTGTTCTTTGGACGTTAAACTTCATTTTGGTGGTACGAATTGTAATGCTTTTGGAATTAATTCAGTGTTTTAAAAGGAATCTTGAAGAAATATATAAATAATGACAATTTCGAGGATAAAGAACCAATTCCAACTACAAAAAAAAAAAAAAAAAAAAAAAAAAAAAAAAAAAAAACATTCTTTCTGTTTAAACCTAACGTTTCACATACATAAAAAAAACTCTATTTCTTCCTGTCTGAGAACAGCATTGATCATACGTCTATCTATACCTTTTCCAAGTCTACTAAAACCTTTTTCAAAATAGTTTAATCATTTTCTAGTTATGTTTATTCCATTTCAATATTTACTTAATATGTTCCAGTTATGTTTAAACTTTAACAACAAAAAATCTTCTCCATTAAAGTTCTAATAAGAAATTGATTCGTCTGGAATTCAAGCAATAGATTTTGCTTCTTTAAGACGCCCATCAAAAAATACAATAAATAAAATTAAAAAATACGACCTAGTTGAGACAAACTTGCTTTAGATAAAGTTTTCTGGACGTTCTGAACTGGTGGCCTCGATCTCCCTGTCTCTTTACTCAGATAAATTGATTTTATTTTTGTCCTCTTTAGACCCCATCGCTGATCTTTAACCATTAAGCCACCTATATAGTAATCAATAATAAGTATAGTGCTGCAAACTTCTCAAACTAACTCCAATATCCGGCCCGGAGGACCAAACTTATGTTTAAAGATTTTTAGAATACCCAGTAGTTATTTTATTTGGCACATACATTTTTTATTTAGAAAGTTTTAAGGAAGATGTCCATGTTGACCTAAAATAAAATAGTAAAATCATGTTGAAAATGTCTAAAACCTACTTTTGACAGAAACATTCAGAACTAAAATTTTCCTGAAACATGTTGTGTCATGTTAAATATATTAATAAAGGATTATAATAATGAACTTTGATTATCACCTAATATAAAATTATTTTTCAAATGAATGTTCAAATATGCAATAATTATTCGTGACAATTTAAGAGTAGAAACGGAGATAAGCGGATATTGGTCGGATGGCATTAATGGGAAGAGCGGTAGAGCATTGGTGTCAGCTAACGGGAATCAGCTGGGAATTATTACGGGGAACTAATTAATACAAGTATGACAAGCCATTGGTTGGGGTCTTGTAGAGACAATACCTGTCAAGCGAAAATAGCGGTGAACCAGTTAGCACCAGTTTCTTCAAATTAGCTATAATTATACAATTATATGCAGAATAAATAACAACGAAATCCAATTAATTAATTCAATAATCAACTAATTCTTCCCCCTCTCTCTCACACTCACTTCTATCAGTATTTATATATTATGTAGCGGTTCTAAAATTTTTCTATTATCGCTCCCGGTATCTTGGTTTAAAAATAAATATTGTAACAAAAAAAATCCATATTCGATCTTTAAAAAAAAACCGAACCAAATATATTCAAAAAAATAATTATGTAAGAAATAAATTGTAGAATATATGGTATAGAAGGATCAATACGATAAGGATTGATAAATTAATAGCCACTTCTATTGGCATTATTTTTATTTGAAAACTAGTTTCGAATCTTAAACATTCATCATCAGTTCTAAAACATACACATACATCAGCACTTACATAGATTACATATATTGAAGTTTTTAAAAAAACAAAACCAGAAATAAAATATTGGTACTCACGGAAGGAGGCGAAAGGACTTCTAATAGATATCAAGAATGGAAGTGGTGGTAGTGGAAAGGGCCAGGTAGGTTAAATCATTGGGTTTTTCTAATGACTAGTTGGTTTTTCCGTTACTATTGGAAAAAAGTTTAAAATGGAATTGTTAGAAATATTTATCTGGTCATTTAAACAAAGGCTGAATTGGTTTTGAATGATGTTATTATTTCTAATGATTCAAACATATTTAATTTTAGGTTATTTTTTGTATGAAGTATTGAATTAAATTATAGGCTATATAATTACTATAATTATGATTACAATCAGCTATATATCTTACTCTGATATTTACACTTTAAGAAACTTTTAAGATAATTTAATCAATTTTTTTTTTCACGGAGAGTACCATTAAGATGAATATTTTACATACTTACATTACAATAATTGTTCAAAATATTCTGCTTTTTCTATCATACATAGTACCGATCTTCATCTGACTGCATCCACTGATCGGCGAAGTTCATCATGATTTCGCTACATAGCATATGCATATTGCACGCATTAATATGTTCCACCAACTCCTCTCGGTTTTCGAATTAGTTCAGAAAATATTGATAATTATTTGTGAAAAAATTGTATTTTCTTAAAAAACATAAAATTTAAAACAAGTATACAACGGATGGAGAATCGAGCCACAGTTCTTATAAAATTATTTGTTGCAAATGATGCTCAGAATCGACTCCCGAAGATGCAATCTTATGCTCAAAGCCCTGTAGCATAAGAATATAGACTGTATACTACATATACAGTAGAACCCGCTTATCCGGCTTTCGCTAGTTCGACTCTACGGGTAATCCGACCTTCCCGTAGAGTCCGGTGGGGTGGACAATATATTTGCTGAATCCCTAATGCTCTAATGAAATTGTAAATTATATTGTAAAAAATATCAAGTAGTTTCGATTTATTTAAATATTGTTAGCGTTGCGCATGTGTGCTAAAGTCTATATTTTAGAACTTGAAGCGTCGCCGCTCTCTATTTAGTAGCGTCAAAGCGTCAAAAATTTCGATCTTTTCTATGTTTCACCAAAATATCTGCTGCGCAGTTAGTTCTAAAGAAAACCTTTTTATATGTAAAATGAAACTAAACAGTATGAGCAGAAAATAAATTCTGTAGCTTAAACGGAGACTAAGATACAAGTCTTCAATTTTTTTTTTTTTTTTTTTTTTTTTTTTTTTTTTTTTTTTTTTTTTTTTTTTTTTTTTTTTTTTTTTTTTTTTTTTTTTTTAAAGTGGCGGAAATAGGTTTTGCTTCAGACGCCCTTAAAAACGAGGCTTAGAGCATACTTCATTATGAACAATTTCTAAGGTGAGTTAGGTTGCTATAAATCTAACGAAATATAGTGTTACTATATACCAATGCTTCTATATATAAATAGCTGGATAAAACAACTATTTAAACATGTTTTACCTTTCTATTCCAATCCGTTGCAGATATACGATAATTCTAACAATTTTTTGAGGAAACCGCGTTTTATTTGTAATATCTCTACTTCGTTTAAAACATTTCTACAATTTTGACCACATTTCCGGATTTAGCATTCTATTTCTTATAAGAGCAACGTACATGTAACCTTCAATTTTAAAAACTTGGGACCTAAAGAACAGCTAGATCTTCACCTTATTTAGGGAAGTTACAATGTCTTATAATACTCACAAAACTTGAAAATTTAACCAGATTCCATATGGTATGATCAAATTAACAGTTACGAATCGATTTCATGGAGGAATTTACTCTTAAAACAAGAAAAACGTGGTGTTTTCAATTGGCATACAAATCAGTTACTTGTGTAAATATGAAATTGTGATAACCGCTTAGTAGAAATATGTATTTTAATCGCTTTATTTAATCATGTATTTTTTTTTTTTTAACTATGAAGGACTCACCCTGTATAACTTTCAATATAATCATAATACACTATCAGCTATAAAAACATTTTTTATTAAAATATCCGGTTAAGCTAATTTTTTGGTCGTTCCGCCCTACCCGTTGTTCCCTCATGGGTCGGATAAGTGAGGCTCTACTGTATTTATCAAATACTAAGTAAATCATCTGCGCTGCTGTTACTTTATAACTTAGGATGAGAATCGAACGCATTTCTTCAATACGTTATCAATTCGCAGCACCATATGTTGCGGAAGTTGTAAAAGTTTCGGGCGAGAGAGATTGGATTAGGGATTGGATGAGTAACTTTGTATCGGAGGGTTTCTTCGCCGATGGGTCCGCAGGTGCGCGAGTATTGAATAATGGAATTGATCAACTTTCTGAAATTAAACTTTGATATGAGGAGAGAATAAATATGTTAATTCACTGATAAACTTCAGACTTATTTCCGATTCAGCGTAGATTGAGTTTAAAGAGGAGGAATGAACCCTGAGGGTATTTGTACTCCTTACACGGGAAGGCTAAATGAAGCACGTCATCAGATGCTTCACTGCCAATGTTGTTACAGCCTCAAGAGTTAAGTGCTAGTAAACACACACTCGGTCTCTGAAATAATAGATCACCCACTTAGCTCCACCGTGAGAGCACTTGCTTTTTGCCGCCCGAGCACTGCATTTCTAATTCGTTTTAATAAGTAATTAAATTGAGTAGGTACAATTCTTTAATTATTCTACTACATTATTCCAGTTTTTATAATATAATAATGACCAATTAATGATCGATTCGGTTCAAATATCGATTTGAAAGTTACGGTTAGAACTTTAGGTAGCTATAATCCAAGTAGGGATGGGTATCATAAGAAAACTATTTTGAGTTCTAAATATCGATACACGATAAATTGGTGACCAAAAATATCGATATATCGTGATTTACCAACAGGACAATGGAACAAAAAGAATCCTTAAACTTTCATGGGTCAACGTACACCTATTCGCGCTACTCACCGCGTCAGTCGGATCGGCAGGTATCGCCTCCAGTGTTTATATTCAGAGACACAAATTTAAATATATATCCAAAGTCTAAAATGACAGGAAACAGACTACTTCAAAATTTACTAGACAAACGTTCAAAGTTCCCAATTAATTACAAAAGACTCATATACATGATTGTGATTAAACCTATTTGGACGTACGGAGTTAAGCTTTGGGGCTCCATAAAACCATCCAATTCTTCTTGTATGCTATCCTTACAATCCAAAATCCTTCGAAGAATAGTTAAGGCTCCTTACCTTGTTACAAATAAACTTATCCATAAAGATCTTAATTTTCCATATGTTACTGATTTAGCCCAAACCAGATACCTATCCTTTCATAGTAAGCTCCAAAACCACTCAAATCCACTATTTTCTGAACTTGCGCCCCACTCCATTTCCGATAAACCTCCGAGGCGTCTGAAAAGAAGTTGGCCTAGAGACTTTCTAGTGTAGAATTTCTTTGTTTAAGTGCTACTGATGATTAGTTCTTTTCAAGTTTTTATTTTTATTTTACATTTTATTTTAATCATAATCAACCCATTTACTAGATGTATATATTTTGTACAGTTGTAAATTTCAATAAATGGAACTAAAAAAAATTAAATAAATAAAAATAAATATATATCCAAAGAAAAGACGTAATAAAAAACAAACAAAAACTTTTCTTAAATTCACTGGAAATAAATTATTTTATTACCTTTTTACTTAAACCTTACAAAATTACCTTAATATATCTTTTTTCTTAGAATCCATACACGCCTAATTTTCAACGTTTCTGTATGATTGGGGATCTCTCAGATGTTTTTGTCGTAAATAAAGCCTGATTCTGTTTTTAACTTTTAACTTAATTTAATTTTTATTTTAACTATTATTGTTGTTTTTATAATTATATTTTTGGTCACAGATTTATCCTGTATCGATAAATTGGAGACAAAACAATATCCATATATTTTGATTTTATTTTTTTATGGAATCCCATTTTAAATATTCCAATCACTTTATTCAAATGATATTCCTGTTTATTTTATCGTTTTAGCTAATTTAGGTAATGGTAACGAACCCCTGCTTTATCAAATTCTCCAAAAATGAATTTATTGTTTTAAGTATTGATATTTTGATGAAACCTATTGTGTTAATTTTTTGCCCTATGTAATACAGATTACTTATTGCCTTTAAGGGCAGATTGTAATATTATTCTAATAAAACATTTCTATCTAAAAAAAAAAAAAAAAATCCACTTCTCTGATGTAAGAGAGTTCACCAAAAGTTAATAACTTTCAACATATATTTAGTGTTTTGAATACTGATATGTTGTTATTTCCATTTCCTGAGGTAAGTTTATCAGGAAGTTAAAATCACTTTCAACATTGATCTAGTGTTTTCTATCTTGGTAAATAAAGTAACTTCGGTTTGAAGGAGGGGTGTATCAATGTCTTTACCTTAATGCATTTCACTACACAAATAGTTATTACACAATTATTCGAAATGTTTACAAATTTAAAGTAATCTGATATGAATTAAACAATAAGCAGTTGGTACGTATGGTTAGATATAAATATTATGAGGTCAACAATGCAATTACCACATTTCGTCATCAGCTGGTTGTAAAAAAAGTACCTATTCCAAACTTTCTCTGCCTAATTTATTTCTTGTCGGTGAGATGGTTTGCGCTACTCAAGAAAATATTTCCTCTGTTGATAGTGAAGTGGAACAGTAGCAAAACATTTCCTGGCCAACCTGTATTAAAGGGGAAAAGTTGTATTAAAAACATTAAAATGTTTTGTTACATATTTTAAAAAATGTATATAGGTTTTAGACTACTTCAACATTTACTAGACAAACGTTCAAAGCTCCCAATTAATTACAAAAGACTCATAATACTTGACTGTGATTAGACCTATTTGGACGTACGGAGTTGAGCTTTGGGGCTCCACTAAACCATCCTATTCATCGCGTATTCAATCCTTACAATCCAAAATCCCTCGAAAAATCCTCAATGCTCCTTATTTTTTCACCAATAAACTTATCTATAAAGATCTTAATGTTCCATAAGTTGCTGATTTAGTCCACACCAGATACCTATCCTTTCATAGTAAGCTCCATAACCACTCAAATCCGTTAGTTTCTCAACTTGCTTTCCACTCCATTCCTGATAATCCTCAGAGGTGTCTGAAATGAAGATGGCCTAGAATTTTTAATAAAGTGCTACTGATAAGTAGTTCTTTTCAAGTTGTTATTGTAATCGTTGTCAATACATTTACTTGATGTATATATTTTGTACAGTTGTAAATTTCAATATATGTATATTAAAAAGAAAAATGTATATAGTTATATTTTGTATTTTGACAATGTAGAGAAAACGATATATCTATATATAGTAAGAAAAATATCGAATTATCGTAAGAAAAAAATCGATATTTCGTTACATCGTTTATCAATACTCATCCCGAATCCGAAGGGTGTGTCCGTCACAATGAAAAATGAAAAGGCTGGATGTCGATTTCGAAAGGAAATAAATAAAACAATTTTACACGTTTCCTGGGTTCGGTCCTCTCAAAGTTGTTATAAATGAAAAGCTATGAACAAAACACTAAAGAACTTGCCCACAATTTATAAGGATTTATGATCGCTAATCCGATAAAGGGAGATTTATTCGCTGGGAGAACGGGCCTTGTTTTTAATTACTAACAGGACAATGGAACAAAAAGAATCCTTAAACTTTCCCGGGTCAACGTACACCTATTCGCGATACCTACCGCGTCATTCGGATCGGCAGGTATCGCCATATTTGGAGACAAGAATTTTTGTATATCTTCAAAGAAAAGACTTAAAAAAAAAAAAAAAAAAAAAAAAAAAAAAAAAAAAGGTTTCTTAAATGCACTTGAAATATATTATTTTATTAAACTTTTATTTAAACCTTACATAATGACCTTTTCCTAGAATCCATGCCCGTCCAATTTTCACCATTTTTTGCATGATTCTGTATTTAACTTTTAATTTAGTTTATTTTTTTTTACTATTATTATTGTTTTTATATTTATATTTATATTTTATTTTTGAATGAAGATGGCCTAGAATTTTTAATAAAGTGCTACTGATAAGTAGTTCTTTTAAAGTTGTTATTGTAATCGTTGTCAATACATTTACTTGATGTATATATTTTGTACAGTTGTAAATTTCAATATATGTATATTAAAAAGAAAAATGTATATAGTTATATTTTGTATTTTGACAATGTAGAGAAAACGATATATCTATATATAGTAAGAAAAATATCGAATTATCGTAAGAAAAAAATCGATATTTCGTTACATCGTTTATCAATACTCATCCCGAATCCGAAGGGTGTGTCCGTCACAATGAAAAATGAAAAGGCTGGATGTCGATTTCGAAAGGAAATAAATAAAACAATTTTACACGTTTCCTGGGTTCGGTCCTCTCAAAGTTGTTATAAATGAAAAGCTATGAACAAAACACTAAAGAACTTGCCCACAATTTATAAGGATTTATGATCGCTAATCCGATAAAGGGAGATTTATTCGCTGGGAGAACGGGCCTTGTTTTTAATTACTAACAGGACAATGGAACAAAAAGAATCCTTAAACTTTCCCGGGTCAACGTACACCTATTCGCGATACCTACCGCGTCATTCGGATCGGCAGGTATCGCCATATTTGGAGACAAGAATTTTTGTATATCTTCAAAGAAAAGACTTAAAAAAAAAAAAAAAAAAAAAAAAAAAAGGTTTCTTAAATGCACTTAAAATATATTATTTTATTAAACTTTTATTTAAACCTTACATAATGACCTTTTCCTAGAATCCATGCCCGTCCAATTTTCACCATTTTTTGCATGATTCTGTATTTAACTTTTAATTTAGTTTATTTTTATTTTTACTAATACTATTGTTTTTATATTTATATTTATATTTTATTTTTGTATATAATTTTTTTTTCTTGTCCGTATAGGCCAGCTAAGGACCTCGAAATTCAACTATTGCGTTTGGGTCGGGCTTTGATGTTGGCCCAGTAGTTCCGCATCCTCTGGCTGAATCCATTGGGCTCTTGTCTTCTTTCTTGGTGGTTTTTCATAGAACCTTGTTTGTTTCAGAATCCTCCTGAGAGATGTCCGGTCTTTTAAGTCATTTTCCGTTCCCCCAAGTTCCTGCAAGTCTTTGTTTGCCTCTGACAACCAAAGTGATTTGGTCTTCTTTTTCCAGTAACCGAGGAGTAGATTTGTGAACTTGGAAGTTTGCATTCTGTAGATGTACCCATAAAAGGCTAGACGTCTCTTCCTAATTATATCCGTGATTCTTTCACGTAATTTATTTTATTGAATTTTTTTTCACTTTATCTATTGTAAAGTTTTTCAAGTTCTTGATTTATTTATAGTTTTATATATTATGAGGTTCTTACATTTATTTTTTATTTTTCTCTTCTTTCTTATTTAACAAAGAAAAAAAAAATTGGGTTAAACTTGATCCAAAATGAAGAAAAATGCCGCAGACTTTACCTTTTTATTACAATCCATTGCAGATATACTTCAAAGACTTTTTTGAGGAAACCACGTTTTGTTACATAAAAGCTCTGATATATAAATATCTTCGATTTGCTTAAACATTTTTAATTTAGCATTAAATTTCCTATAAGAACAGAGTACATGCAACCTTGAATTTTACAAACTTGGGACCTAAAGAACAGCTTGATCTTCACTTTTTTTAGAGAACTTACAATGTATTATTATAATACTTCAACACTCACTGTTTTATGAAAAAAACTTTCTATAAAACTGCAAATTTCACAAAAACTTGGTAATCGCTTAATGGGAATATGCATTTTAAACATAATAAACTCTTCATTGGAGTAAAAAGGAAAGAAAAAATCTATTGTTTAATAGAAAATAAAAAAAAAACTGTCAATAATGCGACACCAGATCAAAGGATTTGTATGTTGATACATTTATTTTTTTATTATTATTATTTAGGATTTATTTTATTAGATTCTCAGTGTAAGGTTTAAAACCCAATGATAATGAACAAAGATCTCAATTTAGCCGTTAGCCTTTGAATGCAGATGATGTTGAAGAATAACAACTTTTTGAGGTGAATTTTATGGACAGATGAGTCTGTTTTTACAGGGGAAGGCATTATTTTTACAGGCTAGGCTAAAAAGCTATTAGCGAAGCCTCTCGAACATTGCCGATGTCACCCGAATTTCAACAGAAGCAATGATAGGCTTGGCCAACAAGTCGGTCAACTAATCAGTTTTGTTTAGCAAACTAGTCGGGCAAAGTGTAATTTTAAATATGACATATGAAATTATTAATTATTGTTAAAAATGATTGTATGTTATAAATAAATGGTTACTTGTTCAGTATAATTGTTTTATATGTCGAGCATGAAGATGGGAAAAACATGTTTCCCCGAAACATGTAGTGCTATGTCAAATATACAGATGCTAGGGTAAATCACTAGTTATGGTCACCTAACCAGTTATGGGTAGGCTAAAACAATTTTCGCAATAATGAGGTTCTAATCCATTTATTTCTGGAATCACCAGAATAAATATTTCTAAAAAGGGTTTAAGATTCATTTACTTATGAAACTCTCTCTCCTGTCCCTTTCCAGTAGCCAGTAAAAAATATTTTTCTCAAATGCTACCCTTTTCCTTTACCATCACTTTAAAAGATAGGATTCTTAAGGAACTTTTGTGAAATTACTTCATTAACATTTAGTTTTAGAGTTATATAGCTTTTAATTAGAATTCAAGCTTCCATACAAGCTCCATTATGTTGGACTATCTGATTTTAATTAACGATAATTTTGAACGATCCATAACCGATTTTTAAAAATACGAGCTATGAGTTATGGTTACTCCTATCCTTTTGCTAAAAAAAAAATAAAAAAAAAAAAATAGAGTTTTCTTTATTCAATTATGACCTTTTAAAACTTAAATACTACATCCTTTCCTAGTAGTGGTCTTATGTGAGCATTAATTGTTACTGCTTTTCTGAAATATTGAAAGAAGAGAGTTTACAAAAAATACGTTCCGATTTCTTTAAGTTCATTATTTTTTTAGTGTGGATGATTACTACCATATTTTATGCCATTACTGCTTATGTAGAAAATTCAACGTTGCAGCTATAAATTATACTCTGATATATAGCTGTTCTTTTTCAAATTCAAGTATTATTTCATGACTGTTTTCTAAACTAATTAGTAATTACGAAGTTTGAGAATGAGGGCATTGATTGATTGTGTTTTTAAATATATATCTAATTTTTTCTTAGACAGCGTTATATTTGTATTTAGATTATTTATACAGCTCTAGCTGTTCATTAATTAATAGCTTTTTTTAAATTATAAAAACATTTGTTTAAAGATTATTTAGTCTTGGCTATGACCATAATCGATACAACATGCCCATAACTGGTATTTTTAGCTCTTTGTAAAAAATTATAAAAATTTATTTGGAAGGTAGCTTTAGTGTATTTGTCAATTTTTTTGGGTAATCCCACATGAAATGACCGTTTTTAGAACCAGGAAGAAAATAAAAATTTGAGATCAAATCTAACATATTTTTTATTCAAAGTATTTACCATAATTTTCAATACATTTCTGCCAACAGCTTACGAAGTTTTCTATCCCAGATTTTATAAACGTTGAGTCACGTGATGAAAGGAATTCAGAAAATGCATTTTTAATGTATAAATCATTATTAAGCAATTTTCCTCTCAAAAAGTTGTCCAAACTCGGAAAAAAGTGGTAATGTGTAGGGGATAGATCAGGGGAATATGGGGGGGGGGTGGTATGACTTCATAGCCCAACCCCTTTAATTTATTCACAGTTTGTATTGAAACATGAGGTCGGGCGTTATCATGAAAAAGGATAGGTCCTTTCCTGTTACCGGTACTGTTGCTTGATCAAATTTTGATACATTTGGTCAATTTCTTGGCAGTATGATGTTGAATCAATTGGTTTTCCCGTCCACGGGGCAGATTTTCTAATGTCGTATCCCCTGAGGAAAATTTTGTAAACCAACGATGGATGATTCTCTTATTAGCACTTCCTTCACCAAACGCATGATTAATATTTCTTGCTGCCTGGGCAGCAGAATGACCGAGTTTGTACTAAAAAAAAAAATAATCGTTCGGAAATTGCGTGTTCCCATAGCCACGGTTAAAATTATACTAAAATCTGTATGCCGACTAGGGAAAAAAACAAACACAGTTTGCAAATATAACATTAACAAGTACATTATTATAGATAGTAAATAGTTTGCTAGGAGTCAACAGGCAACGCTTTAATCCTCTGCAAAGAAATATAATTCAACATAATAAACATTTGAGAATCTAAATATGTAACCAAAGATGTCATACTACTTACTAACTGTACTAAAGAAATTCCCTTTTGAATCGAAAAGTTCCCTTAACTAAGATCATAACCAGTGATTAACCCTATATACCAATTCATTTTAACAAAAAATTTCAAAAATTGTTGAAAGGTATATTGAAAAAATTTAAAAAACCGATTGTAAAGGAACGAAATTTTTCAGTCGTGTAGTTCATAAGAAAAATTTGAATATAATGACTGACTGACGTAATGTGACATTCCTATTCATCCTATGACTACAGCCACATCGGGGATATGACCTCAACACATGATCTCAGGAAAAAAAGTTGCACGCTCACGAGATCCGTGCCAGAACAAAGATATTCAAAATACCCAACTAAAATGATAGGTTTTCCACTATTTCCCAGAAACAATCGACTTAATGGGTAATACTAATTACCCGACCTAATAACCGTGCCGAAAGATTTCCACTTGATAAATTCCTTCTTACAAATAGCTTGAAGTTCCTCTATTACTTTCTAAAGATAAGCAAAAAAAAAAAAAAAAAAAAAAAAAAAAAAAAAAAAAAGGGAAGAGAAAGAAATCTTCGAATGCAGTTAATGGAACCGGGAATTGTTTTGAAGTTCCTCAAGTTCTCAATTTCTGAAGTTTTTGTTAGTCTTTTTTTTTGGCCGGAAAAGAATTCTAATTTTTCACTCTAAGATGTTTAAATGACTATCATCGCTGCCGAAGATCTCCTAACAGTTGTTCAGCGTTAAAACCGTTTCATGATCGATTCATTTGAATGTTTATTCTTTACTTAACTCTGCTACCCTTGTTTTAATTCAGTCTAAAGTAATGCTCTTATAAACTAAAAATTATAAATGCATATTAAAGTTTATTAATTTAAATAATAATGAAAAAAGGAAATAGATTCTTTTTAAATAATAAACTGAACTCTGATGAAACAAATAAATTTACGATAATAAAAAAAAGAAACTAATGAACTAATAATAAAATAAAACAATAATAATACTATAATAAACATTATAGTAAAATTAAATATATGCCTGATTTAATAAAACTAATAATAAAAAACTGAATAGTGAAGGTTTTCACATAAACATTATACTATATAACACTAATAAAATAATAAAACAATAACACATAATAACATATTACGTGAATAAAAAAATAAACTAATTTATAGAATAAATATTTCAGATTGTAACAATCATTATATTGGTGAAACATAACAATATCTAAATACAATAGTATACCAAATAAACAGTAAAAATAAAGAGAAAAATAAAACATCATGAGTAGACTACGTACAAGGAATAGAAGATAAATTTGATTACAACAACACAAAATGTCTTGATTATGAAAATAAAACCCATAACCTAAAAATAATGGAAGCCATATACAGTTTTCAATTATGATTTAAAAAAAAAAAATAGCCAAAACCAAAACTTCATGCCTTATAACTTCGTTGTTTACTGATATATCAACGCCACCTTTTTGCTGTAATTACTAATACATATTCCATGTAAAATAAAAAAGATTTGATGCAAAAAACAAATACCAAAAAAAAAAATGGGAGATATTAACAAAAAAATAGATGACATTGTAAAATGTAAAACAGATACAGAAAAAATAGGTACAAACTATGCTGTGATAATTGATAGATTAGACATATAATTAATTATAATAATAGAACAAATACTTAGAATTGATTAAATATAATTAAAAGGAAGAATTTTAAATATTGCTATCAACAATTTTTAACAATTTATTTAATGAAACTAAATGAAATAAAAAAAATACTTTATTCTGGGACAGACTGTCCCCTAAGAATAATTAAAGTGCACAATAAAAAGTACAATTGTCTGGCTGATATTAATTACAAATCAGCACATCAGTATTACAAATTAAATTATGGGAAAAAAAAGAAGAGAGAAGAAATTAAAAAAAAAAAAAAAAAAATCAACAGTAAAAATTTCAACACACTTATGTACATTTACATATTATTTACATTTTTGTAGAAGATTGAAGATCAAGAAAATGGATAAATAAAAGAAGTTAAGGAAGAGGCTTTGCGAATATAGATAGGTAAGGAATTCCTATAAGATGTAGCACGGATGACGAAGGATTTTTTAAAGGAGGCAGTTTTATGTGAGGGGGTATATAGGTTGGAAGGTTGGAATCTTGTATTCAGGTGGTGAATGGAGGAGCGCAGAGTAAGTAGGTCTAGGATATAGGAGGGTTATAGGTTTTTAATGACTGGAATAGGAAAGTTCTGAGGAAGTATCTAGGGAAAAGCCACCCTAGCTCATTCATTGTACCGGCAATATACGTGAGACCGTCTGTTGGCCCCAAAGATGAATCTTATGTAGCAATTCATTAGCCTCCTTAGTCTCATCTCTGGCTCAACAGACAGCCCCCCATACACCGAGCACCCGTAATCAAAGTGGGGAAAAATGAGAAAGGATACCAGAAGTTGGCGGGTACTTCGGGGAAAGGAGTCACGATGTCTTTGGAGCTGTTTGAAACAATTTAAAATAACTTAAAATAGTCTAATTTAGAGAAATAAGTAAACCAATCATATTAACAGGTGTTATTACCTTTGAAAAGATAAGACAAACCAGCTTTAAGCGTAACACATTTTCAAAAGATTCTGTATTGAGAACAGAATGAATGTAATAGAATTTTTTTTAAAAATTTATAACAATGTAGAAACATAGAAAAATTTACAATTTACAATTGTTTAATTTAGTTAAAATAGGGGATGGTTGATTGTTAAATTGTATTATTTTAAGGTTATAACCTGAAGTTATAACAAAGGATTTTCCGAAACATGTAGTAGTCAATT
This sequence comes from Euschistus heros, assembly GCA_003667255.2. Taxonomy (NCBI): domain Eukaryota; kingdom Metazoa; phylum Arthropoda; class Insecta; order Hemiptera; family Pentatomidae; genus Euschistus; species Euschistus heros. The sequence goes on from RCWM02000019.1 coordinate 460,999, forward strand.
AATAAATAAACTTTCGCTATAGTTTATAAATTAGCAGCTATTAAATGCACTATCATACCTATATTATCACTGTGATAATAAATGGAACTAACGTTTATATTTAAATCATAAAATTATTTTCAATCCCTATCAAGTTCCGCACATCACTACAATCCTCCCCGCAGGTTAAAAAGGCTATGGTCTGTTGTAAAATTTGTCAATGGAGTTCTGATAATAACCAGCTTTCTCATTATAGGAACGTTTTTTCGGCTTAATCGCTCTCACTCTGCCTCCACTGGCTTGAGAAACAGTGTTGCGCAAGGATCTCCTAGAGCCCTGCTTTATCCCTCAGATGGTGGGGGAGGATTCTGGCTGGGAGTCCTTAGCCTGAGTGTTTATATGTATAGATGAATGTGATTTTTTTATTATAATTTTTTTTTATTAACTATTTATTTTATTTTTATGTTATTAATTAATTTATTCTTATTATTTTTATTGTATATATTTGTTTATTTACCTTTTTGTATTTAATTTTATTATATTTTACTATTCCTTTGATTTTCTTGTAAATAAAGCATGCATGTAAATTTAGAGCTCCTTATTGCCCTTACCTGTAGCACATTGTAATACACTCTCAAAAATCAAAATTTTAAATAAAAAAATATTATTAAGATACCTGGATGCGAAATCAGAAAAAAATATGTTTCTTTTATTACAAAAAAATTATAAAATGTATCATTTTATTTTCAGCATCTTGTTTAAAAAAAAAAAAAAAAAATACATCAATTATGGTCCCATTAAAATATTTGCTATCTTCCCATCATGACACACTGGTTTCATGTTACAGCGAACCCTCATGACTTAATGGCAGGAATACGCACAATGCTACCAACTAAAACGAATTTTTAAAATAATTTTAATAATCCCGCATAAATAAATAGATATAATAATTACACAAGCTTAGATATTTTTATATATATGATGGAGAACGACCAATATAATGAATAAAATGAACACTGTACTTTATTCGGGGTATGCAAGCAAAATGAAAATGCTTATAATATAAAATTACAAAAAAATACAACAAAAAATTGTGTAGTTATGGCCACACGAAAGAAGTAAAAACTAATTACGAATTTTAAAATATTTGTGAAATAGCGAATGATAGTTTGGTTAATCAGCAATAAGGTGAGATAATTATATTTAAATAAAAAAAATTTATTATTGTTTATAAACTCACAAAGTAATATTTGTTACAAAATATATAATTATGTTTGTGACTTAATCATTTAGTGGAATTTAGCCCAGGTTGGACTTCTTCATTGCTAAAGTATTCCAACAAATGATGTAGTAGGTTTGTGATGTCTGAAATTTATTTGAGTATAACAAATAACTTTTTGCCAAAAAAAAAAATTGAGTAAATTTGCTTCCCAAAGCAACAGTCAGTAAATTTAAATTAGGATTTATTCCAAAAATATGAGTGACATCTAATGTGACTAGAAATCTCTGGCTGTGAGTAGCAAATAGTTACAGTTTTTTTTTCTTAGATTTAGCGAGTCCATTAAAAGCATCTTGTTGTTCATAATTTCTTCGATTTTTAGATGAAGAAGCATATTCTTAAGACCTAACATTTGTGTTTACTTTAGTTCTATGGGATGATATTGAGACCCTTTTGAGAATTTAAAACGTTCAACTATAAGTCAAATAAACGTTCCGAGTCAATAGAACTATTAAATATGAAACGAATTAACGAAACTACTTAAAAAAAATACGAATAAAACGAAATTACGTCTAACCACCAGGTTTTTTTCTCCATTTAAGGGTATCATCGTTATAGGGGCTGGGTGTGCCCCAGGTAAGTCTCCCGACATAATTTGGAGTACACCTGATTCTACGTGTGTATCGTTCACTATTCAAAAAAATCCTCAAAAGGTTTTCACTTCTTAGAAAAAGCAAGGATATGTGTATAAAATAAAAATACTGAAAAAAAAACAGTGAACAAAATAGAATATTTTAAAACTAATTTAAAAAGTTCATTGACTATGTTTCTTCTGCTTAAAGAGAAATGAGGTGATGAAATAGAAGTGATTTGAAAATTTGTAAAGAGATATAGTGTTTAATATAGATGTAGAGAATTCTGTGAGATAGAGGAGCGGATATGGGCTCATTTATATTTTTAAAATGGATGCGCAATGTCAGAAGAAAAAATAAAAGAATGAGGTTTAAACGGAAAGGCGGAAGAAATATGTGCCATAGAAGGAGAGTTACAGTGCGTAAAAAAAGTATATGAAAGTATAGTAAGCTGTTTTAAAAAAAATTGCAACCAACTGTGAAGCATGGTGGAGACGTCAGGGTTGTAGGGTTGTCTCAACGCAAGTTGGGTTGGTGAACTCATTATTTTCGATAGAATTTTTAGTATAGAAAAGTATGTGAACATGTTGCGAGACGTTTAATAAAAAGTGTACAAAATTTGTTTCAGCAGGACAATGACACTAAGAACACTGCCAAAAAAAAAAAGATTGGCAGCTGTAAAATGTTCCTAGGATTTGTCTAACACCACCATAGTCACCAGACATTAATCCATTACATGACATGGAAATCTTCGGGCATTACTTGAATCGGAATTAAGAAAAATCAAATGCTCATTATGGAACGTCCTAATTTTTTTTAAATCAACCTTCCGGAGACCTACGACATTGTTGAACCGATGCCTAGGAGGCCGTGATAAATGTGAAAGGTCATCCAACTAAATATTAGTACTGTTAAAAAAAAAAAAAAAAAAAAAAAAAAAAAAAAAAAATTGTTAGATAAATATAAATACTGTTGTTGAATAAATTTCCTATGATATGTATGAATACTTTTTTTGCTTGTTGGTTTTGAAATTTTCGTTCTATTCAAATTAAACTGTTATATAATTTTTGAGGAACATGAATGAATGCATATATAATTTGTAGAATGTTATCTCTAGTTGTTACCTGTTTAAAAATTAATTAGGCGTACTTTACTCCTAAAAACTATGTGTACGAATACTTTTGTTACCCACTGTAGTAATTCTTCAAAATTATGCCGAACGTTCCTTTGAATTGTTTTGGGATGAAGGATTATATTCAGTGAAACTTCGAAGGCATTTTGAATTTTGAGTTTCTTCCAAACGGTCGGGCAATCAAACCTTTGCTTTGAACAACTAGACAGAATTTATGCAGTTATGAGTGCATATTACACCGATATGGTCAACAGGAATCAAGTTATTTACTAAACGACACTGTCCCTGCTCATCGTCCTCGTTTGAGCTAGAAAATATCACCAAAACTGCAAAGAGTAACCTTTTGCAGAATACTCACCTTCCGTATAGCCCAGATTTTACATCATCAGATTATGGTTCGTTCAGATAAATGGCTACTTTTTTAAAAGTTCGGATCTTTGATAATTACGAGGACGTAAAAATTGGATGTGAAGAGCTCTTTGTCCCAAAACCAATGGAGTGTTACTGGCATCAAATCAAATTATTGGATGAAAGATGGGTGGAAGTAGTTAAAACCAACTGACTTCGAAGAGTAGTATTTAATAATGCTTAAAATATTTAATGCGAAATAAACTATACTTATACTCAAAGACTTTATTTAACAGACTAGTATATTAAATCCATAATAGTTAAAAATATCAGGCCTTGACCGTTAGCTCCAAATTAATACCGGAAAAAGCTAAAAATAATAGGAAATTGATCTTAGAGTCAAGAACTCAGAGAAATAAATAATGATGACACGATTACGGATCGGTCACTTATATTTGCTAGAGAAGAAATCGCTACCGGAATGCACTATCAGCAGCATCTATCCTTGTGCAATGTAAACATTACATCAAGGACGAGATAATGACATCGGCATCAAGGCCTTGAAACGTTGAGAAACGACACTCGTCTCTAAAATCGAGCAATTAAATATTTACTAGACATTATAGTAAACATTTTTGATTCTAAGTCTAGTAATCAACTGTTTGTATAATTTTGCAACTAACCTTTATGAAATGAAAAATAAACTTTATTCTGTGACTTGCTGTTCTATGAGTATAACATTAATGTACAATTAATGTTCCATTGTCTGACCGTATTACTTAAAATTCACTGCATCATTAATTACGGCACATTTTGTCAACAGGAAAAACAAAAATACATTCATATACAAATCTGAAAAGATAAAACAAATCTGAATAACTACTTGCATATTTATGGACGATTGATTATCTAGTAGGTATAAAAATAAATGATGTTTAAAAGAGTTACAGACTACTTCAACATTTACTAGACAAACGTTCAAAGCTCCAAATCAATTACAAAAGACTCATATACATGATTGTGATTAGACCTATTTGGAAGAACGGGGTTGACATTGGAGGGTCCACTAAACCATCCAATTCATCTTGTATCCATTCTTTACTATCCAAATTCCTTCAAAAATCCTCAATGCTCAACTTATCCATAAAGTTCTTAATGTTCCATATGTTGCTGATTTAACCCAAAGCAGGATACCTATCATTTTATAGTAAGCTTTACAACCACTCAAATCCACTAGTTTCTCAACTTGCTCCTCACTTTATTCCTGATAATCCTTTGATGCGTCTGAAAAGAAGATGGCCTAGAGATCTTCCAGTGTAGAATTTTAATTGAAGTGCTACTGATGAGTAGTCCTTTTCAAGTTTTGACATGTTATTTTAATCGTTATCAACACATTTACTTGATGCATATATTTTTTACAATTGTAAATTTCAATAAATGGACATAATAAAAAAAAAGTTTTAAAGAAGTAAGGAAGAAGAATGAGCTTTACGAATGGGAATGGGTAAGGAATTCCAGAAGGAGGTAGCCCGAATGACGAAGGAGTTTTCAAAGAAAGCATTCTATGCGAGTGGTAAAAGGTTGGGACCTTGTGTTCAGGTGGTGGATAGAAGAACGCAGAATAATTAGGTCAAGGATATAGGAAGGTTTTGGTGTTTTTAGTGATTAGAATAGGAAAGTATCCAGGAAGTATTGCTGTCAAAAATCAGAAAAAAAAAACCATCTATGCTCAGAATATCAGGAAGTAACGTGTGACCGCCTGGAGATCCCGATGATGAATTTAACAGCTCTCAATCTCATCTTGAGATCACCAGATAAAACCAGTTAAAACCTTTATAATTAACATGAGAATGGTTCCATCACATTATATTACAGAAAATATATTAGTCCGTTCTACGCTTAAATTATTTTTTTATTTGGCCACTAAACGGACATATTGATATCTCAAAGTGTGAGGATTGAATAAATCAAACATTTTTGTGTATGATATCATATGGATGAGACGATGTATCATCCAGTGTATCTATCCGGATTATCAGAGTATCGTTGTGGTTTACAAGTTAGTCCTAGAAAGTGTTCTGGTAGAAGGTAATATTAACTCCTATGAATATAGTAAAGAATTTGATTTTAAGTCATTTAGGGTTTTTGGTAACCCTAAAAATAGAGAGAATCATTGCATAAATCTTCCTACAATTGCGAATACAGCTCCTATTGATAATATAATGGAAATGTGCAACTACATAATATGCGTCATGTAAAATAATGTCGATTGAAGAGCTAGCTAAGATTTTAATTATGGAAAAAAAAATAAATAAAAAAAATATGAGCTCATACAATAAAAAGATGTATATATATTTATATATAAATAATGTCTTTACAGAGAAGAACATATGTAATAACTCGAAATTATATGAGATTAAATAAACAAAATAGAATTGTATACTTGGGTTCTCTTTATATATTTTAAATTATAGAATATAATTTTTTGTTTTATTTTAAAGTTAAGCTAAACTCACAGTAGCAAAAGAAATAGACTATTGTATAGTCGGATTTTATAAAGAAGATTTACATAAAATAAAAGTGAAGGTAAACAAAATTTTAATTTTTCCCACTATTGACCGTAGCTGAAATAATTCCCATAAGGTCAGGGAAAATAAACAGCCATGTCTCCAACAGTTCTAGTGCGCCAAAAAAACAACGAGCGGCATGCGGTTTCTATCATTGCTTCAACTTTTGTTGTTGTTGTTATTTTTGCTAAGTGCAGATGCTGGAAATATTTTTTTGAAATAGTTTCGGTTGTCTAGTAGTATTTAGATTTTAATTTTGGAAAAAAAAAAAATATTATCGATGGTTGTAAAAAAGAAAATCCTCTGTCAACTGAAAATGTCATGAAACCTTTACAAATCATAGGTTATATATATATATATACTAATTCATGATTATGAGATTATTATTACAACAACAAAAAAACTTCCTTAATGAAAACGAACAATATATATATATATATATATATATATATATATATATATATATATATATATATGATATAGTATAGTATATATTGAAGTAACCATATATATATATATATATATATATATATATATATATATATATATATATATATAATATATATTGTTTTTTCTAGCGAGATCAGATTTTTAATCTTGGGCATGAGAATCCGAAGAATCAATGCCCCAATAATTGGAATATAAATTAAATATGAACCAATTTATATTTTTTAATTGGAAAACGGATATTGGATTACATTATATATATACAAGATAAAATAATAAAAATAACTAAAGAGGTAAAATAAATGAATAATAATGATAAATACATAAAAATAATTATAAGTATATTTATAACAGAAAGACATATTTTATATTGTATAATGCACTTGGTCAATCTGAATACTACATTTTATCTTAGTTTTTGTTTTGTTTTTGTCATAACCTAGAAAAATAGGGTAACACAGCACGGCATTAAATTTTTATTATCAGGTATTTCACAATAATTGTACTAGTTTTAAAAGATAAAAAACTTGAAGATATACGAAGATATCTGCATAGAAGGCGGAAGGAGTAAGAATTCATGGTAGGTATTATCATAAAAGGTTATAGACTATTTATCTAATACGTACGTTCTGTTTGACTCTTTTTAGAGAAAGTAATCGTAAGAATTCATTAACATAATTTATGATATGAAAAATAATTTATAAATTTATTATTTGAAAAAAACGTACCGTAAAACAACAAACAAAAATCTACAGATCACAAAAAAATAAAAAAACGATTAACAGTTTACAAAATCGATTCTAACATTTGTAATATTAAATTTAACCTAAGTAAAATATGTATTGACATTTTTTTTTTTTTTTACTAATACAGTTAAATCTCCCATTAAAATTTAATTTCTGGAATTTGGGCAGTAGGTCGATTTTGGGGTCTGGAGATACTTTTGTGACGCGCCTAGCCAGTATAGAGTGGGTACCCTTAAATTGGGGTAAAACCTGGCGGTTGAGTGTGGTTGCTGACATCCGTTGGATTTTGACAATACTTTTTGATTAAATAGTGATCCCAAACACCTTTATGGGTTATTGTGGTGAAGTTTTTATTTTATTTTTTTTAATTGTTAATTGAAACCGACATTTTTTTTTAGATTTAAATTTAAACTTTAATTTTTATATGTCGAAAGAAATATATCAAGAAAAAAACGGCAAAAGAATCGTTTCTTTAACAAGAACTCGTTTTAAAAGCTGTAGAATATGAGCTATTCCTAATTTGAAGTTGAAAACATAGATGAGAAAGATATTTAGCAAAGAGATCAAATTCTGAAATTAATTGATGATAAAAAAAAGAGTTATTTTTAACAATGTGTTATCAAAAGTTATTTTTAAGTTAAGAAAATATATATTTATAAGTAAATTAAAATGGAACCTAAGTTCCATAACACATCATTCGTTTAAAACCATTAAGTATTGTTGTTATATAATCTGCAATATATATAATGTTCAAGTGATTTTCCTTGAAACTTAATCTTCCAGAAGTTGAGTGTTCTACTGCCTCACTTAAATTTGGACGATTATAAAAATTACATACTACAATTTAATCTTCTATGACGTTGTTAGATTTGGGAATGTTTTGTGGAGAAATCTAGGAGATTTTTCCACTGAATATACCACAATGAATTCTTATACCTGTAGGATCCATGGTGATTGGATAACTGAAAATTCAAACTAAACTGGATAGATGCCACGAGAAGAGAGAGAAAATCAAATATTTTCCCAGTTGATAAGAAGACAGCCCTAAACCTAAAAGGAGAAAAATCCCTTACGACCATGTGTGAAAGGGTCTACTGGGTTTATCACCCTACTTTCAATGACCATAAAATATTGAAATAAAATTAATAAATTCGAATAAACCTAAAAGAATACATAACATTTTATTGTATGGAATAAGTTGTTAAGTGTGAAATGTTTATTCTTGAATGTCTTACGCCTTATGGAATCTAATATTTATAAATATTAGTTAATTAGTTAGAATTATTAGTTAATTTTTTTGGTTTAATTAATTTACTATTTTTAGAGTAACCTTAAAACGGTTAAGATGGTTTTTTGGTCCAACCTATTCTGTACCTCCGCTCTCTTTTTTTCTAAAAAAAAAACAAGAAAAATAATAATTAATTATGTTGAACCAACATAAAAGACTAAAACTACAAGGAACAGCTAGTCGTTTTTTACTTTTTCAACATTTACCATACAAACGCACTAAGATACCGATAAATTACAAAAGATTCATTTATATGACAGTAATTAGACCTATATAATTAAACAAATGGGTCGAAGTAAAATAAATACCAAAATAATCTATGAAGGCACATCAGGTGGAGAGACAGTGTACTCCAAGACATACGGCAGATGAAAATGAATGTATTGTATTCAATGGACAGAGAGAAATAAAAGGCAGAAGTTGAATAAGCCATGAGCCACTATATGCGCCTGTTAAGCTAGAAGAAGTAGAAGAAGAAGGGAGGTTGAGATATAAAATTAAATATTTAGGCATATACTCTATTTTAAATTTTATTCACTTTAAGAACATGTTTCAGGATCCATATAAAGTCCATAAAGTCTTACTTGTTTAAATTGTTTCTTACTTATATACTCCCAACTTGGACTAATTTAATGTATAATGATTTAATAATTTTAATTTTCAACTTAATAAAAAAAAAAAAAAAAATACTACAAATATGAAAAAAAAATCACAAACACCATTCGAAAGAGGAGAATTGTTTTCTACGGACACATTGCTCGAATGAATTCGAAAAGAGTGAGCAAGCAGATTTTCAGCATGCAAGAAAGCATGGTTTACAGAGGTTGAAAACGACCTACGAGAAGTAGGGATCACACTGGACGACATAGAGGAACGTGTTCCGCTTAAGAAAAAACTCTAACACCAGGGTTTCCAACAACAGTCAAAACTAAAAACAAATAGCGTGGTCAGTAGATGGACGAAAAAAAAAAAAAAATCAATAAAAGATTACTTACAGAATAAATTATATACAGTTTGAATTTAAATACTTAAACCATTAGATATTTAATTAGTCCAAGTTGGTAGTCAAAAATTGATAAATATCAATAGTAGAAATTAAATTATGGTAATAAAAATTAACATTATAAATATTTATTAGAAAAACAAAATAAATCTTCAAATTTAAAAACAAGGTAAGGAAACAATAAAACAATAAACATTGTAAAAATTAAGGTATCAATTATTAAAAGAGATACCAGAATAGATACAATAATTAGATGATAAATTAATCTTATTAAAAAAAATTATGGTCTCAGATAATAATATAATTTACGGACAAAATAAACGTAAAAACTAAGTTCAAATTATATTTTGAACATTCGTATCTCATTGTAATAAAAATATTCTTCTTCAAGAAGACTATCGGATTGAATACGCAAAGTAATAGTCTGGATCTGAAAATATTGAGAGTGGAGGAATGGCGTGTGTTGGAGGGGAGGGAGTTCCAGAAATTAGATGCTCTGCCAATAAGAAGGACGGGAACTGGTTTTGCGGGAAGTTACTGATGACTTTAATGTTAATGCCTTTATAATGTAGGAAGGTGAAGTGAGGAAAGGGATTTGTAAAGGAACGAATCAAGGAAGTATTGTCGTCGGAAAAAGAAAAATAACTATTTTAATACGGTGTAGAGAAATATGTTCATGACGGATCACTAGAACGAATCTCAAGCAACAGTTCATAAGACTATATTGAATTAAAAAAATTAATGTTTTCTCTATTTTATTTTTTTATTCCTTTATTGAAATTTACAACTGTACAAAATATATACATCTAGTAAATGGCTTGATTATGATTACAATAACATGTCAAAAGTTGAAAAGAACTACTCATCAGTAGCACTTAAAAAAAAAAAAAAATCTACACTACAAGGTCTCTAGGCCATCTTCTTTTCAGACGCCTCGGAGGGTTATCGGGAATAGAATGGGAAGGAAGTTGAAGGACTAGTAGATTTGTGTGGTCATGGAGTTTACTGTGAGAGGATCTGGTTTGGGCTAAATCAGCAACATATGGGACATTAATATCTTCATGGATAAGTATGTTTGTAACAAAGTAAGGAGCATTAAGGATTTTTCGAAGGATTTTGGATTGTAAGGATTGGATACGGGAAGGATTAGAAGGTTTAGTTGAGCCCCAAAGCTCAACTCCATATGTCCAAATAGGTCTGATAACTGTCATGTAAATGAGTCTTTTGTAATAAATCGGAAACTTTGAACGTTTGTTTAGTTTTGAAGAATTCGAACACGACGAGCAGTTTTCTGTCTTTTCTGTAGTTTTAGGCTTGTATGTGGATTCCAAGTTTAACGTTTGTCCAGTTGTAGTCCAAGATGGCGGATCTGTTTAACAGGGATCCGTGGGATATTATTAAGGATACTGTAGGACAAGAAGACGAAGGGGGGGGGGGTATGAATGTTAAATTTCGTTGTTTACTACCAGTTTTTATTTAATTTTTTCGTACTATTTACTATCATCGTACAGAATATATCTTATGGACTGATTAAATTTTAATCTTAGTTCAAAAGGCTAGAAGGCGCCTTCTTTAACTCATTTTTGTTTCTTCTAATAAAGATTTAGTAGGAGCAGTAAACCCTCTTGCCTTTTGAAGGCCCGTCTACCCTACATTTAAAAAAAACATTAAGTATGATTAGAGTTTAAATAGTAAACGATTTATTCTTCAGAGATATACGCATTGGGTATACTTTAATTACTTTGCAATTAATAATAATATTTCCAAAGTGCGGTATTTAAGGCGTTAGGTATTGTCTCATTGAAGGCCATACCGATTCTGAACCTCTTTCCATCTTGAACTTGCCATTGGCCTAAACTTCACTGTTGCTAAAAGATGCTATTACAATTGCTTTCACATGTTTTCGTAATGAGGCTGTAATGCCAGCTGCTAATCCTTTAAAATCACGGCTAACTACTTAGTAATTCTGTGCTGAAATCAGTTCGAAATGTCTTGCTAAAGATTTATCTCGACTAGTTTCAAATCTCTTTACTCTGTTTTCTGAAAAATTGTTTGTTTAGAAATAAATTTCGTCGTTGAAAAATCATTGGGAAATGTTTTTATTTCATGCTCTATTTTAGGTTTAATAATGTGGTTCAGATTTCGAAATCTTATCTTATTAATACGAATGACGTAAATTTCGTTCTTCAAGCAGTTTTGAATTGAAGTGCCTGTTACGTTTATATTTTTAAAAAAGAAGGTTCAAAGTATTGCGAGTATTCGCTAATATAAATAGAACAGTAAACAGGTTTTACAATACATTTAAGGGACTTAAGCTGGTCACATTTTAAATTGTTTTGAACTGTAGGCAACTTCAAACATTAATGTATAAATGTAACATAAATTTCAAAGTTTTAATAATTTTCAACTGCGGAATGTTGATAAGATAGTTCTTATGTAAGTTATAAGAAGCAGGAATAGTTCGGAATTACCTCAAAATATGCTGCGGGGAGTTCACCAAACACTTTTTTATAACACAGGAAGACTAGTTCAAAAACTTTTAAATTTGAAAAATGAACCTCTGAAGGTGGTTTGACTTATATTTTCCTTCATTTCTTAATTAATTAATCCCACGACGGGGAAATAATTAGTCAATATTTTATTAATATATGACAATACTAGATCAAGTTATTGAAGGAAACATATTCTAAAGAAGAGTTTTCAAGTGAAAAAGGGGTGTGTAACTCGCTAGAAAATTAAATATTAGGACATAAGGAGTTGAGCTTTAAGGCTCCACTAAACCATCTCATTATGTATCACTAACAAACTTATCCTTAAAGACATTAACGTTCCATCTAAATAGGACATCTCATTTTTCCATTGAAAACAAATTCTCATATACAAAACCACCATTAAACCTATTTGGACATATGGACTTGAACTGTGGGGGACAGCAAAAATATACCATTCCTTTCATTGTATACTCCAGAACCTTTCAAATCCACTAGTCTCTCAACTTGTTACTCATTCTATTCCTAACATCCCTTCGTGACGTCTGATAAGAAGATGGTCTCGGGACCTTCACCTGCAGAACTTTCATTGAAGCGCTACCAGTGGGCATTATCTTCACAATAAATTGACATGTCATTATCATTAGTTGTAATCACATTTATTACATGTATTTTTGTGCATACGATTGTAAATAGATAAATTTAAAAAAAATCCAGAATTATAGATGAAGCTATTCCAAGCGATTTGAACTTATTCGTGCCCTTCGAAAATAAAATAGAAAATAATATCCTTCCAATTATTCCTATTTTAAATCTAAAGAAAAGAGTAGGTACTAATAATTTAGGCCTCCACCTACAGATTTTTAAAATAGTTCTTAAAACCGGTTTGCTGTTGCAGAATTGCAATTTTGAAACAAATAGAATAAAAATGTAATATATATCTTCCTTTGACTTAGTTCCAGGATCAAAAGATGCTTTCGTTATCAAAGGAATATAAATTTTTTTTTTTAAATTATTTTTCATCATCTCAATAGTTTTAATAAAAAAAAAGAATTAAAAATAGAGCTATTCTAGGTGAATTTGTTTAATTACATAAGGACGTTAATAAACATACACAGTAAGGAATTAAATAGTATAAAAAAACTTTAAATTTAAATACTGCAATACGAGATTTAAAAACTGCTTGTTGTGCTCGACTACTCTTTACTCGACTAGCGTTCAAAGCTCCCAATAAATTTTAAAAGAAATATTTACATGGTAGAGATTAGACCTATTTGGACAAACGGAGTTGAGCTTTGTGGCTCCATTAAACCTTACAATTTTTCTCGTATTGTAAGGATTGCAGAAATCAAATGTTGGACAAAAAAAATCCACTAGTCTCCCAATTTACTTCTCACTAGATTCCCGAAAACCCGCCGAGGCTTCTGAAAAGAAGGTGACCAATGAACTTTCTGATGCTACTAATGAGTAGTTCTTTAAAGTCACAGACATGTAATTTTAATAGTTTTACATTTACTTAATTTATATATTGTTTACAGTCGTAAATATCAATTAAGTATAAATCAAATAGCAAAGTAATTAGCAGAAAAATGTGATATGTGTTTTCCTTTGTACCTAAATTAATTGATGCTCTCGTTATCAGAGAAAAAAATAATAATCAGTAAAAAAAAAAATAATAAAAAATAAATAAAATAAATTTAAAAATTATTTGTCACCATCTTAATAGTTTAAAAAAAATCACATTTAAAAAATAAGACATTTCCAGGAAAATGATTTGAAAATTATAAAGAGGTTAATATAAATACAAACTTTAAAATTAAAAATTTCAACAAAATTACAATTTTAATATTTGAATTTCAATATTTAATAAGACTAAAACGACAAGAAGCTGCCCGTCGTTATAGACTACTTCAACATTTACTAGACAAATGTTCAAAGCTCCCAATTAATTACAAAAGACTAATATACATGACTGTGATTAGACCTATTTGGACGTACGGAGTTGAGCTTTGGGGCTCCACAAACCACCCAATTCATCTCGCATCCAATCCTTACAATCCGAAATCCTTCGAAAAATCCGAAATGTCCCTTACTTTGTCACCAATAAACTTATCCAGAAAGATCTTATTGTTCCATATGTTACAGATTTAGCCCAAACCAGATTTCTATCCTTTCATAGTAAGCTCCATAACCACTCAAATCCCCTAATTTCTCAACTTGCTTCCCACACAATTCCTGATAATCCTCCGAGGCGTCTGAAAAGAAGATGGCCCAGAGACCTTCTACTTTAGAATTTTTACTGAAGTGCTACTGATGAGTAGTTCTTTTCAAGTTTTGTCACGTTATTGTAATAGTTTACAGCACATTTGCTTGATGTATAAATATTGTACAGTTGTAAATTTTAATAAATTGTTATTAAAAAAAAATTAATAAATTTATATTATGGTGTTCAAAAGGTTTATAAAGAATGAGCTTATGGGATTGTAATTGGAAGATATAAAACAAAAATTAGCTTTTCAAGAATTTTACCAAAAATGGGTAAGAGTGATAGATGACTGAATGGATGGGAATTCTGGTGTATTTTTGAGTTAGGTATAACCTTGACTCTTAAATTTACAATAATTTTTTTTTTTCATGAGCCGTAAGAAAGTTGAAATAAATGGGGAGAGCCGAATCTAATAAAAGAACCGAAATCGAAGAAGAAATAAGAGTGGAATGATGGAAATGAATGATGAGTTAAAAGAAATAATCGAATGGCGAAGGCATTATTTACATACGTTCGTTCGAAATTATTCGGTTAATATTGCATGGAAATATAAATGATTTCATCCGGAAGATAAATAGTAATTTATTTAGGTTTGAGTATGCAGTATATCAAGTAAATATTTCCAAAAAAGTCAAACTAATTTCTGAAAATTTTCATTATTGCTGTGGTTCTATCATGAAATAACAAATGGTGGTAAATAATGATTTTTTTTACTGAACCTTTAAATTTTGTTTATAGAAGGTAGACAATTTGGTACGCAAATGAAATATATTACATTTATTATTATTATTTTTTTTCTAATTTGTTATATTTATATATTTTTCCGCATATACCTCAAACCTACTATTTAGGTGCTCTAGAGAGTTGACGTTACTAATTGGTAGTCGAATGGGAAAAATATATAGACATTTTTATTCATTGGATTTTTATCTTTTCTGAGGGGCTGAATACGAATTCTACCTTGTGTAAGTACTGAACAATCTCGATAATCCGGCCCTCCGATCGTTCGACACCCCCAGTAATCCGGCCCTTCCATGAGAATCCCATATCCATCACTTCCGGCGAGTGCTTGTTTGAATACTTCATTCGAAAACGGCGGCGGTATACAAAAATTTCCAGAGAAAATTTAAAACAGCCATATTGGGACAAGGTTTCCGGTTTTTACAAGAGATAAAACGTGTCATCAGATCATTCAGCTGACTAACCTTTTCAAGATAAATTTACTTCTAAAATTCAAGTGTTGGGTTTAAAACAAGTCTACTAGAAAAGCTATTATCTGTAGTCTACTACCGAACAAACTTTCTTTCATAGGAATGAAGATACGGCTTCTGGCAGAAAATTATCAAAAGATCGTCTGGCCTTCTAGTGGCCAATGCCAGTTCCATGAATTAGGTCAGCAAACTAGATTTTTTTCTTCTGAATAACTTTAAATATTTGTCAAATATGCAATCATTTTTTATGTTTTCTTTTTTTTTTCTTCATCCCCTACAGTAACCCGACATTTTCGAAAATTTGATAATCCTCTTGTCCCATATGGTCCTATTCATGCCTATTGAGAATTTTTGAAAAAAAATATTATTGTTGTGATTCTATATGAAATAATAAACTATAGCAAACTGTGGCTTTTTTTTAAAGCTTATAAATTCTGTTTAACTAAGGTAAACTTAAATTAAATATAAAATACATTTTTTTTTTTTTTTTTTTTTTTTTTTATTTTTTTTTTTTTTTTATTTTTTTTTTTTTAGCCTAACTAAAATATATACGGTGACGTTACTACTTGAACCTCAAACGAGAAAAATAAAGAAATTTCCACATTTGATTTTTATCTTTTTTTGGACGCTGATGTGAATCCACTTTGTATAAACTAAAGCATTCCAAAAAAAAAAAAAAAAAAAAAAATCAAAATTATGCCAATTTTTTCTCTTAGTGACTGCACTGAAGTAAATAGGGTCTATTATTACATTTGTAAGTCAAGTTCAAATCATTGAAGCAATTAAATTTTATGATCGCAAGATAGTTTAACAACTAGGCAACATTGTTGTAAAATACATAATTGGTGATATAGATTGCACAACTCGAGAACTTCGTAATTTCGACGACACTAAAACCTTATCGCTGTTGGGTGTTGCGATATTTTTTTTCTTTCTCGTTTCGGAACTAGATCGTGTCCTTTTTATCTCTTGATATTGTTCGAACTCAATCAAATGTACATCTCTGTCCTGTGGGTTCCTTTTCCTTTCTTGAAGTTGCAAAGAATGCGAATTGAACCCAGTTTTTCTTTTATAATTTAAGGAATACCAGTTACAATGATCTTAAAATAAATAGAATGAGAAAATTGATAAAAGAAAGTAAAATAAATAAAACAAAAACAAGTATGAAGAAACAGATGAATAAATAAAAGGATTAACATAAATTTAAAAAAAATGCAAAACAATAATAAAATAAAATGAGTGAAATAAATAAAAGGAATAAAAAAAAAATAATAAAAAGGGTAAAATAAAACGAGTATAATAAATAAGTCATAAATAATTGCGCATCAAGTTGTCTTCTTCTTTTTACTAAGAATTAACCTTATCCTAGAATATTGTGATAATTTATCAAATACGCTATATTTTATAGGATATCCTATTTAAGCGATCTATGATTGCTATTTAGGTTTCTCACTACCCTAAATTGTTTGGTATTTTATTAGATGATATTTGTCATTCCAAATGATAACTTGTTCTAAAGGACAAATAGAAGATTCTAGAATAAAGTTTGTTGAGATTTAATTTTTCTAAATTTATCATTTAGCTTCTTTATTTATAATTATAAAGGTACATTTATTTATTTTTAAAAGACTACTTCAACTTTTACTAGACAAACGTTCAAAAGACTCCCAATTAATTACAAAAGACTCATATACATGACTGTGATTAGACCTGAATGGACATACGGAGTTGAGCTTTGGGGCTCCACTAAACTATCCAATTCATCTCGTATTCAATCCTTACAACCCAAAATCCTTCGAAAAATCCTCATTACTTCTTACTTTGTCACCAATAAATTTATCCATAAAGATCTTAATGTTCCATATGTTGCTGATTTAGCCCACACCTATCCTTTCGTAGTAAGATCCACAACCACTCAAATCCGTTAGTTTCTCAACTTGCTTCCCCCTCCATTCCTGATAATCCTCCGAGGCGTCTGAAGCGAAGATGGCCTAGAGCCCTTCTAGTGTAGATTTTTTAATAAAGTGCTACTGATGAGTAGTTCCTTTCAAGTTTTAACATGTTATTATAATCGTTGTAAATACATTTATTATGTATTTTATACATTTATACAGTATATATTTTGTACACTTGTAAATTTCAATAAATGTATATAAAAAAAAAATAATCTTTGGATTTATTTGAAAATCTGAATTAGTATATTCTGGAAAGTACATCGATTTCCTTCAAGGTCCTTCCCATCATTATTTTCTCGACAAAAGATTTTATGGATGGCAATAATTCATTTATAATCTTTTTTTTTTTTTTATCGCTATCCGGTAATTAAGATTGCATAAAATTATATTCAGTATAAAAGAAAAATATTTTCACAGTAATAAAGAAAATAAATGGTCTAATTTATACCACGGTGACGAGTCTATTCTCACAAAATGTACAATGAAACTAAATATATTATCATCTAGACTAGATACAAAATGAAGTAAAAATAAACAAAAAATAAATAAACACAAAAAAATGTTAAATAACAAAAAACACACTATATGTACAATAGAAAATTTTGATCTACATTTTCATCACAGGATATGTATTAAAATTTAAACTGTTGGAGTTAAATTTATGATTTAAAGTAAGATCCTAATTGTAAAAGTATACTTATTTTCCATTACAAATTCTAGCCATAACTTTCTTTTATATGTTCCACTCAATTTTTTTATAGAGATTAAATGCTTTTTAGCGGTCCAAATCTTCGTGTTTATGAAGTTGATTTTCTAAAACAACACGATGACGTTGAAGGATTTTTATATACCATTCAAAAACACGAAAAACGCTTTTTTTGTGTTCGATGACTGGAATTAGTATCATATTTATAACCAGAGGCAGAATATTTCAGCTCTTCAAAAATGTAAATTATACATTAAGATATACATGTGACTATATATTTAGAGAAGCATGAATAGAAAAATTGTTTCATGTTTATTAGACTTTTAATGATATTCCGTTAATCCATGTTGAACAGATCCGTTACTTAGGACTCTTGGTCTTGACAAACGAATAGCTTGGAACTCACATACAAGACTAAAACGACATGAAAAGGCTCTTCGTTTTCGAATTCCTGAAAACATTTACTAGACAAGCGTTCAAACCTTCCGATTAACTACAAGACACTCATTTACGTGACAGTAATGAGTGTCCTCAACTCCGTATGTCCAAATAGGTCTATTTGGACATACGGAGTTGAGCTTTGGGGCTGCACTAAACCTTCCTATCCGTATCGCATCCAATCCTTACTATCCAAAATCCTTCGAAAATTTCTCCTACTTTGTCGCATACAAATTAATCTATAAAGATCGTAATGTTCCATATGTTGTTGATTTAGCCCAAACCAGATACCTATTCATTCAGAATACACTCCATAACCATACTAACTCCCTAGTATCTCAACTTCGCATTATATTCCTGATAACAATCCGAGACGTCTGAAAAGAATATGACCTAGAGACCTTCTGCTATAGAACACTTATTAAATTACCACCAATGAGTGGTTGCTTAAAATGTTATTGACATCTTAATGTACTCATTTCCATGCACATTTACTAGATGCATAACTATACAGTTGCTAATATCAATAAAACTATGAAAATTCTTTTATTAGAATGTAGAAACACAGAAAAATTGATTCTTACCTGGAGGTGGGAAGAAAGTTTTCCCAAAACATCTGTTAAAGTCTAGCAAATTAATAACGGAGAGCGAAATTGGGCTTTAAAGATATATAATGTTAATTTTAAAAAAAATATATATATTGAAAGCACTCTAAACTAGGCCGCTTTTGTAAAAATGTGTGGACTGAGGTCGCCTTTAATGGAAGTAACGATGCCCCAGGTTTTCTTGATGTCCGTTGATTGGTTTGCCGTCATCTCCACTGCTTACCTTTTTCATTTAATTTCTTCATTTTTTTTTTTTTTTTTTTTTTTTTTTTTTTTTTTTTAATTAAGGCCATCTAATCTCTGTGGGAGATGTTTTTCTGCTGAAAACTAGGTGAAGGAGACGCCGTTGGCAGTGAAAACTAAAAGAGATCATTGCTTTGATAAGAAAAAAAAATTGTTAATATAAAAAATAAATTATCACATCAATCTTGAGTGGTAAACATTTTTGAAAACAAATGTTTATCTATCTAAAATTAGCTACTAGGGTAGGTGATGATAAACAAATTGCTTTTATTAAAATTGAGTCTCTGACCTCTCAGATGAAATAGGTAAATATTTCCAATTAATTTAGTTTTCTTTTTTTTTTGGATAAGTATATTAGTGACAAAGTAAGGAGCATTGAGGATTTTTTGAAGGATTTTGGATTGTAAGGATTGGATACGGGATGAATTGGATGGTTTAGTAGAGACCCAAAGCTCAACTCCGTACGTCCAAATAGGTCTAATTACAGTCCTGTAAATAAGTCTTTAGTAATTAATTGGGCGCTTTGAAAGTTTGTCTAGTAAAGTTGTCTGTAACGACTAGCAAGTTCTTGTCGTTTTAGTCTTATATATGGATTCCAAGTAATATGCTTGTCCAAGAAGAATCTTGGGTAACCTAGGTCCTAGGATCTGTTCAACAGGGATTAGTGGAATATCGTTAAAATATACTGTAGGGCAGGAAGTCGTAGGTTTACGACGAAGAGTAACTTTTATGTGTAATTTTTTTTTTCTCTAACTTTCAAAATTTAACATTTTTACACGCTCTAGCTCTGTTGGTGTTGCCCGAATCGAAACTTAGGCAACAGTTTTCTAATCAGAAATTGATTGGAGAATATAATTTTTTAGTAATATTTGTCGCTGCTACTTACCGTTTAGGAGCTATAATTGGGTTGAACGAAAAAATTCACCTTTGGAACCCCTACTTCGTTTCAATATTCTTTATTTCGAGTAATGATTAATTGTTTATTTAATTATTATTCGATCCTTTTAACTCTAAAATGTTTTTTTTTTCTCATTTATTGATATTTACAACTGTACGAAATAATATAAATTAAGTAAATGTGTTGATAGTGAATAAAATGACATGTAAATAACTTGTGAAGAACTACTCACTAGTAGTACTTAAATAAAATCTACACTAAAAAGTCTCTAGGCCATCTTCTTTTCAGACACCTCGGAGGATCATCGGGAACGGAGAGGGAGGCAAGTTGGGAGACTAGTGGATTAGAGGGGTTATGGAGCTTACTATGGAAGGATGCATATCCGGTTTGGGCTAAATCAGCAACATATGGAACATTAACGTCTTTATGGATAAGTTTATTGGTCACAAAATAAGGAGCATTGAGGATTTTTCGAAGGAATTTGGATTGTAAGGATTGGATAAGAGATGAATTGGATGGTTAGGGGAGCCCCAAAGCTCAACTCCGTACGTCCAAATAGGTCTCATCACAGTCATGTAGATGAGTCTTTTGTCATTTATTGGAAGCTTTGAACGTTTGTCTAGTAAAAGTTGAAGTAGTCTGTAACGACGAGCAGCTTCTTGTCGTTTTAGTCTTGTATGTGGATTCCAAGTAAGACGTTTGTCCAAGTGGAGTCCTAGGTAGCGGATCTGTTTAACAGAGATTAGTGGAATTTCATTAAAGGATACTGTAGGACAGGATGTCGTACGTTTACGACGAAGGGTATAGGTTATTTGATGGGATTTTTTTGGATTTATTTTAATTCTCCAATTTCGACAACATTTTTAAATGTTAGTAATATGAGATTGAAGTGATTGGGATGCAATGAAAGGATTATTATTTACTGATAACACACATGTGTAAGCGGCATAAGTGGTGAGGACAGTGAATTCTAAAATGTAAATTTGGAAAAGCAGTGAATTTATTTTAATTGATTTGTTTTGCTTTTTCAACTTCTATTTAAAGTATTTTTTGAAATAGAATTATTTTTTAAACCGAGGAATCGGTATCGAGTTTAGAGAATCAATTTTTTGGTACGGTATCGGTGTCAAGGTTCAAAATCTTTTGGTACTGACACATCACTGATATATATTATTATTTATTTATTGATATGATTGTATTTAACATTTGATATGGTATTTTAACAAATAAAATGGCAGTATATATTATGAATAAATAGTTGGGATATATACTAACTCATAAATGGGAATTTATTGCCATAGAGAACATAAACCACAGCCGTGTCATTACCTAAAAATGAAAAAGACAGCCGCTCCGTCGGAGCCAAGACGTAAATACAATGACACGAATCAATACCACTCAGGAGACATGAGATGGTTCGTATTTCGGTTCAGACATTTTTCCTTTTCTTTTTCCACCGCTATATTTTACGATTAGATGTCGTATGGTTTTCTAGATAAGCGGAAACGCCAATCGACGTTCAATAACCTCGATGTATAGACAAACAGATAGACAGCGAATGCTTATTAAACGTGTCTAATCGTTTAGATTAACGTTAGTTTATAGGTGTTCTTGCAATGTCAATGTCTTTGTGAATAAATTGAGGGCTCAATAATAATTCGAATATACTCTTATTGACTGTCATTTTCATTCACGTCTCAATTCCTTACACATTTTGTTTTTTACTTTTCTATAAATGTATATTAAATGTTATATCTGAACTGAAAAAAGAAATAAAAAATTTTCAATTGTCGAGTAAGAGAAAAAATAATGTATTAAAGGGGATTAGTAAAATAATTCCAGAATCACAAGAAAGCAGAATTTTTTTTTTTAAACTCTAGCAACATAAAAAACAACTAGTGGAATTAATTCTAAAGTGGCATAATGAGATTTTAATGTGAGGGATACACAACAAAATATGTTAAAATGATGAGTTATTCTACTGTATAATAAAGTCGTATAAATTAAAAACACTAATATATATTCATTATTTCTAGTATATTACATTAATATACTTTTATTATCATTTGTCATAAAATGCTAAGTGTTTCTTAATGGTGGTTTTTTTTTTTTTTCTCTAAAATTGAAAAATAAATTTTTGAGGTGAAATAAAACAAAACAGTATACCATGGTGTATGAATATGACTCACTAACTGTACATGTAATACCTAATGACCATAGTATTATTCACTAATTATGTTATTATAAACATTACGAGGTTAGTATGCCGATCTCATCGCCATTTTTTCGATACCTTCTTATAAAGTCTCAGTACCAAATTGATTGCCAAGAATCTGTTTTTCTAGGATTTTTTATTTTACATTTTTATAGGAAAAATGACAAAACTTGATGTTTTTTGTTTTTAATTATTTTCATCAACAAATACTAGTATTTTATATTGTCACAGCCATTTTTAATGGTTATAGATTGTACACATCCAATTTTAATTTATATAAAAAATGTATATTTATGAAAATAAAATAAAATTATTACAAACAATTTTGAACCTGAAGCTTACGAATCTTTTTTTTTTTTTTTTTTTTTTTTTTTCATAATTTATTTATATTCACAACAAATAAGTAAGTAAATATGCAGTAAAATTATCACAACGAGATGTACATAACTAGTAAAGAACTACACGTTAGTAGCATTTCAATAAATGTTCTACATTAGAAACACCTATGGCCATCAGCTTTTCTGACTCCTCGGAGGGTTGTAGGGTATCGAGTGAGAAGCAAGTTGGAAGATTAGAGGATTCGAGTACAAGTTATACAAGAGTAGTTTTCGTGTTTGGGCTCAATTCGTAACATATGGGACCAATAGATCGTCGTAGATATGTATATTTGAGACATGAAAGAGATCGTAGAGGATTTTACGAAGGATTATTAATTTTAAGGATCGGATACGAGAAAAATTGGTTTAGTGGAGCCCTAAGCTCAACTCCGTATGTCCAAATAGGGCTAATCACTGGAAGCTTTGAACGTTTTTCTAGTAAATGTGGGGTAGTCATGGAAGCTCTCGTATGTGTATTTCAAGTATGACATTTGTCCTGTTGGATGATGGGCTGATTGGGTGGCGGAACTGTTCAATGTGGATCAGCGGAATATTATATAATAATAATAATAATAAAAATGAAATAATTCTTATTCACGATATAATCAGGCTGAAGATTCCAAGGTCCACTCATTACCTCACTAATGCGTAGTAAAGCAGGGTTTAAGATCTCGTTTGCTTTAACAGCGTAATAGGAACGTAAAAGCGCTGTACACTCAAACATAGAGGCTTAAGCAAGCGTACACCGTAAAATTTTACTGTAGGACTCCAGACTATTGGGAAATCGAAGAGGATTAAAAGGGTGATTGGAGATAAGAACTGAGTCAGAAAATTGAAAAAGTTCTAAAGAAATTATTAAAATTTATCTGCTATAAAGTCAAGGACAGAAGGTATATTAACACCTACAACAATAGAGGTAAAGTGGGACGTTAATTAAGACCCTCATTGATTTAGATTGGAAGGGTTGGCGTTAGTTTTGGATGTGCTGTTACAGCTGGGTTATATTCGTTTAACATATACAAATATTAAGATAAAAAAAAAAAAAAAAAAACTAACTCAAATTTAAAAAATATATATATAAGATGGATAATAAATTAAAATTTATATCACAAATATAAACTTATAAGCTCAAATTTATACAATATTTAGAATCAGATTGGAGAACCCCGAACTAAGCTCCTTTGCCACGTATTGGGGATTCCAGTAGGTCCCAAGACATTGTGCCGACCAAGATTACACAGACTCGTGAGAATATCTACATAGTAATTAGGACAAACATTGTTGTATTCAAACTTGTGTTATGTTTGCTAAGATTTTCTTTTTTAATTTATTTTTTCATTCTATAATTAAATAATAATAAAAAAATACATAAGAAATTATCGCGAAAAAATAAATCATATAATAGTGAAACTAATCGTTAACTTAATCCTGTTCACAGATGCAAATATATAAAAAGAGAATTACTAGGAAAATCATTTTCGCCGGAGCAAATATTATTTATACAATACAAATATTAAAAGAAAACACTATGTATAAAATATTTATATTTAACGATTCAGTTGTTCAAAAAAATAAAAACGTCTTATTTACAAAGATTTGATGCCAAAATAAAGATTAAACAAAAACGCAAAAGAATAATAACAGTACTACTTTTCATAACATTATAACTGACACTATAAAAGAACATTGAAACCGGCATATTACTATTGCATAGTGTACCGTAGTGTACTGCTGTCGAATAGTGTAGGAAAATCATAGTTTGCCCGACAGATTGAATGTTGAGAATTGCTAGGGTTTGTTACAAAATATCCTACCACTTCATCACGACATTCCACCTAAAGTTCGACAAAATATGATTTTCCAACACCATGGTGCTCTTCCACATTTTTCGACAGCAGTACATAAATGAATAAACCAACGATACCCCACATGGCTTGGTATAGAAGCCTTCCCCATTGTAAAAACAAACTCATCTGTCCATAAAATTCACCCCAAAAAGTGGTATCCTTCAATATCATCTGCAAACAGAAGCCAAAGGCAAATTTGAAGTCAATTTTGATTATTCAGTTTTAAACGTACATTGAAAACCTAATAAAATAAATCCTAAATAATAATAAAACATAAATAAATGTGAAATCCTTTGATCTGGTTTCGCTTTATTGAAAGTTTTCCTTTATTTTCTATTAAACAAAAAAAATTTCTTTGCTTCTTATTCCAATGAAGAGTTTGTTATGTTAAAGTTCACATTTCCACTAAGCGATTACCATAATATCTTATTTACACAAGTAACTGATTTGTATGCCAGATGAAAACACCATGTTTTTCAGGTTTTAAAAGTAAATTTAAACTCCAAGAAATCGATACGTAATCATTGATTTGATCACACTATATGAAAGTTGGTTAAATTTGCAGGTTTTTGTGAGATTTAAGGTTTTGTGTATAGTTTTTTCGAAAAACGATGAGCGTTGAGGTATTATAAGACATTGTAAGTTCCCTAAATAAGGTGAAGATCAAGCTGTTATTTAGATCCCAAGTTTGTAAAATTCAAGGTTACATTTGCTCTGGTCTTATAGAAAATTTAATGCTTAATCTGAAAATGTGGCCAACATTTGAAACATATTTAAACGAAATGGAGATATTACAGCTTTTAAGATAAAAAACGTGTTTTTCTCAACAAAGTCTTTGAATTATTGTATATCTGAAACGGATTGGAATAGAAAGGTGAGGTCTGCGACATTTTTCTTCATTATTGATCTAGTTTCACCCACTTTTTTTTAATTTATTTTATTTTATTTTATTTTTTCTTTATTTTTTTTTTTTACATTGAGAGGGACTCACCGTGTATATTTTGCAACTTGCTAGTTCAGACATTTCAGAATGTTTTATTCATCAGTTAAGGGCAGCTAGAGCTCTAGTTATAAAACGTGGGAGTCATCTTTTACTTGAAGATATTCCGCCTTTAAACCATCTCCATTATCTCTGAAGAACGCCTGTTTGAAATATCTCTTCATCGATTCCCTTCTTTATTTCATTGTGACCCTCCATGTCTTCTCTATCGATTTTAGGACCAGACGAGATTATCTTCTTTATTATTCCATCCGATCACTATCCAACTTTTAATTTGTACGAAACATGCTTATCCTCCATCCTCTTTTGATGGTCAGGCACATATTCTTTACCAGTCAGGTTTACAGGGATTCCCACTAAACAGAAAGTTGCATGGCAGCCCTATCTCTTGATCCAATATCTTCGCTGGGTTCAGTTTGGACAAATCGTTTACAGCTGATCTGTGGACCATTCGAAAGATGTGCC
Source organism: Euschistus heros (assembly GCA_003667255.2). Classification (NCBI taxonomy): domain Eukaryota; kingdom Metazoa; phylum Arthropoda; class Insecta; order Hemiptera; family Pentatomidae; genus Euschistus; species Euschistus heros. The sequence continues at coordinate 487,075 of RCWM02000019.1, forward strand.
CGTCCCAGTCTGATGGTGAGAGACAACCTTGGATAAACACTTAGTCATTGTTCGGTTCATTAGTGCCACCATCCATCAGACTGTGGATGAAGGGCTGTAGGTCAGGTATTTCGGATCCCGAGTTTCATACAGTTTTTTTTGTGACAGTCTGCTATCAAAGTTTATACCTAAATCCGAATGCAGTTCTAGAGGAAATCCAAAACTGCTGATGAGTAAAACGTCAAGGCAAGCTTACGGTGACTGCCAACAGCATTTCATTCTAATTTCGTCGTTATATTTATACTTAATTATAAATTAATTTTGTTTCACTATTTAAAATTGATAAAAGCTTTATGGCAAATAAATACTGATAAGTTTACTTTATTATTTATTATTTTTTTTAAGCTATAATTAAGTACCTAAAATTGCCATAAAAAATTTTGTATGAGGAGGGGGTGAAGCGAATTTACAAAATACTTAAAATCACGTCATTAAGATCAGTTGATAATTAACGACCCCCACCCCCCAAAAAAAGGTCTGTTGTCCAGAAAATATTAATTCAACTCTTGCAGAGTAGCTTTTATAAATTTATGTTTTTTATATTAAATTATTAATTTGTTATTGTAATTTATTATTCAATAATATAATTATTGCTGGCTTATTTCAAACGAAGGTTTCTAACCTTTCGTAATAAATTCACTTCAAACTCAAACCCGCCAGTTTTTCAACTCTCTTCCAATACAATTCTCTCAAATTTACTTAATATCTTTATGAAGCTGTAAATTTCAATAAGTAAATACATACAAAACAAATTTATGCCAAGAACGAAGATTTAATCAGTAAAAATGTTCTTTGTCCATTTAAAAAAACACTTTATATAACTCAATTTTGAGTATGGCACCCAGGTCAGCTTTATTAACTTGGCCAATTCTTTCATTCAACATATTTCCTCACCCTCCGATCCTATCTTTCAGATAAAGTATTTAAAATTAACCAAAACTCTGCATACTCACCCATCTTTCCTCAGACTGCTGGTATTCCTCAAGGTAGTATCCTCGGTCCCATTCTTTATACCGTATATACAGCTGATATCCCAACTCATCCTAATACTATCCTCAAAACCTATGGTGATTACACAAGCGTGTTATCAGTCAACGATGATCCATTTGCTGCACCCCCGACACTCCAGTCAAATATCACTTCCCTTGAAGAATGGTGTCATAACTGGAGAGTTAAGATAAATCTTAGCAAATCCCAGCAAATAACCTTTACCCTGCGTCGAAAACCTTCCTTATCCTGTCCTTCTGTATACTTTACACACTCCTCATCGAAATCCACTGGTTGCACAACTTGCTTCCCAGTCCATTCCTGGCAATCTCCCGAGGTGTCTGAAAAGAAGATGGCCTCGGGATCTTCTTCTTTTGTAAATATTTCATTAGAGTACTACCATTGGGTTGTTCCTCAACTAGTTCTCAGTATCATTATTGTTTACATGATGTACTTGTAATACAGTTGTAAATTTCTATGATAAAAGGATAAAAAACAAAACAAACTTAATTATAATTTTTATCTCTATAAAACAATAGTTATATCTGTAAATTAAAAAATGTAGTGGGATCTGAGACATGGCGATTAAAATACTGTTATTTGGGTTCTGTACTCGGCCGTACTGTGTGGGCACAGGAAAAAGCGCATAATTGTGCTCGTCAATGTGAAAGCGATAATGTCAATTAGGTGCATAACATAATTAATTTATAAAAAAAACTTTAATATTCTATGTCAATTAAATTAATAAAGCTTTTATATTAAAATACAGTGGAACTTAGACATAACGAACCTCAAGGGGAACGAGAAAACTTCGAACTATCGAGAATTTCGATTTATTGAGGTGATTTATGACTGACTTCGATAGTTAGAGGTTAGTGGTTTATAATAAAATACTCAATGTAACTATAGAAAATATGTACATATTTTATTGAAGTAATAATAATGAAAGAATAATTATTAAATTCTTGAAAAATTTAAGCGGAAAAAATCAGAAGTAGTAGTTTGTCTGAAACCGACACCTTGTGTAAATCCTCGAAAATTCGGTATATCAAGGTCTTCTTAACCAATCCTTCGATATGTAGAGGTAAAAATAACATAGGAATGGTAAGCAGGTTCAAGGGGAATAGAAAAACTTCGATTCATCAAGAAATTAGCCATATCGAGGTTCCACTGTAATAATATTCGGTATAATCACAATTATGTGGTTATCAACTAGATTTATATAATAAAAAAATAATGCCTCTGCGTATGGACGTTTTAATTTTTATTAGATGATGCATAATATGTTTTTTTTTATTATGATTTTGCGAATATTCTATTGTTTTCATCATTGTCACAAATCACAATACAACAGCGGCCATATCTCCTCAGTTTCGACGACTATTGTTTTTTTAAGAGAATGTTTATTGCCAAGATACGGTCTATTTTCGCTGGGGCTATTCTCGGAGCGCTTGCAGATTCTAGATGAAAAGATCTACGATTTCTTGTAATTAAAAGAATTACAACGGGCTGTAATAGGGAATGATACATAAATGTTAGCACGAGGTTCGGATATGATTAGTTAAAAATAGTTGGTAAAAGAATCATAAAGATAAGATTAAGGACGTCTGATTTACATCAACAATTTAAAATGCAATAATTAATTACATTGTTATGTTGCAGGAATAAATTAAAAAATTACAATTAATTAATTTGTCTAAAGTTTTATCTTCATTAATCAGACAGTAGCCATTGCCTTGGCACGTTCTGATCAAACACATCGAAACATTATGCTGCAAACATCAAATCACGGAAATAAATATTCCTTTCAAGTGTTTGTCTAAAATGTAAATTTAGTAAAAAAAAAAAAAAATAATAAAAAATACATAAATAAATAATAGGATACACGTAATATATGCAAATTTATCTATTTCTTTTTTATAAAATTCATTTGCAGTATGAAGTCACTGAATCTGAGTATGAAGTTTACATACGAAGGGTTTTGTTTGATAACAATTATTGATACTATTTTATCTCATTCTTGTTTTAGAGAATTAGTTATTAACAACGGGACTCGAATTTGAGTTCTGGAGTTAGTAAATCTAACCTATCATAATCCATAAAAATTATAATGATTTTTTTTCCGTAAATTGTCACAAAAAAAAAAAAAAAAAATCAACTTCTTTTTTATTACAACTACCACAATTGATCATGGATATGTGAATATTATCTGCTGGTTCTGATAAGGACACTGCCTGCAAATTTTTGATTTACATAACTTTTTCATTCAAACCAATATAGTTCCTAAAAGGTAGGCCCTAGCAACAAATGTTATATATCAAAAATATTTTCCATTGAATTTCTGAACAGGAAATCGTCAAATTATTCGAGCAGCACCAGAAGAGCTAGAACATGTCAAAATTTGACATTTTTGAGTCTGAAAAAAAGTTATACATTTTGAGGAAAAAAAAATTACGCAAGAAAACTATAGACACCTTTCCAAAATCCATTTCAATACAGAATTTGAGATAAAAATTACTTTTTTTTAACAAAAAAAAAATATTCACTTATGTCTCAGTTTCAATTCCATTAAGTTTTATTTTTATTCATTAATTCCTTATTATGTATTTTTTAAAGGTAATTATTAAACATCTTATAATGTGTTACCGGTGCACAATGGCTAATTTGAATATCCCCATCTAAAATACTTAAATTTTTATTTTAAACAGGAATATTTTTCAATGTATCGAACCGTGCTCCATTACCTCCTTTCTTTCCTCTAGTCTGATCTCTCAAATTGTCATTTCATGATAAAATTGGTAATGGTATTCAATACGCTGAAAAAAATTCAAGCTATTATACAGTAGACAAGCTAGACATTATAAAGTAAGATAATTAGATTTTTTTAAATTTAAATTTTCGATTCTTTAACATAAAATAGTTCTAGTAAATGCTAGGAATGATAGATAAGAAATTGCTATGACTAGTATACAGGGTGAGCCCCTCAGTTAGGGGTGAACTAAGACTCAGTTACTTGAAGTCAAACAACCATCCATCTACATTAGTTAGGTAAAAAGCTAGGCCGGGCTTGTAACCTTGGAGGGGGTCTAAGTTTATCCTCAACTATCGGGACTTAGTAAACAGTTCACTGACAGGAAGTCCTTAATTTTCACCACTCAATTAAATGCTTCACTCACATTTAAAACTATAATTTGACGATGTCTAAATAAAATAAAAAACAATTAAATTAAAACTTTTTGTACATAATATTATAACTGAAATATGGCGCCGACAAAAAAACAAACTTCAGACCTATCATACAGACTACCTGTTACTTCAACCACGTGAATTATAAGACGTTTGGACTTATATCGACAATTTTTACAAGCACTGTATTATAGGATGCAGCGAAAAAAATAAGTTTGAGAATCTGAGAATCCCTGATAGGGGAAAAGAGGCGAAATTGGCTAAACAAATTGTGTAAAAATTTCTTTCTGAAAAAAAAAATTATATTCTAATCGTTAACAATCCATCACTCTACATTATTTAAATTATGTTGAAAACATATTTTCCAGTTTTAGATGAGATACAAACAAATGAAATGGCGAGAACCTACCACCTATAAATCAAATAAGCGTAACAGTGGGACGGGTTCATAAGAACTCAAGGAAGCTTCTTTCACGATATGACACGAATAAGGAATTTATAAATATTGATGACACGCGACTTTAGAACGATGATCCAAATGCTCAAAATTATAGGAGTTGTTTTCAGATCACACTGACTGAAAAATATTGCTTTACAAATAATAAAACATTTTTTGTATTTTAGCATTTTTGTTCAAACCTAATTTTCACATATCCAATTTTACCCAATTTCGGCAATATTCCCGAGTCAGGGTTTAACAGATTCTCAAACTTTTGTTTTAGGTCGTTTTTACTCCACTATATTGTGCAAGGTTTTTACTATATTCTTTGTTCATAAGTACTAAATAGTACTATTAAAAGTATTCCTGTGTTTTCAACTATCTTACCTAGCAAGTAACTGGATTTGTGATGCCGGTACTGCTTTGATTTTGAGGAAAAGAACTCTTCGCATCCAATTTTTTCGTTCCCGCAAATAAGGTAAGTCGAACTTATTATTAAATGGGCTTCCAAATCAAAACTGTTTCGATAGGGATAGATATAGGGAAAAACTAAGGGAAATAAAGGTCCTTGTGGGTACCAAGGAGGTGAGGGGGAGGAGAGTATGGAGCGAGGAAGAAAGAAGAATGCAGTCTGAGAGAATGAAGAAGAGGTGGGAGGAGAAGAAGAGGGAGGGACGTGTGGGGAGGAAATGATTTTAACGTGGTCTATAAGGCCGTTTCGTGTAAAAAAAAAAAAAAAAATGGGCTGTTGATTCGAACAAATCATAATCTAATGGTACAATATCTAGGCTACATGCTAGATCAGATAAAACGATTATACTTGCAGTTCCTATAATATTTCCTTAGTCAAACGATAACGATGTGCAGATGTACGAAATGGCTTGGTTCCTTTTGACTGAAGTGGGGTACTTTACACTCAAAAATGTATAAATTTTGCCAAGCTGCTCACAGTAGAGGTTTGATCCCCATGCTCGTCCATCAGGAACAAGCTTAAAATGCAAAACGCCTTAGATGTTCCACCAAACACAAAGCATCACTTTTTTTCCCAGACAGATCCAATCGAAAAAAAAAGTGGCAGTATTCTGATTTATAACTGAATCTCATTCTATGGTAAAAATGTCTTCAGTGACAGCTTTTTCGGCGACTTTTCTACTTTTATTTTCTCTTCTGGCATTTCACGTGCGTTTTACCAACCTAAATGATCAAATAAATCCAACTAAAGTCATAAATAATTAAAGGATGAGTGAATGCTGATGTAAGTTATAGGAACAGAAACATTCTTACAGGATTAACATTAAATGAGACTTGTAATTCATGGTTGTGTTCACGCACAATGAGTTTTGGAACAACCTAGCATAAACGTTAAAACAGACTCTTAAAACTCTAACTCTGAAAGCTGAAAAAAGAACTGCATTAGTGTGAGATTGAATAAACAATTTCAATCAGCACTTCAAACTGTTATTGCTGATCTAACAACAATCGACAATTTATCAGTGTTGTTATCACAGTACGTTGTTATTGGCAATAAGCGGTATATGCACCCAATGAGGCGTATTAGTTTCGAATGTTTTGTGATGATAAGAAGCGTATTCACTTCTTTTGTTTTGTTTAATTAATCGAAAATTGAAGTGCCAAAGTTTTGCCTCGAACATCTGGCAAAAATCAGATCTAGGTGAACATTTCACTCACAAAAAGGATTGGATTTTCATCATTCAATCAGCTTCTTTACGAACAATCATAATCACTCTTAAAAATGTAAATAAATAAACCTAATTGATTTAAACTTTTAATTTTAATATTTATAGTATACAGCTGACATTCCAACTCATCCTACCACTGTCCTCACTACTTACGCTGATGACATATGTGTGTTATCAGTTAACAATGATCCCTTCATTGCCTCCCAAACACTCCAATCCCATATCCTTACCCTTCAAGAACGGTGTCAAAAATAGAGAATCAAAATAAATCCAAATAAATCTCACCAAATAACCTTTACCCTTCGTCGTAAACCTACGACTTCCTGTCCTACAGTATCCTTTAATGATATTCCACTAATTCCTGTTGAACAGATCCGCTACCTAGGACTCCACTTGGAAAAGTCTAACTTGGAATCTACATACAAGACTAAAACGACATGAAGCTGCCCGTCGTTACAGACTACTTCAAAATTTACTAGACAAACGTTCAAAGCTCCCAATTAATTACAAAAGACTAATATACATGACTATGATTAGACCTATCTGGACGTACAGAGTTGAGCTTTGGGGCTCCACTAAACCATGTCTTATCCAATCCTTACAATCCAAAATCCTTCGAAAAATTCTCAATGCACCTTACTTTGTCACCGAAAAACTTATCCATAAAGATCTTACTTAATGTTCCATATGTTGCAGATTTAGCCCAAACCAGATATCAATCCTTTCATAGTAAGCTCCATAACCGCTCCCCTTATTTCTCAACTTCTTCCCACACCATTCCTGATAATCCTCCGAGGCGTCTAAAAAGAAGATGGCCCAAAGACCTTCTGGTGTAGAATTTTTATTAAAGTGCTACTGATGAGTACTTCTTTTCAAGTTTTGTCACGTTATTGTAATAGTCAGCAGCACATTTACTTGATGTATAAATTTTGTACATTTATAGATTTAAATAAATTTATAGTAATTATTATATGGTTCATATAACAAATACACAATAACTAAGATTTTGAAAGAAATATTTCATTTTATTTTATATTACATTGTTAAGGACAAATTTATTTGTAACATAATACAGACCATTAAGGGTTTTACGAAGGAATTTGGATTATAAGGATTGAATAAGAGAGGAATCGAAAGGTTTAATAGGGCCCCAAAGTTCAACTCCGTATGTATAAATGTTTCAAATTACTGCCATGTAAATAAATCTTTTGTAATTAATTAGGAGCTTTAAACGCTGGTTTATTAATTGTTGGAGAAGTGGAAAACGACGAGCAGTTTCTCGTAATTTTTTTCTTAACCTTTGATCGGTACCGTTATACAAGCGTGTCTCCAAGTAACCTACCTGACCCGCACTACACTGACCAGTTCGTTCTTACGCTTCACTTCGAGTTTACATTTATTGATAGTTCATTCCTATAACCTCACATGTAAACAATCACTTCAACAGTTCCATGTTGGATTAGGTTGTTTAGAGTGCTATATTGATATTTAGTCTTGTCAAATTTGAAAAGGTGAAACAGAAGTTAACAATATGAGTTTCATAAAGAATTTAGTGTTTTATAAATTCATGTTTTCTTATTTCCTCTTCTCTGATATGTAAAAGTGTTAAAGTGTAAAACTTCAGTATGCATACCTTGTAAATGGATTCTTTGTCGTCGATGTGACTTATTTCCCTAAAGTGAGACAGATTGTATTAGTAATTCAATAAAACATCGATCTAAAAATAAATGTAAGAAAGCATATCACAGGTTTCATATTTTCTTATTTCCACTTTCCTTGAGAAAATATAACAGAAATTAACATCATAACTTTCAACAAGGATTCTGTGTTTTATACATCAAGAATTTGTTATTTAAACTTTTCTGACACCAGAAAGTTTATCAGGAGTCAGTATTATATTAATTCTGATTTAATATAATATTAATTCAACATTGATTTAGTGTCTTATATTATATTTTCTTATTTCTTATTTTAATATCAGAATATAACATAAGTTAATATTACTTTGAACAGGGATTTAGAGTTTCTCCGTAAATGAAGAATAACTTTTCTCCTAGAAATGTAGCGACTATAACACCGAAATAAATCGGAACAAGGTTAGAATCGATAAACGGTATTGTGGGCGCGCGTAGGGGCTGGAGACACGCTAACGGTATTTTTTATTAATATCATACGAATTAAAGACGAAACAGGATTAATGTAAAAGAAATATCATTATTTTTTTAAAAGGGGGAAAATGTATTCTGATGTGTTGTAAGTTAGAATAAATAATTAAGAAATGTAAATATTTGTTTTTAGGTAAATACATATTAACATCCATAAACAATAATTAAATAAATAATAATAAATAAAAATTTACAATAAGTTTGAACTATGTTCGAAGGAAGTGCCCCAGTGGTTGGTGAAGTTGACCCGGGTTGGAGGCCGCCACCTGTTGAATCCGTTAATTCATGAGGAAAACCCTTTCAATTAAATTTAACTCGTTGCCCTAAAAGAATTTATTAATTTTAAAAATCGCTAGAGGTAATATATATTCCATTTTTTTTTATCTTTTGTATTAACGGTGTTTTTTATGTGTGAGAAAAGGTTGATTTATTTTTTTAATTAAATCATGGCAGGTATTTTTATTATTATGGGAAATATGAAATAAAAACCAGTAGGTGTTCATTAGCTTTACTTTCAATTAATAATCATATTTTATAACAGATTATAAAATGTTTTCAAAGAGAAAAAACAAATACATCAAAACAGTTAATTTTCACTGATTTCAACTACATGTAACGTAATATAATTACAAGCAAATTTAAATTAAAAAAAAATCTTAATGAAATAGATAAGAGGGAAAAAGTATTCTAACCATATAATATGTTACTTAAAAAACAAAAAAAACTAAGATATACAGGGCGAGTACATTTTAGTGTAAAAAAAAACATTTTTAGTGTGAAAATAAATCAAAAATGAAGAAAAATGCCGCAGACCTCACCTTTCAATTTCAATGCGTTGCAGATATATCCTCTTTCATTTTTCTCCACTTTGATTACGGGTGCTTGGTGTATGGAGGGCTGTCTGTTGAGCTAGAGATGAGACTAAGGAGGCTAATGAATTGATCCTTCTAGCCGGTACAATGAGCTAGGGTGGCTTTTCCCTGATTTTCGAAAGCAATATTTCCTCGGCACTTTTCTATTCCAGTTATTAAAAACCAATAGACCTTCCTATATTCTATACCTACTTACTCTGCGTTCCTCCATTCACCTCCTGAATACAAGATCCCAACCTTCCAACCTATATACCCCCTCACATAGAACTGCCTCCTTTGAAAAATCCTTCGTCATCCGTGCTACCTCTTTTTGGTATCCCATACCTATCCATATTCGCAAACCCTCTTCCTTAACTTCTTTTAAACATCTTTTATTTATCCATCTCCTCGATCTTCAATCTTCCACAAAGTATATGTAAATGTACATAACTGTGCTAAAATTTTTACTGTCGATTGTTTTTTATTTTTTTTACTCAACTTCAAATTTTTTTTTTTGTTTCCTCTCTCTTCTTTTTTTTTTTTTTCTTTTTTATGTTCTTTTCATATACGATAATTCAGACTTTTTTAAGCAAACCATGTTTTTTTACCATAAAAGCTGTAATATCTTCATTTTGTTCAAATATTTTTGAACAAAGTTACAAAGGTAGAAATACCTTTCCCAGTTAAAAAAGACTCATCTGTCCGTAAAATTCACTTCAAAAAGTGGTCTTCTTCAACATCATCTGCTTACAGAAGCTAACGGGGAAATTGAGGTCTATGTTCATTGTCATTGGGATTTAAACCTTACATTGAAAATCTAATATAAATCCTAAATAATAATAATAAATTAATAAATTAAATATAAAATCCTTTGATACGGTGTCGGATTATTGATGGTTTTTCTTTATTTACTTTTAAACAATATTTTTTCTTTGTTTTATATTCAAGTGAAGAGTTTATTATGTTTGAAATGCATATTTCATATAAGTAACTGTATGCCAAATGAAAACATCATGTTTTTCGGGTTTTAATAGTCAATTTTTCCATTTAATCGATACGGATCTTTAATTTGATAGTACTATACGAAAGCTGGTTAAATTTGCAAGTTTTTGTGAGATTTGCAGTTTTATGGATACTTTTTTTCCGAAAAACTGTGAGCTTTGGAGTAATGAGACATTGTAATTTCCCTAAATAAGGTGAAGATCAAGCTGTTCGCCAGGTCCAAAGTAAACTCGAGTTTACATGTACTCTGGTCTTATAGGAAATTTAATTCTAAATCTGAAAATGTGGTCAAAATTTGAAACATATTTAAACGAAATGGAGATATTACAGCTTTTATGATAAAAAGTGTGGTTTTCTCAAAACAATTGATTTGATCTATCGTATCTATCTATTTGATCTATCGTATATCTGCAACGGATTGGAATAGAATGGTGAGGTCTGCGGAATTTGTCTGCATTTTTGATCTAGTTCCACCCAATTTTTTTTTTTGTTTACACTAAGAGTAATTACTCTGTATATACGACATGGTCACGAGATAACCTCTTCTGTTTATTTTCATGGACCGTAATGAGGGGTATTTCATTTTTTCCCTCTTTTATTTGAGGTGCAGGCTGAAGAACCCTTCTACCAAGTAATATGACAAACTTTTTAAGTGGTGTTAGAAATAATCATTAAAATTGGTCGTTTTTGTCTTATTGTAAATACTGGGTGCCTTCCAGGAGATTTTATTTTTCCGTAATTGAAAACTTAAAAAGTTGAAAAAAAAACTTGATCACCTCTTCCTGTATAACTTGAAATATCAGAAAAAGGAAAGGCTTAATTTTTTATTGGCTGAATGATATTTCTTTCAGTCAAATATGAAGATTTGCATCGACACGTTTCCAATGTTAATAATGATCACATTAAAAGGAAAAAATTACAATTAATTTGACTTATCTTGATATTTTAAACTATATTTGTAAAAAAACAGCACTTGGGCTATCATTTTGTTCCACCTAAAATACAATATTAGTTGCTTATACCTAGAAATTATTTTTAACGCTTTTAAGTTTTATGTGGTGAAAAAAAAAATGTTATTTATTTTGAAAGTTTAATAAACGAAAAAAATCCGAGCTTTCTTTCAACAAAACTATTACATAAAAATAGTACTTGTTAAGACGGTTGTGGTGGACGACTCCTACTATTATATCCCACTATTGCTAACTAATCCTCTAAGGATAGTTTACATGTTAGTTTACTCCTAAAATTCTGCTGCGGATGGAAATGTATTATCTGCAATGGACTAATTAATTAAGCTTCAGGCGGCTGTCAAACTTCCCCGGGCTATGTTTGTAACGCGGTAAGCTTAATACTATGATAATAAACATTATAATATTAATAGGAAACATAACATATCTATTACTATTGTTTTGTAATATTATTGCTTGTTTTGTAAATAAGTCGACATTTATACAGAACACCTTATCTCTATCTAAATAACGAAAAATTGTAGTGGAAAAAAATTAAGTAATAATTAAAACAAAAATATCTACGAAGAAACCCTATAATATTAATAACATAAAATTAATACAAGAGGTTATAAATCATTAAAATAAGAAAATAAATTTATTTATTTTTTTGACTATTAATGGATATTTTAAACTTTACACATATATACAATAATTGTCCATCGTCTTTTCAGAAGGCTTGGATGACTATCGGGAATTGAGTATGAAGCAACTTGGGAAACTAGTGGATTCGAATGGGTATGGAGTTTAGTATGAAAGGACAGATATCTAGATTTCGGATTGTAAAGATTGGACAAGAGGGTATAGGAAGGTTCTAAGTAATAGGAAAGTTTAGTGGAGCCCCAAAGCTCAACTCCGTATGTCAAAATGGGTGTAATTACTATCATGTAAATAAGTATTTTGTAATTTATTGAATCTTTGGATGCTTTTCTAGTAAATATTGGAAAAACAATAAAAACAAAAAGTAGTTGAAAACGACGAGCAGTTTCTTGTCTTTTAAGTCTCGTATGAGGATTCCAAGTAAGCCGTTTATCCAGATGGAGTCCTAGGTAGCGGGTCTGCTCAACGGGGATCAACGAAATATGATTAAAGGATACTGCAGGACAGGAAGTCGTAGTTTTGCGACGAAGGGTAAAGATTATTTGATGGGATTCGTTTGAATTTATTTTAATCCCCCATTTTTGACACCGTTTGTGAAGGTTTGTGATATGAGATTAGAGCGATTAGAGAAACGTTGAAAAATTCGAAATATTTGACACTTTGACTCTACCAATTCGGAAGCAGTGTCGCTTCAAGATCCATAACTTGGATTTTCGTACACAAGCACAAGACTAACAACTTATAAAAAAATAAACTACTCAAGCTTTTGCATACAAAAATGTATAATTTAACTGTATTATTAGGGGTTCCGTAAAGTATTCTCCCCCCCACCATCTCCCCAAATCTGTGGAAGGGTCGGATTAGGAAGAGAGTAGTGGTAGTCGGATTAGTGAGGTTCTACTGCCTAATATAGATAATAAAATGTATAGTAGTTTCTTTTATTGTTCATTACTTCATCTCATTTTTTTTTTCTAAATTTAGAATGGATCCGAATTTAAAGCTTTATTTTCTTGGTCTAATGTAACTATTCTTAGGTACACAAGGGTACAATATGATAAGAATATAATGAGGTGTATAAAAAAAACGACCTTTTCTTAAACAAATGTTTGTGTTATTATTTCTTTGATAAAATACAATTAATACTTAAAGTATAGTCCATTGTTATCTACCATTATTACCCATCTGCTAGCCAATTGCTCGATGCCACGCTGATACCATTCCTTGGGATGGCTGTCAAACGACTCTTGGACAGCATTTTCAACTTCCGCAAAACTATCAAATATTTTCCCTTGAAGAAAATGGGCCATGGATCGAAACAGGTAGTAATCCGAAGGTGCGAGGTCTGGACTATATGGTGGATGAGGCAGGAGTTCAAACCCATGAAGTTCTGTAAACTTTTCTGCTGATTGTTAAGGAGTAAGTTCGTGAGGGACCAGTCTACAGGTCTTTTTCACCTTCCCCATGAAGAGAAGATGGCGACTAACAGTATCTTTTGATACATCACACTCCCTGCCAAGTTCGCGAGTACTTGTGGACGGATTTGACTCAACAGAACCTTATCAATATCCATTAATGGCCGCTCGGAGCTCTTCTTCCTTTCCAACGTCGTATATCCACTTCTAATTTTTTCAAACCAACGCCGCGCAGTGCGCTCTTCAAGGGCACCTTCCCCTTCATATTTAATAATTTCACGAGTTGCTTCAGCGGCTGTCCATTTTTTTTTTCCAGTTATGTCTTAAAATTACGAGAATTTCGCAGGACACTGTTATGTTTCTTCTTTGAAATAAATAACTGAACTGCAGCTTTTTTTGAAGAAGTCCAGTGTTAGTAAACAAGCTTGGAGAATGCTCTAAAGGGATTATTAAGTATTGGTAAATAATAAATAGGATTAAGTTATTTACAGATTTTTGAACTCTGGAATTTGATAAGACGGTCATTTTTTTTTATACGCTTTATTATATTATATAACAATGAGCCTCTGATTTTGTATGGAATAGAAACTACACGCCTACCCGACTTGGAAAAGCTGCTAAGAATAGAAAGGAGGATCTTAAGAAAAATCCATGGGCACAGGAAAAGACAGGAAGGTAACAGGCGAAGATCCAACGAAGAGATCTACAGAGAAATCAAAGACCTGGAAACCGAGATCAGAATCAGAAGGCTGGTGATCCATAGATTTATAAAAAGGATAAAGGAGGAAAAATTGAACAAAAAGATCTTTTTAGATTTTTAGTTACTAAAGTAGTGGAGGATAAACGAAGCAAATAAGAGAAGAATTAAAGAACATTAAAATTTCAGATGCCGACTGTCTGTATAGAGATATATACAGGAACACACCTAAAAATATCACCAATTTTAGAATAGATAAAAAAAGAGATACAAAGTGGTCCGAAGAAAGAAAAGCAGTCGAAAATCATAAAACTGAGATGAGAGGAAAGAAAATCAAGATTCCCAAACCAGTGATATTCGCTTTACTTTAGTAGCCGCTACAGAAAAAAAAAAAATAATAATAATAATAAGTAATATTTATGCAACATTATTTTTAATTTTTAATATTATTAAATTGACTATACACTTACGTTTCATTACAACAGAAAATTGATTTGACCTCATCCAATGTTAACGTGGACGTTTATGTGCTGCTAGGAACAGGCTAACCCTGGGCCGCCGGTCATTCACAGAGGCTTTGATTACAGAGTGCGCTGAACCATGGAATGTCCCATTGTCGGCTACAAACGCCATGACTAATTATTTTCTCTTCCTAAAGAATCCATTTTTTTTATGAAACACCTGTTGAATAGAATGGTTATGAATGATTCAGTCCTATCCGTTATATTAATTTAACAACCTTTAATTTTCATTTTGTTTTTACCTGAAATTTCTATTTTTAATTTTAGAACGTATCGGCCCATCAGATCAGAAATATATGTCTTCATTTTTGAAACATTATATTTCAATAACTGTTAAATCTAGCAATATACCCATTTTTACGCGTTTTTTTCTAAGCAGCAGTGGAAGAACATTTTTTTAACAAAGAAGAAAATTATTTTTTTCATGGTATAGAAATGTTGCCAAAGCGTTGTATAGTGTGTTGAACTTAGAGGAGAATATATTAAAAATCAGTAAGACCAGTTTTTTTCTTTCACCTTTCCTTCTATCCCAGGCCGGAAACTTTTGGACCTTACCACGTATACTGCTCACATTCTTTTCCGATAATAAGTGGAAATACAGTAAAGTTTGTAAAAATTAATTGTTTAATTTTAATTCAATTGTTTTATATGTCGTGTAGTTTTAATTTTATGTATCTAAATTTGTATAATTTTAAGGTTCTCATCTGAAGATGGAAAAATAGTTTTCCCGAAATCTGTTGTAAAGTGTAATAAATTAATACAGGAGTAAAATGCTGGACTTAAAAGTTATATAATTAAGCCTCTTTAAACAATGGAAATTATATTTCAACTAAAAAAGTAATTCAAATAACAATGTAACTAGAATGAACTCAGTTTTTGCCCATTCTGTCACGTCTGTACTGTTTATATGATGTTACTTATATGTTTATTTAAATAATATAATATAAAAAATAAATAAGTAATATTAATAAATTTAAAAATAAGCTACAACTTCTGCGTCTGCTCTTGGCCTCACTAAGAATCGACAGCCGTTATTATTTATCTTCCCCCTTCCTTCCTTTTTATATCTTATGTCTTCCGTTTCAACCTACGACTCCTTCCTAGATATTCCACTACTTCCTGTTGAACAGACCTAGTTCCTAGATCTAGTTGAACTGATCCTAGCTGACTAGGATTTCTTTTGGACAATCGTCTTACTTGAAAACAGCATACAGGACTGAAACCACAAGAAACTAGTCGACTATAATCTGACCTATTTGGTTCAACTCTGAATAACTGTAGGTATCAACTAAACCATCATTTCATACCCAAACCCAATATTGGCTCCTTCCTAGAGCATATTTATCCTAGCCTTCTTAAATATTTACTATTATCAAAATGTCTACGTTTTAGGGCATTTTAAATAAATTTGAGGTATTCTTATTTTGTTATAAATACACGTTTTTACATATTTAGAACTCAGATTGCATATTAATCTACATCTCTGGCATAGTGAGAATTCAATATTTGAAAAAAAAAAATTGTTACAATTTGGATCAGGAAAGTCTTATTTCGATACCGCTTTATGTTGTAATTTAGTTTGAGCTAAAATAATGTAATTAATTAAATTAAATTAAGCCACTTTAAGTTTTATTTTTTAGTATTGTTTCCCTTTTCAACACAATTAGTTACTTAAACTTGAGTTTGTATTATGTATATAAATGTATTGCAATTTTTTTTATTTCTCTAAATAATGAAGATAGTTCCATATTTTTGGAATTTGATTGCATATTTTACCCAATATATTTGCATATATACGTGCATATTTTTCAGTTTTTATAGCATGTAATTTACAGCTCTACCCTTACTGTATCAAAAGTATAACGTATTCATCGATCTCAATGACTTGAATGTTGCTTATTTATTACAAACCAGATATTCTTTTATAATAAACACGATAACCAATCAAATCGACAAGGTAATTTGTTTCAAATCAATTTCTGATAACACTATGTGGAGTCTGATAGGAAGGTGGCCCAGGGACCTTCAAATAAGAACCTTAATTGAAATTGTACCAATCAGTATGTGGTTTACAATACATTACCAATGTCAATTATTACCAATAATTACTTAGATTATTTCTTACAATAATAAATGTACTCATAGTAAAGTCGTAAATTTTAATAAACGGATTTTAAAAATCTACGGACAAAAATGTCTAAAAAACGAATATATATTTTTTACAAAAGCAATATAGTATTTTCGTCCTTGAAATTCAACGCCTAACAACAGAGGAGAGAGTATGAGAAAATCCATGTCCGCGAACTTTGTCACGTTCCTCAAACTGTTTGGCCAGGTGTGGTTGGTGTCTTTCATTTCATTTCTCCAAACAAAAACTGTAGTAACTTTTAAATCCTAGTTCATCAATTTGTTTTGAAAATTGGACCCATTCAATAATAATTGACTATACATATAAATAAATTCCGTTATATTTTCTTTACTATTAATTATTATAGATATATTGATATTTATAATACCGATATAATGGCGGCCTGGCAGCCTTATAAAAAATTAAGAACATAATACCAAGTAAAAAACAATATTAAAATTAAATTATGGTAGCATTACAAATATTACATAAAAAAAAAAAAAATCTTTTTTTAAATTTATTTATTGATATTCACAACTGTAATGAATACAATGACATGTAAATAACTTGTGAAGAACTACTCACTAAGAGAACTTCAATAAAAACTCTAAACTAGAAGGTCTCTAAGCCATCTTCTTTTCAGACACCTCGGAGGATTATAGGGACGGAGTGGGAAGTTAGGAGACTAGGGGATTGGAGTAGTTATGGAGCTTTCTATGACAGGGTTGATATTTGGTTTGGGCTAAATGAGCAACATATGAAGCATTAAGATCTTTATGGATAAGTATATTGGTCACAAAGTAAGGAGCATTGAGGATTTTTCGAAGGATGTTGGATTGTAAGGAAAATAAATCTTGAGGTAAACAAATTTAAAATAAAGTAAGAAACTAAACAATGAGAAAAAAAAAATTAAAATGAAAAATACAGTAAACATGGCTAAAAATATACGTTATCTGCAGAAAATATATAATAATATAAGTGAAAAAATAAATTTAAAAAACAAAAAAAAGAAATATTGTGAATATTCATATTTCATTGCGATAAATATTTTTTTCTTCTATATGACTTTTGAATAGAATGCCTAATAAGTAAAGAAAGAGTTGGGATTTAAAGCTATTGAGAGTAGAAGAATAGCGAATATTGGGAGAGAGTTTTAGGAATTAGACACTCGAGCGTCAAAAAGCGCTCTGGCAGTAAAAGAGCTTTTGAGTAATGCTGTGTTTTGAAGGGAGTTAGGTAAAAGTCAGAAGGACGGGATCTGGTTTTGCGTTAACTCACTGATGACTTTAATGCCAATGCTTTGATAATATATGAGGATGACTGAGAGGAAAAAGATTTGTAAAGGAACGAACCAAGGAAGTATTGTCTTCGGAAGGAGGGAAATAAACATTTTAGTTTAGTGTAGGGGTCATTCCATGTCAACTCAACCAATTCTACATTAAATTTGGACCTTGACCTCTCCGATTTCTATGGTTTTGTGTATAGAAGTTGTAATGACAAGACTAGTAAAAATGTAGGTAATGGTTCGGATCGGCGACACCAACCCCTAAACGCGCTCAGAATACCTTTTATCGATTCTAACCTTGTACCGATTTATTTCGATGTTCTAGTCGCTGCTTTTAGAGGGGAAAGGTTATTCTCCTACATTTACTAAAAAACTCTAAATCCCTGTTCAAAGTAATATTAACTTCTGTTTACCTTCTAATATTAAAATGAGAAATAAGGAAATATTAAAGTGGAAATAAGGAAATATCGAAATATAAGACACTAAATCAATCTTGAATTAATATTAATTTAATCAACAATTAATATACTACTGAACCAACAGTAAAGTTAATTCCTGATGAACTTTCTGTCAAAGAAGAGAAAATAACAAATTATAAATATAAAAAAGACAGAATCCTTAAGTATTTATTTGGCATAACTCCTATTTATTTAACATTTGTAGCTACATATTTCGGAGACAATGTTCCATCATCAGGCTTCTAATTTTTTTTAACATTAATCTATAAGATTATACCAATAGTTCTACAATTATATAGTAATCTGTCATTTATCTCTTAATCTGTGATTATTTTCACATTGTCAATTCTCCATGTTATAAGCCATTATATAATATAAGACAGAATCCTAGTTGAAAGTGATGATGTTAATTTCTGCTATATTTTCTCATGGGATGTGGAAATAAGAAAACAAAAAACCTTTGATATACTTTCTCACATTTATTTATAAACTGATATGTTTTATTGAATTAATTATACAATCTGTCTCACTTTAGCACAAAAAGTAATATGGATAACAAAGAATCCATTCACAAAATATGTATACTGAAATTTTATCACTGAAATTGAAACAATAAATACAAATATATAAAACACCAAATCCATGTACAAATAAATCTTGTTAAGTTTCATAACACTTTTACAAGTTGTAAATTTTATCACTTAAATTGATAGAACAAATATAAATATGTAAAACACCAAATCCATGTACAAATTAATCTTCTTAAGTTTTATAACACTTTTACACATAAGATTAGATGAAATAAGAAAACATGAATTCATAAAACACTTAATCCTTTATGAAACTCATTTTGTTAACTTCTGTTTCACTTATTTACATTTAAGAAGTCTAAATATCAATATAACAAACTAAACAACACAATCCAAGTTGAAACTGTAGAAGTGATTGTTTACATGTGAGGTTATAGGAATGAACTATCGAAAAATGTAAACATGAAGTGAAGCGTAAGGATCGAACTGGTCGGTGTAGCGCGGGTCAACCTAGTTTGGTGGTGTCGCCAATCCGAACCGTTACCAAAATGTAAAATATTACATTTTCAGACTTTTAGTTCTTGAGTTATAGGCTTTTAAAAATTCAAAAAAAATTCTGTTTTCGGGCCTCACTCAGTATATTCAAAATTACGCCATTAACAAACTATTACTTCTAGAGAGCTTACGTTTCCGGCATTCTTTTCCATTTGAAATGCCTTTTAATCACTAGAGAATTTTTTTGTTAATTTTGAATTTTTTCGTAACGTCCAAAAACGGTTTTCTTAATTCCCAAAATACGCACCCTTCGATTTAAAA
Organism: Euschistus heros; assembly: GCA_003667255.2. Lineage (NCBI taxonomy): Eukaryota > Metazoa > Arthropoda > Insecta > Hemiptera > Pentatomidae > Euschistus > Euschistus heros. The sequence goes on from RCWM02000019.1 coordinate 506,898, forward strand.
AATAAATAAAAATATATGTAATTCAATATATGACTGACTACATGTAGGCAAAATTTTATAATGGGACGGAAATGGTTGCTTGATAAAAAAAACAAAATATTTTTCCTTTTTTTTTTTTTAATGGACAGTTAGTCCACTCAATAAAGTATTATAGACTGCGTTTTCTGTTATCTGTTTTTCTTCGGAAACACGTTCAGGATCGTTAGAAAGTAAGCATACTAAAAGTCCTTAAGTTTTCGGGCCTGAAAAGAGGAAATTGGAGGCCCGGAAGCTCCCTTTTTTTCGGTTTAACGCTCATATCTCGAAAACAGTGCAAAACATGGCCATTTACTAAATTAATATTAGTTAAATTCTCTACAACTTTTTTTCATACGTATGTTTTATATTCTGTACCGTTTCGGAGATATACGCTTGGCAAATGTGAAAGACTTTTAGAATTCTATTGATATCAATAAATCCATCTAAAGTTTTGTTTCACCATAACTTGAGACCTAAAGAAGTTAATTAAAGGAGGAAGAAGAGAAGCTGTAATTATGGCCGCCGCTGCAGCGAGCCAAGTCTCATCTAAATATTTAAGGGAGCCTTTGAGATGAGCGCGGGGCAGAGCAACAGGTGGATCATGTTCAAAATGATTCACCCCTCTTTAGCTCTCTCATCCACTTATTTATAAACTAATTAAATATCTTTGCGTGTTAAGGGTTTAAGAGATTTGTGGAAATTAATTGAAATAATGCTGGCTGTGATAGTTGATGATGTAAAGACATCATTTAGGCATATGCCACAGAACTAGTTATAAATGTATAAGTTCGGGAGGGGGGGAGGTAACGTCGGAAAATTAGCGGTGCCATGAAAGTTCTGATTTTAAATACTTTATCTAGTCAAGAAATATATACTACAATTTAATATCTTATTTTTTTGGGATGGGGACTTTCGACAGGAAACACAATCACCGTCTCACAGTGGAACGATTAACAAAAAATCTACGTCATGTTTCAAAATTTGAAGCATTCCCTGTAGCTTTGCAATGCATTTAACTTTTTTGGAAATTACTATAGAAATAATGTTTAAGTGTCAAATGAATAGTTTTCCAAAAGACAAAAATCTATAGCCAAAAATACGCCAAAACTGTTTGTATTGAGTATTGTTTGTATGTTGGTACAAAATGTACAGCTTTCTTTAATTTGTTTTTTTTGTAGATTATTTCTTTCAGTCTTTGAGTAAATTTTTTTATTTACCTTTTTATTTGAATAACTACAAGCTGCCTCACTCAAGAGCAATGAGTAATATGGATGACAGAGACTCATTTATACAATATGTATAATGATACAAAATAAATTAAGATAATTTAAATAAACAGCCTTTAAAAATAAAATATATGTACAAGAAATAGAATAAAATATACAAGAGATAAAAATATAATATAATAAATGATAATATAAAATAGGTAATGATTTTTGAAACTAATAAATAAAAATAAATATATAAAATAAAATTAAGAAAGAAAAGAAACAATCATAACTACTTACATTCATACTCTATATATAAAATTTAAAAACATTCCGGAGAACACCCCGATCCAAGCCCACTCCCCAGAGAGTTCCCAGCGCTGTTTTATCAGCTGCGTCACTAGTAGAATCCAGTGGAGGCTGAGAGAGAGCGCTATGGCAGAGTCGTACAGGACTCCAGAAAAAAAATAATATTGGGACAACTAGTAACCGATATGCTGCTTTATTCAAAAAACGATTTACTACAAAAAAAAAAAAAAAAAAAAAAGCTTCAGAGTCCTGCAAAAACCGGATACACAGGTCTTACCATAGGCATGTATTGAGAGAAATACTATACAATCAGAGCCCACTTAGTTCCATTTCGTCCGTTATTCATGTTAATTCATGTGGAGGTTGTCTAAAGGGAACCATATTTTGTATTCAGTGTTGCTGATTATTTGTATTATGGTTTTTAGTGTTGAGCTATTATTTAAATTTTAATTTACATAAATTTTTAAGTATACTTTAACTTAAATAACTCTTTCTTATTTGTACCTAAAAATGCATTATTTCATATTGTAACAATAAATCGTTGAGAAATCGTATTTTATAGCTCTAAACTTCTTACCCACAAATTCTTACACTGCAAATCAGCAGAGATTACATATAGCTCAGACGTATGGATTTAAACTTGTGAAGTAATTATAGGAAACTTGAAAGATTTCAACGGGTACATATGAGGATCATGGTTGTTACAAAAGTCCTTGTGAATAGGTAAAGCGTTATTTCAGAATACATATTTTAAACATTTCTGAATACTTCAAGGTAAAGTGAATTATTTTAAACTATTTTCACCTATTAACAAATCACCATGAACAACAACTGATAGCAAATATTTATAAAATAATTTAGATAAGATAATGTTTGAAGTTTCATGGGTAAGTTTATTTGTGGTGGAGCATTGAGAATTTTTCGAAGGATTTTGGATTGTAAGGATTGGATAGTAGATGAATTGGATGGTTTATTGGAGCACCAAATCTCAACTCTGTATGTCCAAATAAGTCTAATTTCATGTAAATGAATGAGTCTTTTGTAATTAATTGGGAGCTTTGAACGTTTTTCTAGTAAATGTTGAAGTAGTCTGTAACGACGGGCAGCTTCTTGTCGTTTTAGTCTTGTATGTAGATTCCAAGTTAGACTTTTCCAAGTGGAGTCCTAGGTAGCGGATCTGTTCAACAGGAATTAGTGGAATATCATTAAAGGATACTGTAGGACAGGAAGTCGTAGGTTTACGACGAAGGGTAAAGGTTATTTGGTGAGATTTTTTTGGATTTATTTTGATTCTCTATTTTTGACACCGTTCTTGAAGGGTTAGGATATGGGATTGGAGTGTTTGGGAGGCAATGAAGGGATATGGGTATGGGAATGATTGAACCTTTGTCTAGTAAATTTTAAAAAATCATATTGAATTCAATACCTATTCTCTCCTAACACTATCTCAAACTTGGACCTAATTCGGAGAAATCAGTTGTTTTTTTTTGTCACTACTGTGTTTGTTTAACCTAATTTATTAAGGATTTCTGTATACAATTTTTAATAAAAAAGAATATACCACTACAACCAATGAAGGGTTTTGAGTTCAGTATTTTGTTTAAGAAAATACTGTTTCTAGGCCAACAGTTGTGAAAGGAAATTTACATATTGTAATAAATAAAAAAATATTTGATCACATTTCAAGAAGATAGAACTAAAATTACAAACATTATCTACCGGATCGAGGAAAAATAGAACTTTATGGGCTACTTATATCGGGCTTGATTTATACAAGTTTTTATCAGTCCTAGGATCGTAATATCCCTGCAGAGAAAGTTTTTTTTCGAAACTATTTGCGTTATTCAGGACCCCAAACTAATAACCTAATTCCCCTAAATTTCCATGGAAAAAACTTCTGTAGTTTAATAGAATTATGATGGCATTGAGGGAGAGGACAAAACATTGTTTACAAATCACTTTTATGTAACTATTCTGAGCCTAATGATTATCTGGAGCGTTTTCGGATAAGTCACGCATAAGTGTGTGATTTCTTCGCTTTTAATCTGTTTGTTTGTTTCACTTTTTGATGATGGATATGCTGACATGATATGATACTACAGTATGCATTGCTATCATTAACACCTTTACTTTTATATATTTTGTGAGACACAGTATGAGGAGTAATTTCATCAATCCTTTACAAAAAGAAAAAAAAAATACATACATACAATTTGTTGTTTGGTTTTGTTTTTGTTTTTTTAAATATTATGTTTATAAAATTTTATTTTGATTATGCTTTATTTAATTTTTTTTATTTGTAATATTTTTTTTTGTTTCGACTCAACAATTAACATTTACTTGACAAACGTTCTAGCCTCCCGATTAGTTCCAAAGACTTATTTACATATATTAATAATTTAAGTAATTAGACCTATTTGGACGTATGGAGTTGAGCTTTGGGGCTCCGCTAAACCTTCCAATTCATATCTTATCCAATCCTTACAATCCAAAATCCTTAGAAAAATCCTCGATGCTCCTTACTTTGTCTCAAACAAACCTATCCACAAAGATCTCAATATTTCTTATGTCTCTTACTTAGCCCAAACCAGATACCTATCCTTTCATTGCAAACTTCATAATCATTCAAATCCATTTGTTACACAACTCGCTTCCCACTCTATCCCAGATAACCCTCTGAGTCGTCTGAAAAGATGGTGGCCTCGGGACCTGCTAATATAGTACTTTATTTATTGCTTTCAAGCAATTGACATGTAATTTTTAGAATTATCATCACATTTACATGTTCTATTTTATATATCGTATACAATCGTAAATTTCAATAAATAGCTATAAAAAATATATATATTTTTTGCAAATAAAATAATATTCAACTCTTTTATTCAAAACCTGATATGATGTATCATCTAATTCCTTTTGTCTAAATCCAGCTCCATCCACTGCTAAAATCCACCATTTAGGTCTTAAGATTTTTTTTTGAAATTTTATACAGAAGTTTTAACAAAGGCGAGCTGCTCTCATATTTGGGTTGTTGGCTTCAGCACTGTAACTCAGCCTTCAATGGTCTACATACCAATATCATTCGAGACGGAAACTTATTGTTAGTAACAAGGGTGTACATGAGCCCTGTTCTTCTTCTTCATAGGCACGAAAGGTCGGATAGTATTGGTTTTTTTATGTTTGTTGTTTTTGCTTGTGTACTTAAATTCAAGTTTTGGGCTTGTGTCGCTCCCTGATTGGTTGCGTCAAAGCGTAAACAATTTCGATCTTCTCAATGTTTCACCAAAATATCTGTCAAACGGTTACTTGTAAAGAAAACCTCGATGCATTAAAATTAAATTAGACTAAATTTACTAAAAGTTGAACAGAAAATAGGTGCTATAGCTTAAATGGGGCCTGAGATAAAGACTTTCGAATTTGTGAAATTTACTCAAAAAGTGGCGAAAATTATGATCTTTTTGTGAAAGAAGGACCAGTAAAGGAAACTTCATTATGAACAATTTTTAATGTTACTTTGTTAGCTATAAACCAACCATAATATTTTGTTACTTAGGCTAATGCTTCTATATATAAATAGCTGGGTAAAATATATGAAATAATGTTATCTTACATTTGAAGTGAAGATGGTTTAGGAGTGATCAGACTAAGCGTAAATATTGCGTACACGTATGCATGTTTAATGGAATTTCATATTATATTGACTTTAATTATCTATTTTTCACTTCTATTAATATCTTATTTCAATAGACAGATTTTTATTTTATTATTTTAAAATAAAAAAAAGTTAAAAAGAAATCCACAATTATTTTATTTATATGTTTAAATTGAATAGAATGATATTTCTTCCTAACGCCCTTAGCTGTGACAGATTTTAATATTTGTTAATAATAACTGTTTACAAAATAATCCTTATTCGAGTTAAATGTGTTTTAACAAAAATCTCTCTGTCTAAAGGTATTATTTTTTCCTTTTTGTTAATTTTTTCTCTTCATCGTAAATGTAACGGTTTACAACACAAGCAGGATTTGTCAGTTGGTTTTCATCTTTTTGACAGTTGCTGTCCCTTTCCCAGACAAAACTGCCCAGTAGTATAATTTAAAGCATTTGACTCTGCATGGAACCTAACTCATACTGGCGCAATATATAAAATACTTAGTTATTTAAAAATTTGACCTATTACCAATTCTGCCACACTATTCCGTTTATTTTCATCCAATAAAAAATGCTGCATGCAAATTAACTCAATTATCTCCGAGAACTCTTCCACCGCCCATTTTTAAGGCTCTTGCCAATCCCCAACTTAAATCTGTTCTTATCCAACTTTCTACCTCATATTAAAGTAACATGTGTGAAGCAGCTCTGCACACAATAATAAAAGTAAATTAGCTGGAACAATATATGAAGTAAAGTTAATAAATATTGTCAAAAGTATAAACTAAAAATAAATTAAAAAAAAAAAAAAACTCGATTTCTCGCTGACTGAGAAATACAATAGATCATGAATATGCCTATCTATAACTTATTAATTTCCCTAATTTACATTTTAGAATAAAAAGGATCAAATTGCTTAAATTAAATTAATTAACTATCAATGATTATTTGAAGTAAAACAAATTAAAAGAAAATAGCCGTTTCAAACGTGTTTTTTTTCATACTAGCAAATATAGCTCCTAAACAGTAGGTCCTAACGACAAATGTTTTATAACAAGAAATATTTTATATTGAATTTCTATTAAGGAAATTGTCGTTAAATTTACGATCCCAGTGACACCGACTGATCTAGAACTTGATTTTTTTTAATTCGAATCAATACTCCTGAAATAATGTTAGCCTAACCTACTGGCCCTCAAGAAAAATTTTATATATTAAAAAATATTTTCCATGAAATGTCTGATATGCAAGCTATCGTCAAATGCTTGATGCGAGCAACACCAACAGAATAAATAGCTTATTAATTTTTTTATAGCGAAAGAAACGTTACACCAAATAAACATAGAACCCCAGCCATAAGACTTGTCAAGGTCAATAAATCAGGAGCTATATTAATTTAAAAAAGAAGGTAAAATATAGACAGGAAGATTCCTATAATTTATGATCCAATAAAACCGTAAAATACCTCCGTCTTACTCTTGAAAGACCATTAAATTCCCCATAAATCGGGAAAAAAAACAACCAAAAATATCATTTTTATTCCCTTATTTCAACAAAAATTTATTGTGAAACTCAAAAAAAAAAAATCCGTACGATAAAAACCATTCAGCAGAGGTTGCCTCTATCTCCTCAATTGTAAAGAGTTCAATTTGCAAATCAGTTTTCAACACATATATATGAAAACCATTAGAAACTATTCATTTTTTATTTTTTATTATTTGCCAAAATGGCTAGGTTCTTTTTGTCCAAAAGCGGGATACTTTGCACACACAACTTTGGTAACAATCTAGTGATTATATATGTCGCACCGCTTGCTATAGTTCTTATTATTGTACTAATGGTTTATTGTTCATTTATTATTATCAACTGACTTCAAAAAAGAGGAGGTTCTCAACTCGTCTGTTTTTTTTTTTTTTTTTTTTTTTTTTGTGTATGTTACGCAATTACTCCGCCAATTCTATATCAATTTTGATGATTCTTTTTTAGATCGATAGGGAATACTTCAGAGGTGGTCCCATGAAAAATCAACGCAGCACTTTTCAAGAAAAATAAAAAAAACGGTTAATAAAATCACTTATTAACTGTTTTTTTTTTCTTAAAAAGTGCTCCGTTGATTTAAAAATATTTTTTATAGGACCACCTCTAAAGTATACCCTACCGATCTAAAAAAGAATCATCAAAATTGATTCAGAATTGATGGAGTAATCGCGTAACATACAAAAAATAAAAAAAATAAAAAAAAATACAGATGAGTTGAGAACCTCTGTCAATTCCTAATCAATTTTGATGATTCTTTTTTAGACCGGTAGAGCAACCTACCGCAGGCAAACTTCAGAGGTAACCAATAAAAAATATTTTGAAATCAACGAAGCACTTTTTAAGAAAAATCAAAAAACCAGTTAATAAAAATCACTGTTATATAACCTTACATTTTAAACATATTTATGATTATGAAAAAATCTCCATGGTGACTAAATCTAAATTATTAACAAAAATAATTTACATATACAGTCAAATCTCGATGTGTTGTACTTCGATAAGCTAAATTCTTAAATAAGTCGAACAATATCTGCGGTCGGAGGTACATTACACTTAACTTTCACTTCACAGAGACGATTTCAGACAAAGAAGTGAAAAATTGTGTTGAAAATAAGTAGAACTAAAAATGGGGTTCAAAAGAGAGAACTTCTAGGATAAAACGAACTATTAGAAGCCATCGCCTCTATAACTCGAACTCAAATTAAAACAATTTCATGTATAATTTGTTTTCCTGTTTTCTGTCATTGTTTGCCTTTTCAGTTCATAGTTACACCAGTCACTCATTATTAGTTATTCATTCGAGGGGTTTCACAGTGGCTATTGAAAATTCTTTCAATTAACGAAAAGTTAAAATTGATTTGCAAAGTGCAGAAAGGAGAAAGAAGTTGGGCGTTTATAGATAGCGAATTCCGAATTCCGCGTAGTTCTCTTTCAACCATCCTAAAGAATAAAGAAAAGATCGCTAATGGTGGAAGGCGTTAAGTCTACTTTTAGGCACCCTCAGAAAAAGCGCAGTTCAGTTGAAAGTTATATGATAAATTTGTACCGGGTGTTTAATTTTCTGTATCAATGATTTTATATGTAAAAACAACATACACAAACCCATTAATGAAAAATATACGTAATTATTTCAACTCCAATTTTGTGTTAAATTTTCCCATTTACATGAAGGTAAGTGGAATGGTAACCTCGATAAGTCTTAGTTCAGGAAGTCGAACTATTTTTCAGGGTAGCTTGAAGATCGAGAATTGACTGTATAAACAAAAATACACTCACAACTAAAAAGTAAAAAATAAAAATAATTTTTAGAAAAAACAAAACAAAACCGACTTCAAGATTAAGCCTACATATATATGTAGAACTAAAAAGTAAAAAATAATATTTTAGTTGCTTCGAAACAAAGAGAATTAACTGACAATCAACAAAATTATCGATACTTATGTACCTATTCACAATTTATGATCAGTTATTTTTGGAGTCGGTGCCAACCAAAACAAACAGAAATCAAAAAAAAAAAAATGTTAATTGTAAAGAATCCCCACTATTTCATCACCGTCACACCGCTTTCTCGTGTCATTCGAAAGTTCATTGCTAAGGCAAGATTAAACTGCCCTTCCTGGCTGGCAACGACTCCAAAAATAACTGATCATAAATTGTTAATAGGTATATAAGTATCGATAATTTTGTTGATTGTCAGTTAATTCTCTTTGTTTCGAAGCAACTAAAATATTATTTTTTACTTTTTAGTTCTACATATATATGTAGGCTTAATCTTGAATTCGGTTTTGTTTTTTTCTAAAAATTTTTTTTTGTTCTGTATGTTATTATTATTAGTTGTAAGAAGGGTTAAGTGTTAAGTGAACCTAACAACACTGATTGCTGTAAAAACATTTAGTTACCTGGCAACACTGAGTCTAATTATAGACGTTCGTTTTGTTGTTTTTTTGTAATTGAAACTGTGAAAAATTTTAATGAGTGTTCGCGCCAATCGGCGCTTATGTGAGGGGGGGAAAGGAAAAAAGATCTAGTATATCGTATATAGAAGCACCCTATGAATTTCCGGTGCAAATAGCCCTTATCTGCCTTAATCCCTACTAGAATATTCCTCTTTCTTCTAGCATCTGTGCTCCAGTACGCACCTATTCAAGTTATCCAAGACCTCATAGTCTTCCATCGCTTTCTTGACCAAGGCGAAATAGCCTTCCAGAACCCTATTCTTCTTTTAAAAGTGATTTTATTTCCTGTGCCAGTCAGTAAATATTTAGTTCTACCCTTAATGAGTGGTGATTTAAGAGGAGGAGAGCCTGAACAAATTTTGCAGCCTGGGAGAAGTATTCGCCTGCCCATAACGATTTCGGAGGCCTCCGAACAGCCCGTCGGAAGTTTTTTATGTATTATTTGTTTATGCTACCTTCTCAATAATATCTCCCCAAAGGTGCGAAACCTCGTTTTGATATATTCCAATACAAGCCATTTTCTCGAGGCCGAGGCGAGTTTTTCGCATCGGAAATTATCATTCTTTTCGTCAACAATGAGTTTTGAGTCCACTTATTCAGTGTATGAACTGATTTTTTGAAAAAGGTATGTAGCGAATAGTCACCACTAAAGGAACTATTAAATACATCATAAGTGAAAATTATGTTATTTACTTATGGAATCAAGAAGGGGGATGCTTTATTGATATAAGAATACGTCGCTGCTCTTCTTCATTGGGTTGCTATTTTTTTTTTTTTTTATACTTCCCTCCCACTTTATTTTATATTTTCAGCAATTAAAACAATTCCAAAACAATATTTAAATGTGTACATATACACAACGAAAAAAATATTATTTATAAATATACGTTCATCGTTGTCAATGGATCCTTAAACACTCTATATTTGGATTTACATAGTACTATAAATCTATTTATATATGTATATCATCATATCGGCGTTCTAAATGCGAAAACGTGACACAAACAGTTCCAGAGTTGCAGCATTCAAAATAATTATTTCAGAAGGTTGTCCAATGCCGGTGAGATAGGGAAATAAGCTGGAGGGGACAGGGATAGTCTTATTGAAAGCAAACAATGAGTTTATCCCTTCCTAGTGACAATCAAACTTCTATAAACAAGTTATCAACTGACAGAATCTCTATTGAGTAGAATAAGGGTTTACTGTGGACTCTTGCATGGAATTGGTAATTTGCATTAATGTATGTATATTTGCTCCTATTAAAGCTGCCCCGTTCATCCAATATACATGAAATGGTATCAACATATTTGGAAGTTAGAAGTACCAATTCAGATTTCCGGTCGCCAAAATTGAGCAAGTGGGAATTAATAATTACCAAACTTGGAGTCAATGAACGTGTATTTTCTGCCAGGCGTCAAATGTAACTATGTAAGAGGAACCGTTGATAGAAATTATTTTTACGACGAAATGTAAAAAAAACCAAAGTCTATCATTGGTGAATTCTGTTCGATGAAAATAAATTGATTAACGAACTAAAAAAATAGATACGATTCAAACAATCTCAAAACATAGATTAGAACAGACAGTTATTGACTGACACTAATATTTAAACAATAAATTTAAGAAAAAAATTGTTTCTACATTTCTATTTTGAAATAGAAAAAAAAAATTACATTGATAATTCTCAAGGATAAAACGACAAGAAACTGTATAGACTACTTCAATATTTACTATACAAGCGTTTAAAGCTCCCAATAAATTACAAATGACTCGTTTATAAGATAGTTATTAGACCAATTTGGACATACCGAGTTGAGCTTCGGGGCTCTAATAAACCTTTCAATTTCTTCTCTTCTACAATCCTTACAATCCAAAATCTTTCGAAGAATCTCCAATGGGCCTTATTATATCACAAATAAACTTATCCATAAAGAACTTAATGTTCCATATGTTGCTTATTTGGCCCAAACCGGATACCTATCCTATTATAGTAAACTCCATATCCACTTTAATCTACTGAAAAGAACATGGCCAAAAGACCTTTTATTGTAGAACTTTTATTGAAGCGCTATTAGTGAATAGTTTTTAACATGTTATTGACGTCTCATTGTAATAAGGTTCCTCAAATTTACTTTTTTTGTATATTGTATAAAGTTGTAAATATCAATAAATAGTTGAAATAAATAGTTCTCCGAATTTTTAAATCAGATTCTTTCTTTTTAAAAAAATTAAAATTGATATAATTGATATTAAATTTTTCAAATTTAAAAAATAGGGTGACATTGATTATTCGGATTGTCACTATATCGAAGCAGTTTACTGTAATAAATTGAGTTTATTTTATCATGGTTTATTAATTTGTTGCTTGAACCCATAAATATAAACTAAAATACGAGTTACTAAAAATATTTATAGGGTAAAAAATATTTTGTCTTTTCCCCAAAACCTAATCAACTAAGAAAACATGTAATTAATAAGTATGTAGTATTCTTAATATAAGTATAAAAATTCATATTATTTCTTCACAGTTTTTTTCTCCTATCGGTTGCTTCGAATGGGAATTATATGATAAAAATTATCATGATCATTAAATATCTAAATTAAAATGGCTAAAACTTATATTCTATTTTAGTATTTTTGTCCCCCGCTTTCTTGTAAATGAGGCATAAATGTTCACTTATTAACTGATAATTAATAGTTAAGGCTTTTAATTGTTATCCTCAACTGTTGCAGATTGTAATATATATAGTAAAAAAAAAAAAAAAAAAAAAAAGAAAAATTTCGTGTTAGTATTTTGAAGAAGACTCATATACGCTTCTAATCTAGTTTGTTTCTTTAAAATCAATTTTTCCCTTTAGAAGATATTTAGATGTTTGTTTTTTTTGTGGACAAATAAATAGTAATAAAAAGGAAATAAAGGAAGTTCTAGTTTCCATATTTTTATGGAAGGAATAGTTTTTTACATTTGACTTGCTCCTCTAGAGCGAACGCAGCGGCTCACCGCAGACAATGTTGTGGTAGCACACCATTTCAATAATGCATATTGGTTTTTGGGACATGCATTCTTTTTGCTCCGAGGTCGGTTTGGAACGTTCTATTGCTTTTTTTTTTTCATTGGTAAATAATTTAAACTATCTAAATCTCTGAATCTTGTAAAAAAAAAGTTAGAATTACTAAAAAATTGTGCATTATGATGGATGGTGCAAAAGAATAATTATTCAAGAAATATTTTAGTGAACAGCATGTAGCATATTATCTACAACATATTACAATATGTGTAATGTGTTCAGTCTATGTACAGAGTACTTTTTTTTCCACAAATTTTTATTAAATATTAAGATTTTAGAATCGTAATCTTACTAAAACATTTCACTAAACTTTGTTAATGGAAGGATGCACAATTAATTTACAGGTTTTAATTGATGTATAAGGGCTCGAAAACCAGTACGTAGGAACTTGCTCTCCTAGACTTGTGAGTAGCCGTCAAATTCAGATGCACGTCTTGCTTCAACTGACAGAGTTAATGGAGTTTCTGCAGCTTTGGTTAACTATAAATTTACTATATTTAGTCGGAGCTGGGGATATATTTTTGTTGGTTCTTATAGTTTTTATTATTTTTTTCACGTAACGGCCACTAAGCACCACGTGAAAATCATTAGTTTGATTTCTATGAGAATCTTGATTTTCTTTTTTCCCCATCGCAATTTCATGATTTTCGACAGCATTTCTGTCATTTCTTCGGACCACTTTGTATCCCTATTTTTTTCTCTTTTAATATTAGTGAGATTTTTAAGTGTTTTTCTGTATGTTTCTCTATCCAGACAGTCGGCATCTGAAATTTTAAGATTCTTTAATTCTTCTTTTATTTGGTTCGTGTTTTAGTGTTATTTAGCTAAAAAAGAATGGAAGGATCCATTCTTTTTTAGCTAAATATTTTGTAGGAGATCTTTTCTCCTTTATCTTTTTTATATGTCCACGGCACATCTGCCTTCTGATTTTTACCTCGGTTTCCAGGTCTTTTATTTCTCTGTAGATCTCTTCGTTAGATCTTTGTCTGTAACCTTCCTGTGTTTTCCTGGGCCCATAGATTTTCCTTAAGATCCTCCTTCTATTCTTGGCAGCTTTTCCAAGTTGGGTAGGCATGTGGTCTCAATCCCATACAATATCGCAGGATTTATCACAACGTTGTAATGCCCTAATTTTGCATTGGAGGAGAGCTTCTTTTTATTGTAAATTTTATAATTTTGTGATTTTCTCTCGGATACCCTCTTTCTCAGAACCGTGACAATGTGATGCATTGTGTTGATTAATTTATGGCCGTTTCCCCATTCCCAAAATCCACCAATGGTTTAGCTAAACGATCAGCGGTTGCATCAGTTTGTTGAAAATCACTAGACAATAATAATTTTGTGATCCTATGATCAATAAAATAAGTGAAACGAGAAAAGTCTTTCCTGTACGTCTGGACGCATCCAGTCACAGTTCTGTCATAAGCAATGCGTTGTTCTAGAATAAAATTTGGAAGATTCGTTTGAACAAATCTACCTAATTTGACTTGTTTGCGGCGTTGAAACGTTTTTCAAACCTAATACTCGACATTCATGTTTTCTTTAAAAGTCTTCGAGATTAACAGTAATACGGTACAGCTCAACGATAATATGCTGTACAAATATAAGAAATATAGTCTAAACTAACTTGCACTGAACGACGCGCCCATATACTTAAACGTATGTTCCTGTAGAATAGGAATCATATTGAAAGACTTGGGTTTGAAGGGTTATGGGGTTTATTAGAAAAGGATAGGTATCTGGATTGGGCTAAATCAGCGACATATGACACATTAAGGTCTTTATGGATGGTTTAACGAAAGGAGAATAAATATTTTTTCAAAGGATCTTATATTGCAACGATTGAATACTAGAGATGGTAGGATTTTAGTTTAGTTGAATCACGAAAGGTCCAAATACATCAACCTACTGCCTTGTAAATGAATCTCTTGTAACTAATAGCTTGAACGTTTGGGTAATAGATTTTTCTATCTGTGCTATTAAAAACAAAAAAAATCTGAAGTATTATAAATTTATTGATATAACTAGTATAAAAAAAAAGATTCTTGTATTTGAACAATATATATTTATTTTTTTAAATAAATACTTTTCTAACCAAAGTAAACATATACGAAGTGTTCCCATTACAAAATACTTTGTTATTGAAAGCAAACAGGAGAAACAGCCGGTATTGGAAATGCTGTGTAATCTCCATTTACAATTGTAATTTTGTAATTTGATCGATCTCAGGGGATTTGACAGGGCAGAGTGGGTGGGTTCTGGGAGGGCTGACTTAATTTGGCAGAGATGTATTAGACTACACAAGAAATATTTATGTCATTTTTTCGGTTTAAAATATTTTTCAGAGGATCATGAAAATATTATTGTATAATTTTTTATTGGATTGTTAACAAAATTTAGTTCCTTTCATTAATATCTTATTATATTAAGTACGGTGTGTTTGTATGATAATTTAGGCTGCATGTAAAAGGCATACTCATAAAGGAAGGCCAGCGGAAACAGATCACACGTTTTGGTTAAACTTTGTTTTTTGGTAAAACTAAATGAAAAAAATATAAAGCGATGGACCAGAGTGATATTGCTTCAGATTCCGGGAAAAACATCGTTAATTTTTATTCCGAAAAGAGGATTAAATTTGATATTTCAGATTCTATTGAACGTTCTAAGTTGCTTAATGGATTTCGTGTTATATTTCATATCAAAGATGCGAAGTGCAGGTGCGAAATCTGGACAATGACAAAGACATGTCTTCGTTTTTATCGAATGAATACAGAATAAACATTTTTCTTTACTTGAAAATAATGTCAGATTCGGTTCCATTAGTCAAAGAAAGTACCACACAAGTTTTGGTAGGTTTAAAAAAAAAAATGTTGATTTCATGACACAAACATTTGCTGCGGCATATTCGCACTTCCTCGCCACATTGCAGATGAGTTATGAGCCTCGATAATTTAATTCATCATGTTAAATCAGTAGAACCCGCTTAACAAAAGACTCATTTATATGACAGTAATTAGACCTATTTGTACGTACAGAGTTGAGATCTGGGTTGAAATTAAACAAATTTTTTCTTGTATCGAATCTGTAGTATCCAAAATCTTTTAAAAAATCCACAATGCTCCTTACATTATCACAAATAAACTTATCCTTTAAGACCTCAATGTTTCATATATTTCTGATTTATCCCAAACTAGATACCTATCTTTTCATACTAGACTTTATAACCATTCACATCCACTAATCTCTCAGTTTGTTTTCCATTCTATTTCCGATAACCCTCCGAGGCCTAGGAAAAGAAGATGATCTCGGCACCTTCTCATATGGAATTTAAAATTCTAACTGTGTGAAGTTGCTTTATAAGCAATTTACACCATGTAATGAACGTTAAAATCACATTCACTAGACGTATATTTTGCTTATACAGCTGTACATTTCAATAAATAGATGAATACAAAATAAGAAAAAATATTATCACGTAGGTTAATAATTTAGTTTATTTTATTTTTTTACTGACCTTGTAACTACGACTCTCTTTCCTACTAGTAAATGTAAACTCGAATATTCCAAAGTTGAGCAGATCAGCTATGTAGAATTATCATATTAGGCTGAAAGTACTATATTTCATATCTTACGGACTAGAGATACGAAATGAAAAGTAGTATAATTTTAAAAATATTATTACTTTTTTCTTTGTTACGATTATCCATTTTCATGTCATTTCATTTTTTTTTTTCAATGCTATTTTTATTTAAAATTTTGGAAATTTATTAATTCATAAATGCATTTAGTTGACTGAATACAAATCTATATATCAATATCCTCTAAACCTAATTATTAAAAAAAAAACTATAATTAAATTAAATGTGAACATTTTGATATTATAACACAATAAAATATAAATTAACTAATTTATAAATTTATGACAAATTGGTAATTATTAATTCGAATTTTTTATATTGAATTAAAATTAAATTCGTAAGCAACAACCCAATATAATTAATTAAAATCCATTTAGATACTGTCCGTGAGAAGTTTCTAGTATGGATTTAAAGATCCCATCAAACCTATTTTATGAAACTTTATGTTTATTATATATGCGTCTTTTTCCTTTATTTTTTTTTTTTTTTAAGAAACAACACAAAACAGTATAGAAAAGGTATTTATGGATGTTTCTTTTATTTGTTTAAGAGGATCTCGTTTTATTAATTGGGAATTAAATAACGTATTACATTTTTTTTTTTTTTTTTATTAAATTGAAAATATACTTGATTAGTAACTTTTAAGACTAATATGAAGGTTAGTTTATAAAAATGAACATAAAATACCTGATATTAAATTTGTTCATCGGACACGAAATAATATGTCTAAACTAATAAATTTTATCGCGTCGTATTATTTACTTCTATTTTTGGTTTTCTCTAAGTAAATTTTTTTTTCTCGTATCAAAATTGGTAAGGTCGTACTGTAAATTGATGTTAAATGTCTTCTTGATAACAAATATGGTCTTTCCTCAATGTTATTGGAGATTTCTAAGCTACTTATGATTTTCTATGGATAAAACATACAGTTTATTATAACTTACAACTGTAAAAAAAATTATATTAGGAAGCTTATATAACAAATAATGCCGAATGATAGCATTCCAAGAAAAAAATCATTATTAGAAGGTCCCGAAGACATCTTCTTTTGAGACATCTCTGGGTATTATTGTGAATCGAATGGAAATAAAGTCGAAAAAATAATGGATTTGTGCTATGTTCTTTATAGTGAGAGGATAGGGATCTGGTTTTGGCCAAATCAGCAACATGTGGGACATTTATGTCAAAGTGAATCAGTTCATATGTGATACAATAGGAAGCATTAAGGATTTCCGGGAGGATTATGTATTGGAATATGAATGCTAAGATACGGGAAGAATTCAATTTCTTGGTTGAACAATAGTTCTATAACGCATGATCACATAGGTTTCAATCATCGCGCAGTCTAGCATTTTTAAGTATGATATAGAACGTTTATAGAGTACTGGAATATTTGAAATCGAAGAACAACTAGAAAAATAAGATATCCGTTGAATCTCATATGAGAGTTAATTAGGGACTTTTGAGGGAGCGATATCTGAGAAAAAGGTTCTGTTCGAAAATATTTAGGGGCAAACAGTAATTAACACAGAAGGTTAGGATTTTACGGTTTCAGATACTAAATTTTTCAAAAGTAATAAATTTTCTGTATTTAAATCATTAAAAATATTGTAATAAAAAAACAAAAAATCAACATGATGAATATAAAATATAATGAACTGAACTATTGCCTGGTTCTGTAGACGGCCAGCACTGTTCTTCCGAAACGTTGGCTCTAATAATAAAGAATTAAATGCAACTTGATTGTTTAATAATGTAATTATATTTTCACCTGACACTATAAATTATCACTTTAACTTAATCTAAGAGCTATTTTTAATCTAAGATCGATTTAGGTTTAAAATGATGATTAGATGAAGGTGCTGAGAGCACCCAATTCAAATCCCGACCTACTAAATTCTCTCTTGACAGGGTGACAGAGGGGGTAGGAACCATGGTTTGGCAGACGATACTTGGGTCCACTGAACCCTTAAATGAGTATCTTACTCAGGGGATAAATCAGGTGTTTGGTGCTCACGCTGTTGCGAGGTTGACTTTTTTTTTTCTTTTTTTTTTTACCGATTTTAAATATTATAAAGTGTTATAATTTTTGTATTAGAAACCATTATCTAGCAATGCGGATACTTTAATTATTACTAAAACTAATGTCACAGTTCATTCGAATTAAATTAAGTTGAGAAACGCAGCTATGTGACCATTTTTACACTAAAGGCCTAGAGTTATTAGGTTCCGGCAAACCATCAAATGTTTCCCCTGTCCAGTCTCTCCACTCGATAATTCTCCGTACTTTGCCACAAATGACTTACTCTGTAACAAGTTTAATGTCTGATTTAGCACGAACCAGATACCTTTCCTTTCATAATAAACTACATAATCACCCAGGATCAGTTGTTTTTCAATTTGCTTACCATTTCATTCCAGATAATCGTCAGAAAGAAAATGGTCGCGGGATCTTCTAATGTATGTTTCATTTGAGTGCTGTGGGTAGTTTCTCTACAAGTTTTTTGGTTTATTGTTATATTCGTTATTATATACAGTCGTATTTTTCAATTAATAAATTGAAAAAAAAAATGTACATAATCGATGATATGAACATATTATTTCATTTCATCATGTTTTTTAAACATTATTTAAAAGTATTTTAATTACGAAAGACACTTACGATTTTAGTATTCAAGCAGCTGCATGTTTATATTTTAACTTTCATATTATGATTAGTCACGAAAAAACCTTCATTAAAGTTACCTTATAGTATTAAGTATACAAAAAAAAAATATTCGTGATAAAATAAACTTAATTTTATGATTTAAATGAATCATGAAATAAATGACAACTGATTTAAAATTAAAAAGTATATGAGTTACAGACTACTTCAACATTTACTAGAGAAACGTTCAATGATCCCAATTAATTACAAAAGTCTTATTTACGTGACTGTGATTAGACCTATTTGGACGTAAGGAGTTAAGCTTTGGGCTTCACTAAACCATCTCATTCATCTCGTATCTTTACAATCCAAAATCCTTCAAAAATCTTCAATGCCCCTTACTTTGTGACCAATAAACTTATCCATAAAGATCTTGTGTTCCAAATGTTGGTTATTTATCCCAAACCAGATACCTATCCTTTCATAGAAAGCTCCATAACCACTCAAATCCTCTAATTTCTCAACTTGCTTCCCATACCATTCCCGATAATCCTCCGAGGTGTCTGAAAAGCAGATGGCCCAGAGACCTTCTAGTGTAGAAGTTTTATTAAAGTGCTGCTGGTAAGTAGTTCTTTTCAAGTTTTCATATTATATTAATAGTTATCAACACATTTACTTGATGTATGTATTTTATACAGTTGTAAATTTCAATAATTTGATATTAAGGAAAAGCAAACAAGTATATGAGAGGTTATACGATATGCAAGGAGACAACGGATTGTCTGTCATTCGAGACATCTCAATTCTAATATAAGTTTTTTTTGTTTATATGTTTTGATAGATATACGGGATTCCAAGTAAGACGTATGTCCAGAAAGAGTCCTAGGTAGCGAGTTTGTTCAACAGGGATTAGTATATTATCAAATTATAGGTTTACGACGAAGGTTGTTTGATGAGATTCTGATATAATACCCTATGCTAACAATAGTAATTTTTTTATGATAAAACAAATGATTTAAGTAATAAATAATTTAATCGATCAAATCAAAGCCTAACTCAGGAGTTTTATCATTCTATTAATAATTTTTTTTTTTTTTAAATTTGGCAATGCACAGAATAGATCGTCACTACGATGCAATAAATATCTATTTAGTGTCATTTTATGTACATTTATTACAAGATAGTGTTTAGAAACTGGTTTTTAAAACCTTTTCGGTCTTTATATAGAAATTTCCCTATCCTGGGGAGGGGAACCAGGGTTGTTAAGAAGGCTCGGATCAGTGGAGTGAGGCTGATCGGCCGTTGACGTGTAAAGTCGCCGAGAAAAAACGTCTTTACGCTCCGGCTTTACCCACCATTTGCCAGCCTTCTTTGTCATTTCGTTTTTTTTTTCTTTTTCTTTTCACATTTATTCATTTTTTTTACTCCTTGTGAAATAATAATTTGACTGTTTCAAAAATACTAAATCCTCGACGTGGTAATTACTGTTCACCTCTAAAACCTCTAGTAAAAATTATATATAGCTCATTTCTTGAGCGTTGAGCTATAACACTTTCAAACACATTAATAATAATATATTATTTCATAGTAATATATAGTAGTGATGGGTCAGTATCAAAATTTTTCAATTCTTGATTGAATCCGGTACAAAAAACCGAATTCCGATTCTCTGTAACCATACCTTGGTTTAAAAATAAATCGCTATGGAACAAAATAATCCGCATGAGAGCTAAAAATCAATTTAAATAAATTAAAAAAAAAAAAGTCAATAAATCTATACTATTATATAAAACGACAAGGCATTTTGGTACTCATAAGCATTGTATGCATGCTAGGTTGTAAACCATCATGTTATTTTTTTTTTTCTATAATGTTGTGTAATTTCGTATGATAGTTTAGTATTTGTTCTCTCGGGCAATGTTACAATTTTTATTTTTATTTTATTTAATATGAATGTTGAAGAAATATTTTAAGGAGGACTATTACCTAATGAGGACAGAACATAATAAACTTAATAAATTGTTCTGAAAAAGGATTTTATATTCAAGAAAAATTTTTTATTTATTTTTTGAAATCGAGACCTAAATTGAAAGAAACTACCGATTGACAACGCTTCAATAAAAATTTAATACATATTTTGAGATCCCTTACGTGGCTGTCAGGAATGACATTTAGTACGGAGTTTGTCATCAGTATCATGCGTCAACAATCTGATTTTGGAGAAATTTGTCATATAGTGTACGTCAGAAATAAAGATATTTACAATGTACATGGATGGCCAAAATGTTGCCGATTTCACACGTACCAAATACTAATATAGTAAATTTAGATCTACCCAAGCCTTTAAAAACCCTCAATGCTCCTTTCTTTGTCACAAACAAACTTATCCATAAAGATATTAATATTCCATATGTTGTTGATTTAGCCCAAACCAGATACCCATAATTTCATATTGAACTCCATAACTACACAAACCCACTAGTATCTCAACTTTCTTCTCATTCTATTCTCGAGAACTCTCCGAGGCGTCTGAAAAGATGATGGCCTCGTGACCTAATGTAGAACTTCTAATAAAGTGCTACCAATGGGTGGTTGCTTTACACGTTATCGTAATGTCATTGTAATAATTTTGATCCACATTTACATACCTTTTATTTATATAGTATACATTTGTAAATATCAATGAAGCATATATAAAAAAAAGTAAGAGTTCATTCCTTTTTGTAAATTATTTTTGCTATATTGAAATTTTATAAAAGAGTGAGAAACTCTTTCTTATTATTTAGACATTTGTGCGGTAAAGAATTTTCAAAAAATGCACCTTGTGATGAAAAACATGTCATTAAAGAATTCAAAGCGTGTTGCGAGCAAGTAATTTTTTAGTTTTTGGTTACCTTACAGACATATTTGGACACGTTTTCCTTAATTAAACTGGGTTATGAGTGACGTATTTATATGTTAATTAATGTTTACATATTCATCTTGATCATATATTCTTTCAAAGAGTTGGCGCAGATAATTTCTGAGTTAATTTCGTTTCGGATGTAAAACCTTTTGAAATTATGATTGTCTGGGCCATTAATTCAGTATTCCAGCTTCCTTGAAGTTTTTTTTTATGGAACAAGAGAGTTTATTTTCCTCAAGCAGTTTCCTTTGCATGTACAGAAAACGAGCTTGCATATTAAATCGACCTAGAAGATAATAGACGATAATGACCGCAAAAGTAATAATTTTTTTTTTTCATTTTAAACTGTGTGAAATAAATATTAAAATCTAATTGTATTATTGTCAGTGACTTCAGTCGCTTATCAGCAGTAAAATATAATTTCTCATAAATATTTTTTTTTATTTAGAAGGCCGGAGGGAAAGATAGAATCATCTAATTTTATATTTATATCCGGATTATAAATAATTGATCATAATATTAGTCATTTTTAAAGCTCCCATCAAAGTCACTGCTTTATCCAATTCAGAAGCATAAATAATAAATAGAAAAATAAAAAAAAGCACTAGACTTATTTACGTGTAGAACACATTCGATTTTCTTGACAGTGAAATGGATAGCCCTATTCTCGGCTGAGGCTGAAGAAAAACGACTTCCAAGCACCAATCATTTCTCCATATCAGAACGGGAATTTCCACTTTACATTATGGTATAAAAAAGTTTTTTCTGTAACAACCAATATTGTATCCTTATTTTTATATCCTATATTAACATATTATTAATATGTTAATATTAATCCTTGATAAATATATTATTATCATATTATCAGAATCATGTTTTATTTGCTATGTCGGATAAACATTTTTATTTCTTGCGTAATTTAAGTTAGAGTATTTTTTTTTTTATTTTTATCAATTTATTAAAATTTACAACTGTACAAATATATACATCAAGTGAATGAGCTGATAACGATTACAATAACATGTCAAAACTTCAAAAGAACTACTCATTAGCAGCACTTCAATAAAATTCAACACTAGAAGATCTCTAGGCCATTTTCTTTTCAGATACCTCGGAGGATTTATTGAGAAATTAAAGGATTTGAGTGGCTATGGAGCTCACTATGAAAGGAATGGTATCTGGTTTGGGATAAATAACCAACATATGGAACATTAAGAGCTTTATGGGTAAGTTTATTAGTAAAAAAGAAAGGAGCATTAAGAATTTTTCGAAGGATTTTGGATTGTAAGGAAAATAAATCTTGAGGTAAACATGAATTGGATGGTTTAGTGGAGCCCCAAAGCTCAACTCCGTACGTCCAGATAGGTCTAATCACAGTCATGTATATTAGTCTTTTGTAATTAATTGGGAGCTTTGATCGTTTGTCTAGTAAATGTTGAAGTAGTCTGTAACGACGAGCAGTTTCTTTTCGTTTTAGTCTTGTATGTTAATTCAAAGTAAGACGTTTGTCCAAGTGGAGTCCTAGGTCGCGGATCTATTTAACAGGGATTAGTGGAATATCATTAAAGGATACTGTAAGACAGGAAGACGTATGTTTACGACGAAGGGTAAAGGTTATATGGTGAGATTTGTTTGGGTTTATTTTGATTCTCCATTTTTGACACCTTTCTTGAATGTTTAGGATATGCGATTGGAGTGTTTGGGAGGCAATAGAGTAAATTAAAAAAAAAATTAAGTATTACGTGATATTAACGAATCGTAGGGATAAAAATACTTTTGACAAACATGCACAACAGCGTTTTAATGACTCACGAAAAAGGTAAAAACAATTTTTTTGTTTTTACACTAGATCTGATAACACATTAAAAATTAACATGTTATCTTTAACATATTTATTTATTTATTATAAGGTGATTAAAATATTCTTGAAAAAATAAAATTTCTAGAGCGATCTAAAAAAAAATAATAATAAACAGATGGTTAGACCTTTTTGGAGTTGGAGTAAATCCTTTGGTGCTCAACTAAACTAAAAATGTAACCTTCCAATTATTCTCGCATACAAATCCTTACAAAATAAAATCCTTCTATAATCCTCAACGGTGTTTGTTATATCAAAATTAAATCGATCCGTAATGATCTTAATGTTCCAAATGTTGCTGATTTGGCACTAACCAGACACCTATGTTTTCACGATATGGTTCATAACTACTCGAATCCACTAGTCTTCCATGCTGCATACCATTCGATTCCTGATAACTATCTTCTGAAGGTTGCGATTTTTTAATTTTCTATTTGTCTAAAATTTCTTATTAGTGAGTTCTTTAGAAGATTGAATTTTATATTATATCACTTTTTATAATTAATTATATTTTGTATATAATTATTTTTTCTCGGCTTCCAGGGTCCCTTAGTTGAAACGGCTAAATAAGTGTCTAATATTTTTTTGAGCAGGAACCTGCAAAAATATTACTAAAAAGATCATTGAGAGAGTGAATGTATCCTCCCCTTGTAAGTGAAAAAAACAAGGTTTTGTATCAACGCCCATCAAAGATTTTGCTTTGTCTACTTTGGCAATGACATTATTTTATCAAACAAGTTGAAAACATAAAATTACCAGTGCTTTGACTTACTAGATACAACAATAATTTTTTACTTTATATATAACTAGTTTTATAAAAAATAATTAAAAATGCATTTTCTTGAGAAGAATTGTATCTGTTTCACATGGTTGAACAATTGAAGTTTAGTGAATTTTAATGATCTGACCTCCTGTTGAGGCGAACAATGAGAACAGTGATGGTTATCAGATCCGGTTCATCAATAAAGTTGAATACTGAATCGATAATAAAAATAGTTTTTTTAAGGTCACCTTGATAAATTTGCTAACTATAAGCTAAAATGCTAGGGGGTATAATTTCAGAACATAAAAGGTTTTGCCTTATGTCATTGTGAAATAAAAGAAATAAATTAAAAACGATATACCGTATATTACGCAACATTACAGCAGTGAAAACAGATTGTGCCACGACATGAATTTAAGTGAAAAATTCGTCTCTAGCGTTTTAACAAGTAAACTTTGGGCTTCCAGAATAAATCTGGGTGTTGTGCCTGCGTAGAACAAGTTATTGTTAATGATTCCAGCATTATCTCTGTTTTGTTTTTTTCCATTTTTTCCCAAAGTATTTGCATTTTCCTGATATCACATGGTATCTCTTTTATAAGAGGCTTTTAGTTGAAGTTGTAGTACTTCCTAATATGAAATATATTTTGTCTAAAAATAAATAAATAACTGTTTTCATATGTATAATAGACTCACCCAACACACGGCTTACGCAGATGACGTAGTCATTACAGCACGTACATTTCTGGAACTTCTGGGAGGTTAGGAAGAGTTTGAAAGGGCGACAGTTGAGCAAGGGGTTGAGAATGAATAGTGGTAAAACGGATTATATGAAAACGTCAAGGTGCCTAAAAGGAAGTTGTAATGAAAAAGTGCAAATTAATGGGCACATATTTAGGCGCTGCAAAACGTTTGTGTTGGAGTCTCTAATAACGAAAAAGAAAAATATATGAAACTGGATATCAAAGGCAGAATAACGGCTGGTAGCAAATGCCTTTTTGCTCTTAGTAAAATCCTAAGGTCTCGATCTACCAAAACTCACTTTCTACAAAACAGTAATAAGACCAGTTGTTACATATGGAAGTGAGTGTTGGTCCTGACTCAAGACAATGAGAGGATTTGGGAATGAAATGATCTTAGAAAGATCTTCGATCCGGCGAAGAGCCACGGAAAATGCAGAGTCAGATCAAACGTGGAACTGGATCAACTGTTTGGTGAACTTAACATCGTTTCTATGGTCAAAGTGGGAAGATTGCGGTTGCTTGTACAAGTGCAAATGATGCCGGAAGAAAGGCTCTCAAAAAAAATGATATACGAAATAAGGGAGGAATGAGATTGTGAGGGAGACCAACTGAGGAGGCTTGATAACGTCCACGATGACCTGAGGAGACTGGTGAATGATTTTAGAGGTAGGCGGAAGATAGAAAGGAATAGCTTTTGATTATTTGTGAAGCCAAGGCCCGACTAGAACTGTAGCACTCTGTATGATAATAATAATAATGATTGAGAAATATAACTTTAAGAATAAAAATAGCTATAACACAGATAAAAGAAAATGAAAATATTTATGTGTTATCATAATCAATGAATTAACATATTCGTTTGCTCACTCTTATGTATTAGATTTTAATAATATTGTGCAAAAGATATTATTATGCCTCAAATTATGGTAAATACCTATAATTTTCATTCCTTAATAATCTATTAAAATCTTTTTTTTAGATTTTTTGGGGGTGTCTTGAAATAAAATTAAATATTTAAAAAATTTGTTTATATTTTCTTTTTAAAGCCAAATTTACCGAGCGAATCCGTTTGTACTTTTGAGGGTTGAACCCATCAAACCAGAAAACAAGAACGAACAAAAGAAAAACCATAATTAAATGAAATTGGCGAAACGAGAGGGCTTTTGATAACGGAGTGGCTGTTACTGGTTGGCAATTCACTGAACGCGGTTTAAAACCTAAAACAATTCCCTCAAATTTCCCTCTCCTCTCATATTTCCCCTCAATCAAATATACGACCTTGCAATTTACTTGTTAAAGGATTTCGTTTTCCGGATTCAATTTGAACTGTTTCATAGCTTCATTCATGAAAAATAAACTTCTCTGGTAGATTTATGGATAATTTACTATCAAGTTTTTGAATTTCATAATAAATTGAAAAACCCTCTTGCATAAATGGAAATATGTTATAACAAGGGAAATATTTATTGGGAAATATTTGAGATAGACAAGATCGCTGCCCTCAAAGAAACCCTTTTTACTTTAGTTTTTATCGATAACGCTTAATAAATACTTTAGGAAGCTGATATGCAAAATTTAAAAAAAAAATAATAAAGTTTTGTTTCAATTATTTTTAATGATATAATGCTTCTATATCTTGATATATCGTTTCATAAAATATTCAGAATATATGAAAGAATCCAACGAATTTCAACTAAAAAGGAAAAAAAAAATGGTTGATAGATTTCACAACCTTTTTCTAAAATCTGATAAATATTAATAAAATAAAATAAATATCATGATCAGATAAATTAATAATATCTGTCTAAAACATTCCAATATTTTTTTTTTTTTTAAGTTTCATGAGTGTAACAATAAGCATATTTATTTCCTAGTGTTCATTCTCCTACGCCAATCTAAGCATCCCATAAACTGAATATATTAAGAAAACTTTTTTAATACGGACAAGAACTTTTTTGAACTGACTTTAAGGTCTCTGAATTTATTCATCGGAAGGACGGTGTGGTTACGACGAGTAAATTCATTTAATTTTTAGAGAATTCATCGATTGCATTCAGCCGTTCGTTTTTTTAAATTTTCTTTTTATTTTATACTTTATTGATATTTATAAATGTATAAAATTTATACAATAATTAAATTTGCGATAAAATGATTACAATAACATTTCAATAACTTGTGAAGAACTGCTCATTAGTATTAGATGCCTTGGAGGATTATCGGAAATTGGGCAAGAAGCAAGGTGGGAAGCTAGTGGATTCGAGTGAGTAAGTAGCTTTTAATGGTAGGATAAGTATCTTGTTCGGGAGACATCAGCAACATTTATATCATTACGGATAAATTTATCTGTGACATAATAAGGAGAATTGAGGACTTTTCAACAGACTTCGGATTTAAAGGATCGGATACGAGAAGAATTGGAAGGTTTAGAGGAAATCCACTCCTTATGTCCAAATGGGTCATGTAAATGAGTCTTTAGCCTTTAGGAGTTTTGAACGCCTACTGAATATTGGCGTAGCCGGAAAGAGAGAGTAGTTTCTTGTCTTTTAAGTCTCGGTTATGGATTCCAAGTAAATCGTTTGTCCCGATGGTGTCCTTATCGTGGGTATGGTATTCTTACCTGGGTATACCTGTGTATGGTGTTTTTACCTGGCTAGCGAATCTGTTCAATGTGGATCAGTGGGATTTTATTATTGGTGTAGGTCAAGGAGTCGTTGGTTTGGGGCGAAGGGCAGATGTTATTTGATTTGTTTTAATTTTCCTATTTCCACACCAATCTTTTATATTTTTTAATTTATTTATTGTTAGCACATTAACGGTAATGTTATTTTTAAGGAGCTTAGTAAAATTTAAAGTATCAATACTTTTTATTTATTTATTTTAATGTTTTTTATCTTTCTGAATTGGACCATAATGCTCTTTTATTTATAAAACTTTTTGATTTGCTGACGCATAGAGATAGGATATTGTACTTAATAGCAGTATTACACATTGCACATAATGATGGCAGAAAATTAAAAAAAAAACCTATATCACTAAAAACAATGAAGGATCTTGGGTTTAAGTATTTGTTAAGGTCGTAATTTGGAATTAGAAAGTAATTTGGCCAATATCTCACTCAACCGCAAGGTTTTTCTCATTTAAGGTTACATAAAATTTATAGTTGCCGCTGTTTGTGCCCCAGGATCGATCCTCGGCAGATATAATGGAGTAAATAAATATCTTCCTTGGTCGGAATCGAACCTAACGCGCTCTTATTTTTCTTCAAAATAGAAGTTAATTCATTTGGCTAAGTAAACACTTACTTATACTGACTTATATATTTATATACATAACATTAGTAATTGTTAATAGTACATTGGGGTTAGGTTATAACCGAGCTTTTTGCTTACGTGCCCAGGATTTTTCAAGTAATTGCACTTAATTTTAATAATGGTCACCTTAACGGCTGGAGCACAACCCCTTCCGCCTAAAATAATTATTATAACCGTTATCCTTGATTAATTTAATAATTTGTTACTCAAATACATTTTGAAATAACCTGTGTGATTAAATGGACATAGGTCATATTTTAATCTACGTTAGTTTTTGAAATCCATGACTTGCATGAATCGTCTTGCCCAACGGTATAATCAATACCCCGTATACATACTTTTTGTATTATTAAGACCTATTCTGACTTATGCCTCTCAATACTGGACAATTTCTTTCTGCCATCTTCTTTTCAGACGCCTCGGAGGATTATCAGGAATTGAGTGAGAAGCGATTTAGAAGACAAGTGGATTCGAGTGGGTATGTAGGAAGAATAGGTATCTTGTTTGGGCCATATCCTAGATCGTTAAGAATAAGTTTATTTGTGACATAATAAGGAGCATTGAGGATTTTACGAAGGGTTATGGATTGTAAGGATACGAGAATAATAGGAATGTTAAGTGGACTCCCAAAGTTCAACTCTGTATATCCAACTTTACCAAATTATTGTAACGTAAATTAGTCATTTTCAGTTATGTAAGCTTTAAACATTTGTCTAGTAAATGTTGAAGAAGTCTAAAATGACGAGAACTTTCTTGTCGCTTTAGTCCTGTTTGTGGATTCCATGCAAATTAAGAGGAAAATAAATTAAATATTTGGAATAGAATATTTCCACCCAATAAGTTATAGTAGGAAATATATGTAGAACAAACAATAAGTTATTCACAATTCGCAGTTGTGAATGCGCCTAGCGTTACTGGTTCCGGGCAAAATTTCAAACACCGCAACAGTTGAAACCAACATTTATTTTTTTTATTTGTTTCATTTATTGATATTTACGACTGTACAAAATAATATATATCAAGTAAATGTGTTGATAGTGAATACAATGGCATGTAAATAACTTGTGAAGAACTACTCACTAATAGCACTTCAATAAAATATACACTAAAAAGTCTCTAGGCCATCATGTTTTCATACGCCTTGGAGGATTATCAGGGATTATCAGGGGTAAGCAAGTTGGGAGACTAGTGGATTGGAGTGGTTATGGAGGTTACTATGGAAGGATAGGTTTATGGTTTGGGCTAAATCAGCAACATATGGAACACCAAGATCTTTATGGAAAGTTTATTGGTCCCAAAGTAAGGAGCATTGAGTATTTTTCTAAGGATTTTGGATTGTAAGGTTTGGATACGAGATGAATTGGATGGTTTAGTAGAGGCCCAAAGCTCAACTTCGTACGTCCAAATAGGTCTTATCACAGTCATGTAAATGAGTCTTTTGTAATTAATTGGGAGCTTTGAATGTTTGTCTAGTAAATGTTGAAGCGGTCTGTTACGACGAGCTGTTTCTTGTAGTTTTAGTCTTGTAATAAATTTATTTTTAAAGGAAATAAATCCAAAAACTAAAAATTTTAGAGAAAAAATAATTTAGGAGCTAATGGGTTTTCGATCGAGATTTTGTGAACTAACTCTCTTTCAGCGACGTTTTGAGATAAATTATTTTATTAAACCTATAGGATCGGGATAAAAGAGGGAAAGGGAGAAATCGGGGTCGGGGAGACAGCCCTAAAACAAACACCTGTGGATATATATAAGGGCGCTAGGGCGCTAGGGCTAAACTGGAGCTCCTCTATCAGTAGGAGTTCCATTGTCCTCACCTCCTTCCTGCCCCCCCCCCCCCCCCCAGCTAGCCCTTCTGGGGCCAATTTAATGTATATAACGAGCCCTTCTACCGATCAATTTCACTCTTAAATACATATTATTTATTTATTTATTTATTTACCCTGGTAATAGTTTTAACAGAGAATTTATTCCCTTAATATATTTCTGTTAACGTTTTGCCACTTCTATTGGGATTATTTTATTATAAAACTAGTTTCGAATGCTAATCATTCATCTTCAGTTCTAAAACATACAAAAATTTTCAACACATCAGTACTATTTTACATAGATTATATGCACTAAAGTTTTTAAAAATGTAAGACAATAAATCAATCATCAGTACTCACCTTAGGGGGTCTAAGAGGTAACTGAAATAGAAAGGGACTTAGATTTAATTTTTGTGATTTACTATGGGATTTCCCTTATGACTCATTGGATTTTTCCGTTCCTATGGTAAACAAATTTAAAATGGGGCTATTGGATATGTTTATCTGATCATTTAAACAAAAATCTGGATCGGTTTTAAACGATTTTATTATTTCTAATGATTCAAAAATATTTAACTTAAGGCTATTTTATACTTGATGTAGTATTTTTACTTCCGAGTCTTTATTGAATTTGTGGTTATTCTCATTTAGATGGATAGCGAAATTGGAGTTTTGGGTCTTATTAGTGTGTGCTCTTTTATGTTCTTTTACTCTTTGGTTTACCGATCGTCCAGTTTTCCCGTGTATTTTGCTTCACGTTCATTACATTTTAGTTTGTATACTCGTACACCGCTTTTTTGGAAAGGGTTTATTTTGTCTTTAGGTGAAGGGAAGTATGATGACAATGGGTTATCTATTTTAAATGCAGCGTTTAAACCTAATTTTTTAAATTATTTCCCGACTTTAGTGGATATTGGGCCGTAGTATGGTATCGAAATTTCTTCTGGGTAGATTTATCCTCTGGAAGTGTTATGTTTATATTATTCATAGTTTTTATGTATTTGTTTTCTTAAAATATTATCGATTGTGATTTTACTGTATCCGTTATTGCTAGCTATAGTGTATGTTGTTTGAATTTCTTTTTTATAATTAATTCATCAATCCTCATTGTATTGATCCTTCTATACCATCATGCGTTCCTCAAGTGATTGAAAACTTAACATTAACAATATCTTATTTCTATCAACTGGGATCTCTTTGAGCCTCGCTGGCCCTACCACAGTGGAAGGAGAGTTCTCCTTACAATGACGTTAATACCCCACATGTCGCCGATTTGGCACGAACCAGATACCTTTCCTTTCATAATAAACTTAATACTCATCCAAATCCACTTGTTGCACAATTTGCTTCCTATTCCATTCCTGACAATCCTCCGAGGTGTCTGAAAAGAAGTTGGCCTCGTGATCTTCTTTTGTAGATATTTCATTAGAGTACTACCAACTACCAGGGTAGTTCCTCTACAAGTTTTAATCATGTCATCATATTGCATTGTGTACCGCATATTTACTAGATGTGTTTTCTAATACAGTTGTAAATTTCTATTAATTAAAGAATAAAAAAAAAATAAAAAATAAGGGAAAACAAACCAAAACTTAAAAAAACAAAAAACTAAAACTTATTTAATGTCAAATAACAATAAATTAAAAATAATAAATTGTATTAGAAATAATAAATAAATGACTGTTTTTTGTTTGTTATTTATTGGGCTCAACGTCCTTATGTACTCCAACTAAGGTAGGAAGGGCGGGTTATCCTACAAGTTATCAACCTATTCTAGCCATGGTAGGAAGGTCAAGATACATTCCTTGGACACACTATGAAATAAATTTCGACCCACCCAGGTGGGATTCGAACCCACGACCTTTAGTACCGGGCGTGCTGAGATCCCCATCGAGTCCCTTATTAATTTAATTGATGCGGCTATCATTTTTATGCATTTTAATAACTCATGATTTTAACATGTTAAAATAAAATGTAATATTTTTTTGGGTATTTCCTCATTCTTATCACTTCATAAAGCCACTTTGACAGTGATCCCACAAGCCGTACTATGTTTGAGCTCTTTAATTTTTTTAGAGGGGGTCAGCGTCGTTCGATTGAACTTTTATTTTCTCTGCAAATTTTTGAACAGTTCTGAGATTTTCCGCTAAAGCTCGCAGAATGTCGTCATCCAAGGAAGAAATCCCTTCAAGAACCTGCTTATTTTCAAGCATGAAATTTCCCTCCCAAATATTTTCAAATCTCTCTTGAATGGTTCAGAAAAAGTGTGTGGTTTCACACACTCTATCGTCGTCCTGCACTTTGTAAATGATTTTGGTTCTTTGGACCACATACCGACCTAGTTTGAACTTGCAAAACGAACTTATATGAGAATCACGAGTAAAAGTTGTGAGTAATGTCTGAATTATTTATAAGTAATGAAAGGCTAAAGAAGTGATTTTTGTTTCTTTGTTATGAGTGGAATAATAAATACGTACAAAGAAAAAATATCTAATTAGTATAACAGTTTACGCAGAGGGATAATTAAAAGAAAACATCGAAACGAAACAGCCTAAATTATTTTTCGGACAATCCAATGTTATGCTTCGATTCTGAATTCCACTAGGAAAACCTAAATATTTATAATTTCAATTTTTTTAATTATTTTTTTTATAGAGAATCGTAAACCTATCTGTGATGATTTTGTTGATTTCGTAGATGACTTTTGAAGTTTAACGTACGGAGCCATATGTTAATTTCACAATAAAATAACAAATATTTAATAAGAGAAGATTCATATGGTACAGCTTTTTCAATGGGTTCTGTTCCTGATAAAGCCCACTGGAATGCGGAACGAAACATCAGGTAGAAATATTAATTGGAGAAAAATGCATGATACAATACCAACTTTACTTGAACTTGATTAACTGACGTAGTTGAGGCCAAAAAGTAAGCTTGAACACATTTTAAAAACTAAGTTTCTAATTACCTATTATTTCAGCCACTCCGCGATCTGTCTATTGTCTAAAAACCATTAAATCGAACGATGTTGCATCAGTTCTGACTTCGAGATGTTGAAGTGCCTTCTCCAACCCAGCAAACCCTTCTTCATGAGATATTGTTTATGACGATTTGTTTCCTAGTTGACCGACTTCCCCATCCACCAGTCTGCCTGAAGTAATCATCATGCAAAGATAGCCTGATTTTTTGTTCGACAATCGAATATTGTGTGAATAAAAGTAACAATTATAATACTAAATAAAAAAATGGATGGCTCGGTTGGTCGAGATTCGGTTAATAGGGTGTATATTGTTAATCTTATTGATATAGATCTTAATTGACCAGACAGTCACAAATAAAATGTGTTGAAACAAAAAAAAAACAAACAGAAATAATGCAAAACAATAAACCTTCGCTTGATAAAAAGTAAAATGCACTTGAAACTAATGATATTTCAATGCGTACATCCAATATGGAATATTGTAAATCCTCAAAAAAAGTTTAAAATATGGAACTCTCATTTGAAACTGAGATGGATAAGACGGTGCAAACCAAGAAACACAAAGTGCAAGATGTGATGGAATATTGAGGCTAGGCGAATGGAAATCCCACGGACGAAAATAAGAAAATATTGAAGTAATATGAAATATTTGGGCGGAGAAAATCCCAATATTGGGGGTATGTTTTCCTTTATAGTCACTATTGAAAAGCCCTTTATCCGATCTGGTTTGAATATCAATCATGAAAAACATTCCACAATCCCCAGCACGGCACGTGCAATAAAATAATGGAAACCAAACAAAACATTCGATCCTTGATAGGATATTCAAAACTCCCAAAATTAAATGTTGTAAATGATCTTGGAAGAATTTGCGTAAATAATTAAATTAAATCTAGTAATAGAATAAAAAAAAATATATATTTTTTAAATTCATTATAATCAGTCTGAAGTATCTTAAAGCCACTCACTGCTACTTATATCATCATTTGTAAGACTTAAAAAATGGTTTCTCAATTTCTGGATTCCATGAAATTGGTACCTAAATAATGATTGTAGGCAACAGCTGAATACATGGAGATAGTTATGAGGAAACGGGAGTGCGAAAAGTGACTAATGTGTATGAAGCTAAAACTTTGAGGAGAGCTTCATAATATCAAGTTCCACAAAACTAGTTTTAATGTTAGGCAATAATATTCCACTGATCCCTGTTGAATAGATCCGCTACCTAGGGCTCCACTTGGATAAACGTTTAACTTACAATTAGAATCCACATACAACACTAAAACGACAGAAAGCTCGTAGTTTTCGACTTCTTCAACATTTACCAGACAAATCATCCAATTAATTACAAAAGACTCATTTACATGAAGGCCGGTATCCACTATGTTCGCGAACCACAAGAAATTACAATAATCAGATATATTTGGACATACCAATTTGATCTTTGGAGTTCCACTAAATCTTAATATGTTTCTTGTATCTAATCTTTGCACAAACTTATCCATAAAGATCTTAATGTACAATATGTTGTTCATTTATCCCGAACCAGATACCTAACCTTTCATAGTAAACTCCATAACCATACAAATCCACCAGTATCTCAACTTGCTTTCCAATCTATTCCAGCTCCACACATTTATATAACTCTCTTTGCAAATTAAAAAGGCAGTGGCCTTACGATCTATTATACGGTATAGTATAATGGAGTCCTTGCAACGATCAGCTCTCTCTCTCATGTTCGCAACATTCTCGGTCTAAGCGGTCACATTCTGCATAACTGGCGGCGAGAGATAAGCGTTAAGATCTCCTTGAGACCTGCTTAAACCCACATTTAGTGGTTTGAGGTTCCTCGGCCTTACCTTATACGTGTATATATAGATGCATGTATTATCAGAAATTTATTTACTTGTTTTATTATTAACGGTTTCTTTTTATGTAGGTAATAATGGTTTCCTTTGATTTAAATTTATAAAAAATTATATTAATTTATTTTATATTATGTATAATTATGTCATGGACTAATGATCTTAAACAGTAGAATATATATATATATTTTTTTTATGTACATCAAGTAAATGAGCTGATAACGATCACAATAGCATGTCAAAACTTGAAAAGAACTACTCATCAGTAGCACTTCAATATATATATGGCATACAAATCAGTTACTAGTGTAAATAAAACATTATGACAATCCGCTAATGAAAATGAGCATTTTGAACAAAATAAATTCTTCATTGGAATAAAAAGCAAAGACAAGAATTGTTGTTTAATAGAAAATAAAGGAAAACTGTCAATAAAGACACCAGATCAGAGGATCTTATGTTATTACATTTATTTATTTATTATTATTATTTAGGATTTATTTTATTATATTTTCAAAGTAATGTTTAAAATCCTATGATAATAAACATAGACCTCAATTTTGCCGTTAGCTTCTGAATGCAGATTGTGTCGAAGATACTACTTTTTGAGGTGAATTTTATGGGTAGATGTGTTTGTTTTTACAGGGGAATATATTTTGATTCTCCATTTTTGAAACCATTCTTGAAGGTTTAGGATATGGGATTGGAGAGTTTGAGAGGCAATGAAGGGATCATTGTTTACTGATAATGCACATGTGTCATCAGCGTAAGTGGTGAGGACAGTGGTGGGATGAGTTGGAATGTCAGCTGTATAGACAGTGTAGGCTACCTTGAGGAATACCGGCAGATTGGGCAAAGAGGGAAGAGTAAGAAAAGTTCCTTTGATTTTTTATAAAAAATAATATTCATTTATTTTATCTTGTTTTAACAGACTAAACTATTTACCTTAACTTACACTTCAGCCAATTGTATAGACTATTAAATAGGAAATCTCATCTCTTCATTGAAAACAAACGTTTTAATATAATAATGTATTCCATATTATTATTTCAACATTTTGTTTTATTTCTTCTATAACTGTTTATTTTTATTTTTAATTATTGATTTTTTTTTTTACTTTATATCTTATTTTTTATTTTTTTTAAAAATTATTTTCATTGTATTAATTGTAAAACAATATGCATTGTCATCCATAATACGCATTGCCCTTGAGTTAGTCAGCTTGCACTATTTATTCCATAAAAAATAAGATTAAAAAAATGTAAACATTTCGATTTATTTATAGTTAAATTGCATAATCTCATTTGTGATTTATTCCCTCGTTATAAAGAACAATTTATCGACGATAATATCTCAATTTCCAATGTTCATACCAAACCATATACTCGAAATCAAATGATTGTCTTATGGCTTTAATAATATACTTTGAAATAGTTACATATAACTTTTCATATTACAAGTTTGTTAATAGAGAGTAAAGGGACCGTGATAAAATCCGACACGTTTTAGCTCAAGAATGGTTTCTCAATTCTAATTAAACGGCGCCGATATAAACGTAGGAATAATTCATTTTGGTCATAAAGGTAACTGGGAATTTAAAAATAAAGAAATAAAATATAGCCGCTCAATATTAACTGCATTTATGGTGCGTGAGAATCATTATATCTTGCATGATATTGTGCTACATATTATATAAATCATCTTGTATCACTCATCAGTAGCACTTCAATATATATATATATATATATATACACACAGGGTGAGTATCTCTTAGTGTAAAAAATAAAACTGGATGAATATAAATCAAAAATTTAGATAAATGCCGCAGACCTCACCTTTCTATCCCATTCCATTGCAGATATACGATAATTCAAAAACTTTTTTGAGAAAACCGCGTTTTTTGCCATAAGAGCTGTAATATCTCCTCTTTTTTAAAAATATTTTTTTTCAAATTTTGAATACATTTTTGGATTAAACAGTAAATTTCCTATAAGAGCAGAGTACATGCAACCTTGAGTTTTACAAAATTGGGACCTAAAGAACACCTATATTACTTCAACGCTCACCGTCTTTCGAAAAAAACTACCCACAAACTAAAAATCTCACAAAAACTTGCAAATTTAACCAGCATTTGAACGGTATGTTAAACGTAATGATTCTATTTCGATTTCATGGAAAAATTTACTTTTATAACCGGAACATGGTATTTTCATTTGGCATACAAATCAGTTACTTGTTTTAAGAAGATATTATGAAAGTTGCATTGTATTTTAAACATAATAAACACTTCATTGGAATAAAAAGCAAGGAAAAAATATATTTTTCAGTATAAAATATAGGTAAATAGTCAATAAAGCGACACCAGATTGAAAGATTTTTAATAATTTAATAATTTTTAATAATTAATAAAAAAATACCATGTTTTTTCGGTTATAAAAGTTTCTTCATAAAATCGATGCAAAATCATTATGTTTAACATAGCATTCAAAAGCTGGTTAAATTTGCTAGTTTTTGTGAGATTTGCAGCGTTGTGGATAGTTTTTTAGAATAACGGTGAGCTTTGAAGTAATATAAGTCGTTGTAACGTCCCTAAATAAGGTGAAAATCAAGCTGTTCTTTAGATCCCATGTTTTTTACTTTAAGATGTACTCACTCTGTATATTTAAATGTAAAAATTTTATTTTTATTTTATAGGCAAAATGTTACAATTTGCATCACACATGGATAATAAGTAATTGAGATAGCTACGATTTTATTCGTACAATATAAAAAAAAAAAAAAAAATTGTATTTAAATAAATACAATAAAATAAATGTATGAAACAGCATATACAATAGCAATCAAATTGCAGTAAAAATATGAAATATTTTCACATACTTAGCCTGGGGAACTTCTGTCCCTTCATTTGTGAAAGACCAATGCAAGGGACGTGAGATGTCAGGACCAATCCAAGAGATCCCAATGCTACTCTCTTAAAACTTGATAAATAATAATACAATTTTAATAAAGTTAGGTAAATGAATCATTTACTGAACATAAGAATTACATACAAATCCCATAATAAAAAAAAACAAAAAAAAAACAAAACATGAAATTAATTGTTATCGACTAAAGTAAATAAAACAAAATGAAAATTTTATGTGTATCATTAAACACATTTATTTTTGTGAGCTTCTCAGAATGGAGATAAGAAGGCAATGACTTAGTTAAATCGGCATCGATCTTTTGGGTTCGTTAAGCTTCATTATCATTAGGAGTGGTAAATACTAGATGGCTAGATCGAGATGTAGATGGGAGTATTACTTTATGTCTGACCCTGTAGTGTCAGGTCTTTATAGTGATTAGTAGAGGGTGGATTGCAGGAAATATTTAATGCTAAAATCGAATCTTTGCGCCCGTTAAATATTACCATATATATATATATATATATATATATATATATATATATATATATATATATATATATATATGTATATTTTTTTTTTTTAAGAATTTAATAAACTTAATAAAAGTATGAAAAAGTGGATATGAATATTTGAAAAATAAAAATCTTAAACACTATAAAAAAAATTAACAAGAGTCTTAAGTCAAAAATATTTTCTGTCAACAAATCCTTAGGTAAAATGCCAAGGCAGGATAGAATCTCAATTGACAGATTTCACAATTTCGTATATTTTTATATATAGTTTGGATAAGGCATTTTCCTTTAAAAAAAACAAACTAAGTTGACATCACCAGACATTAGTGTGCTTCGTGAAAAGAAAACGAATGCTATAATCCTTACCTATGGAAAACATATAATATAACATAAAAAATATGAATAAAGATAATTTTCACTTTTTTATTTTTAATATAAATTTCCCGAAAAAAAAGATTATTTTTTTGTTACGTATCCAAGATAAACATTAACCTAATATGATATTTATTCTAGACTCTATATCGTTTTAGCCGTCGTGAGTGACAATTTTGATTTATTATATAATTAAATTAAATTTTTTTTTTTTTATTGTAATTGTTCTTTTTAATTGTAATCCGAAATATTTTTTTTTTATTCATCATATTGCTATTTGTTTGATTTATACAACACAAATTTTGCTGTTATAATTAAATTTAATTTAAATTTTATAACCTTCCTAAAGAAGAACATATGGTAATTAAGTTAACACATGAGGAGGTTATCCCTGTATGTTGTATTTGTCGGTTTTACAATTACAGTGTATTTATTTTCTCAATTAACACCTTCACTGCGGCATCGGTCCTCGGGGACCGATACAAATTGAAATAATAAAAATCAGGTTATAGCCTGATTGAAAAATTGCAGGCATAATTAAATAGAATTAATGTATCGGTCGCCGAGGACCGATACCGCACTAGAGGTAAGTACTACATCGGTCCCCGGACCGATAACGCATTGTAGAAGAAACCACTTTTTTCATTACCGCAGTGAAGGTGTTAATAAATCTGCTTTCTGATAAAAAGTATATATATTGTGGCCGATATATGAGTGACATTTTAAATGAGTATAAACCTGTTTTTATTAAATATATTTTATTTATTTTTTACACTTAGGAAATTGAAATTGTTTCAATATGACGTTTATACACACTGACAGACAAACATTCTGCCCAATTGATATTTTCAATTTGTTGTCTGAAAGTTTCATTTTTTAAAAAGTGGTTTACGTTCCTAAAGTTTATAGGACTTTAGCCAGGGAATATGAAACGTATTAGAATTATTAAAAACATCAACTGATGTTAATTAAGCGATGTAAGTTCTTTGTCAATTCTTAAAAATAATATCTTTGTTTATCCTTTAGTATTTCATTTTTTAGTATTGCTTTAGTCGATATGTTTCGATATTACCTATGAATTATCAGAACCAGTTGTTGTTTGCCATGTTCATTGAATTATATATCAAATTCATCTCTTGAGGTTGTAGTGATTGAAAATAGTGAACAGATTGAAAATAAATAAATGAAATCTATATATTATTTATAACTAATTCCATCTGTGGCTAGGTTTGAGAACTAGATGTCGATTCTCGAAACTCTGGGGGAATTAGCCCGGACTTGGTATAGCGGTCAATGCAGTCTTGTGAGAATAATGGAGTAGGTGCTCGAACAAAGCAATATTTGCCCAGTTTAGAGAAGCGTTATTGATTTTGTTTATATAACCGGTCCTGCCGATTTTATTATTTGTTTTCTTCATTTTGATATTTGCCATTTTGTTATAAAACAATATTCAAAAGTGATTTTACCCTTGTAAACACAAATACACTGGCAGGAAAAAACCTACCTAAAAGATATCCTCAGTTTCATGCAAGTCCCCATATACTTTAACCAGGGCATATAAAATGTCTTAGGATCATTAAAACATAATTAAATAAAATCAAGCAGAATATTAAAAAAATATATATCAAGCAATCTTAAATTTACGATATTTTTAATTAATATGGTTCATGTCTCTTGCACTAATTTCGCCTTGCATCCAATGGAGTATAGGTCTAATGCAATTTTAAATAAATTCTTAAAGGATATGCCTTATTTAATATAAAACTGTAAATAAATTATATTGATTTTAATTTTAATTTATCCTTGTAAACACAGATACACCGATATGCGAAAAATTCCACTTAATTGATATTCTCATTTTCTCGGCTAAAAGTTTCATTAATTTTAGGGGTTTAAGTCCCCATTTACTTTAACCAGGGCCTTTGAAACGTTTTAGGTTTAATACGAAAATAATTGATTTATATATTTTATACATAAAGAAAAACATAAAACAATTTTAAATTTACAAAATACGTCCTAAACCTACAACTTCCTGTCCTACAGTATCCTTTAATGATATTCCACGAATCGCTGTTAAACAGATCCGCTACCTTGGACTCCACTTGGACAAACGTCTTACTTGGAATCCACATACAAGACTAAAATGACAAGATACTACCCGTCATTACAGACTACTTCAACATTTACTTGACAAACGTTCAAAGCTTCCAATAAATTACTAAAGGCTCCTATACATGTATAGTCATGACTGTGATTAGACCTATTTGGACGTACAGAGTTGAGCTTTGGGGCTCCACTAAACCATCCAATTCATCTCGTATCCAATCCTTACAATCCAAAATCCTCAATGCTTTGTCACTTATTAACTTGTCCATAATGATCTTAATGTTCCATATGTTGCTGATTTAGCCTAAACCAGATTACCTATGCTTTCATAGTAAGCTCCATAACCAATCAAATCCACTTGTTTCTTCCCTACTTCACACTTTCTCCACTATTTCAAATCACTACTTGTTTCCACTCCATTCCCGATAATCTTCCGAGGCGTCTGAAAAGAAGTTAAATTAGAGACCTTCTGGTGTAGAATTTTTATTGAAGTGCTGCTGGTGAGTAGTTCTTTCAAGTTTTGACTTGTTACTGTAATCATTATCAACAGATTTACTTGATGTATATATTTTGTACAGTTTTAAATTTCAAAATAGATATAAAAAAAAAAAAAAAAAAAAAAAAAAAAAAAAAAAAAAATGGGAAATTTTAAATAATAAGGTTTATATCCGCCCCTTGCGTTCATTACGTCCTCCATTCAATAGGAGTATAGATCTAATGTAATTTTGAAATAATTTCTTAGGGATATGTCCTACGTACTGCAAAACTGTAATGAATCATATTAATTTAAAATTTATTTTACCCTTGTGAACATAAATAAACTGACAAGCAAAAAGTTTCCCCCAAAGTTCCATTTTTTTATCAAATGCTTACACCCTATATTCTTTAACCAGGGAATATGAAACCTATTTAGATAATTCAAAAGTTAATTAAATAAAATCGTAAAGTAAAAAAAAAAAAATAATAAGCAATTTTAAGTT
Organism: Euschistus heros; assembly: GCA_003667255.2. NCBI lineage: Eukaryota > Metazoa > Arthropoda > Insecta > Hemiptera > Pentatomidae > Euschistus > Euschistus heros. The sequence goes on from RCWM02000019.1 coordinate 548,540, forward strand.
TAACGGAATTTTTTAAATAATAAGGTTTATATTCCCTTGCATTCGATAGGTTCTAATGCGATTTTTTAAAATTCTTGAGGGATATGCCCTATCTAATGCCCTATCTAATGCAATACTGTAGCACATCATAATTTGAAATTTCCTAATTATAATTTTTTCTAAAAATACTGTTTTTATTTCATCAGTGTTTTTATAATCCTAGAACGTTTCATGTGTCCTGGTTAAAGAATATGGGGGCGTAAACTACTAATGAAAAATTAAACTTTAAGAGAAAGAGGAAAAAAAATCACTGGTGGACAATTTTTGTCTGTCAGTATGTTTATACTTTATGAAAAAACGGATTCAGTTGGTTTTATTGATTTGGGTATCCTTTAAAACTTTAAAAACTCATTTCGATTATACAATGAAAACTTGTATTCGGCGTTTGTACAGTACCAACTTAGTTTAAAAACTACTGAAGCTGAGTTATTAGAAATGATTAATAATTTAACACTACTCGTAATTTGGGAGTTTAGGATTTTGCAAATAAAAAATTTGGGATAATGTTTCCGTGCTCGCGATTATGCATTTGAAAACGAAGCTGTAAAAGAAATTTAACTGCTTTATTTGAAAACTTAAAAAAAAAAAAAAAAAAAAAAAAATATATATATATATATATATATATATATATATACTAACAGGCAGAAAATTCCTTCATTTTTTTTTTTATCTCGGCTAAAAGTTTCATTTTTCATTAGGTGTTGTGTCCCCATATTATTATCCATGGCTTATGAAACGAATTTAGATTATTAAAAACATTAAATAAATAAAAGGAAGTAGTATTTATAAGAAACATTTTTTTTTTTTTAATATGCATTTATTGAAATAATCAACTGTACAGAATATATACATCAAGTAAATGTATTGACAACGATTATAATAACATGTTAAAACTTGGAAAGAACTACTCATCAGTAGCACTTCAATAAATTCAACACTAAAAGGTCTCTAGGCCATCTTCTTTTCAGACGCCTCGGAGCATTATGAGGAATGGAATAGGAAGCAAGTTGGGAGACTAGTGGATTGGAGTGATTATGGAGCTTACTATGAAAGGATAGGTATCTGGTGTGGGCTAAATCAGCAGCATATGGAACTTTAAGGTATTTATGGATAAGTTTATTGGTGACAAAGTAAGGAACATTGAGGATTTTACGAAGGATTTTGGATTGTAAGTGTGAATACGAGATGAATTGGATGGTTTAGTGGAGCCCCAAAGCTCAACTCCGTACGTCCAAATAGGTCTAATCACAGTTATGTATATGAGTCTTTTGTAATTAATTGGGAGCTTTGAACGTTTGTCTAGTAAATGTTGAAGTAGTCTGACATGAAATTTTAAATTAATAATATATATATTAAAGTTTTGCATTAGACGGGGCATATCCATATAAAAAATAATCAAAGTCCCATTTGACATATACCGAAATGCAAGAAGAAATTAACGCAAGGTAATATAAACCTTATTAATTAAAAGTTCCGTTAATTTAAAATTGCTCGGAAATTTTTGATACAGAAATGACTTTTGGCGGAGGTCTGTTTTTTTTTTTTTTTTTTTTTTTTTTTTTTTTTTTTTTTTAACGTTTTTTGACTTTCAAAAATGTAACATTTTGACACAATCTAGCTTTGTTGGTGTTGCTCGGATTGTGAATTTCCCGACAGTTTTCTAATAAAAATATCAGCGGAAAATATTTTTGTTACATGATATTTGTCACTATGAAACAAGTCAAGTTTGAAATCCTTATATTCTCTCAACTTTTTTCATTTTAGAAAAATGATTAATTGTTAATTTAATTTAGTTACTACTTTTAGTAATTTTATCCTTTTCATTCTAAAATACGAATTGGGAAAATCAGTAAACTATAGTTGATGACGATGATCTATTGTTTTCCCAGTCAGGGAGATATTGAGTTTTTAAATACTGCTTGTTTTTATTTATTCATTTTTAAAAATATCTTAATACGTTTTGATGTACCATATATGGGGACGTAAACTTCTAAAAAAATAATGAAACGAGCACATGAATCAATCAATGGGGTGGATTTTTTTACATATGTATGTATACCTATATAAAACATATGCATGTCATTGAAAATTTTTCAATTTTTGACAAGTATAAAATAACAAATAAGATAAATAAAAACACATTTATACCTAATATACATAATAAATATAGAATATAGGATAGGGTAAATCACTAGTTATGGTCACCTCACCAGTTATGGGCAGGTTTTTGCGTTTTTAACAAAAATAAGCCTTTGCTTGTTTTCTTTGTTAGATCCTTTTAAGAGACGTTTCACGGAAGGGCTTATGACTCACTTGCTAATGAATCCTTCTCCCCCATCCATTTCCGTTTGGCTTCGTTAATGTTTTCCCGAATTAGTGTTGTATAATAGCTCCTGTGTGTAGTAGGTGTGATTTTACAAGTGTACATTATTAAGGAATTGCTTTGAAATTCTTCGCCAATTTCAGGTTTTAAAGGTATGTATCTGCTCATTTTAATTTCTGTTTTTCTTCAGACCCCTTTGTTTTTCATTTGGTCATTTTAATCAATTAAAATTTTCAACTGACCACAACCGGTCTATAAATATCTATGATTTTAGTTACGGTCACCCATAACCATTTCAAGTTTTTTGGCATAACAAGTGTTCTTACTCCTAAAAAAATATAGATTTTTCCTGGTTTGATTGTATTATCTTAAAAGTAAAATACGATAACGTTTACTAGTTTTGGTCATGGGTGACAATGTTAGGTCTATCAGTGACCATAACTAGTTACGATCAGTGTATAAATGTATAATGTTCACTTGCTTTTACAATTTTATTTTTTCTTCAAGATGCTTTTTTAGAATCTTCTTTTTTTACAGTAAATACTTATTTGTAACTATGCCTAAAATACGATATTCGTACTCTGAAGATGATGCCACACAGGCAAAAGAAAAAATTCTTAAAGGGGCTACTGTAAAATCTATAGCGAAAATGTATGTGCTTTTGAAATGGATGTTTTTCTTACTTAAAATACCTAGTACCAATGTTATTACTCCCTGTGAATCTAAATATGTAAAAAAAATAGTAATCTGCGAATCAGTCTAGGCGATATCCTCTTTTGCATCAATCAATTTCCTTAACTATGACCATAACCCGTGATTTACCCTATATGTCATTTCAAGTTTATGATGAAGGTCTTTTTGGAGACACAGAGAAATGCGTTTTAAGTGTTTTTCTTTTTTAAGAAAAATTCTATTGGTCAATAGAAGTAGACGGAATAAAAAAATAATGCTTAATTGGGGATGCTTAGCCATGGTTTTTCAAGGGCCGGAACTTTAAATCACAATGGCGGGAGTTAAAAAACCAACTGCCCTCTTTTCAAACTCCCAGCAACCAAATAAGAGGCCTTTTAATAATTTTTATTGGAAAAGGTCATGGATTTACTAAAAATTCAGCTCTCACCCCTTTTGAAATGTACTTAGGACTTATTTTTCTCAGTAACTTTTAAGTAGTTTAAGTCCAACTCATTCTCTCCTATTTTTTAAAGTCCCATTTTATAGCCGACGGTGCTTTAACTTGTGAATGTTTTCATTTGTATGCACTTTTACGGCTTGAGTTATAATTTCATTTCTTACTTTGAATAATGCATTAATTAGTGCATTGTCAGATATTTGCTCTTTTCTTATCCAATTAAAATATTAAAGAATATTATAGAATTAATTTTTTTTACTTGAAAAACTATCTTGACGAAAATTGCAATCAGTCAGTTAATTTTGCTATAAAGTAAAAACTCATACATTATTTATAAGAATAGGAAAATCATAAAAAGTAAAAATATATAAATGAATGGATACGCTGAAATAATATAATAAAAATTATAAATTAAATTAAATTATATAGTTAGGAAAAAAACATTCATACATATCTACATTCAGGCTAAGGACTCCACTAGTGATGTGGTCAGCAATAACGCTCAACCACCAGTATTTTTGTAGAAGGATTTGTCGTTTAAGAGCTTCATTGGTTTGAATTAAAAAAAGTTACGTTTTGCCTATATTTTTTAAGTTTTAGGGCTTTTTTTTTAGCTATGTTGGTTTTGCTCGGATCGAAAATTTTCTGACTGTTTATTTTTCAGAAGTAGTAAATATAAACAAAAAAGATAACAGATAGACATTTCTATGATCTATTGTTTATTCCTGTCAAAATTGATTTATTTTCAATAATATATTGCAAACATTTTATTTATTTATTAATACAAAGTCATGTAACTAAACAAAAATCATTGACATGACTTAATCTAAATAAAATATTTAATAATACATTTAAAGTTTAATTCAAATAATTTTTTTTATTATAGTTTCATAATGAATCAAACCCAAAAGTTTCTAAATTTGCGTTCCATTCAATCCCTTATAATTTTTTAAGTGGGTCAAACAATAGAATGTAGGATGAAGTCATGTCAAATCCCATCTTACCACTGACCTTCCTTCTGTCTTTCTTAGAAACGAACTAATATCTCAGTCTGACATGATAAACACGCGCGCCATGGATCTAGTGCCCTTACTGAAACCAGATTATATATATATAAAATTTAAAAATATCGAAAATATGAAGGCATTATATTATAAGAGCAAATAATTAAAATTATATTATTAACATTCGTATCTCATTTTAATAAATATTTTCTTCTTCTATTCCATCGGACTGAATGCCTACTAAGTGAAGGCATTGTCTAGATTTTAAAATGTCGAGGGTGGAAGTATATGTTGGATTGATAGGCGTTCCAAAAATTAGATGATCTGGCAATAAAACAGCTGTGTGTATTATGATATATTAATTACACAATTAATTTTAATATTGCCTTTAAAAAAAAATAATATATTTTGGCTCGACACCTTCCACATTTACTAGGCAAACGTAAAACCTTCCAATGAATTACAAAAGACTTATTTACATGGCCCCTAGCCTCCCTTTGCAGACTCTAAGCTCGTCATATTCATCCATGCCAAAACAAATATGCAGTAGCGATGTTAAGAGCAGTGGAGGACTATTGTCATCCGCGCCACCACTCGAGGGCTAATTAGACCTATTTAAGTGTACGGAGTTGAGCTTTGTGGCTCTACTAAACCATCCAGTTCATCTCTTATCTAATCCTTGTAATCCAAGATCCTTCAAAAAATCCATAGTGCTCCTTAATATGTCACCAATAAACTAAATCCATAAAGGCCTTGGTGTTCCATGTATTGCTGATTTAGCCAAAACCAGACGCCTCGCCTTTCATAGTGACCTCCATAACTATTCAAATACATTAAAATCTTAACTTGCTTCCGATTCTATTACACAAAACTCTGCGAGAAGAGTTACCTTGGGACCTTCTAGAACTTTTATAAGTGGTACCAATGGGTAGTTGTATGGACCATGTTACGAGTATTTTGAACGTTATTATCAGATTTACTAGATGTGTTTTTTTTAATTAATTTAAACATTTCTTCAATAAATTGATAAATAAAAAATGCAGGAAGAAAAAATTATATTAATTTTTTTTTCTACCTTTTATTTTAATTAAAAAACTAGTATGCACTTAAACTAATAGTAATAAAAAAAAAATAATGTCTCTCTAAAATTACATAAATAATATTTTTATTTATTGAGGTACAGATAGTATAAAAAGATGAATATAATATGGAATTAATTAATGAGTCATTAATAATTAATTAATGATTTGCTATTTCTATGTTATTTAGTTTATAAGAAGAATAGTTTCAAGCGTTAGGCATTTATCTTAAGTTTTGAACAGAAACAAATATTAAAAACATAAGGAAATTTGATGTATTGCACAAGGTGCCTATGTGAAATAAATTTGTTCATTTCTTAAATAATGTCAAAGGGTGTATATTTATTCTACATAAAATTTTTGAAAACAAAAATTATATAATTTTATTAATTAATAATTTAAGGAATACTACCTCATCTTTCAGAAACTGCATCAACATTCCTTCTTTATTGTTTTCTCCCAACTGGATCCCAAGAAATATAATTCATTTGTGGACACGTGGCGCACAGCTTGAAAGAATTGCCTTAGACGTCTTGATCCCCCAGCTTTGGAGCAAGGAAATGTCTCAAGGAAATTAATGTCAGTTCTTCTGTAGCATCTGTATTTTATTGTGTACTTTAAAAACTATTCCATCAGGGGAGTTCATTGCTGGAAAATTTCTAGAATAACTTTTTAAAAAGAAAACTGCGAAAACTCATGAGTAGAAGCTCTATGAACTGGTATAGTCTGCACCAAGACACCGGTGTTCCGTCTGTAGCAGCAATAAATATTAACTTAAATATTAATGCGACTTAAATTGGAAATTGTTTACTTAATTATAGAAAGTTGCTTCGAAATGTATATGTATAGTAGTCGAGGTCCTGTGCACCCTAGTGTCATGAAACTGTTAATGGTAAAACAGAAACAAATGAGCCAAAATAATTAAGTTAAAGAAAACTGCATAAGTAAATGTGCAGTCAAATGACCTGTAAATAACATATGAAAAACTATCTATTAGTAGCACTTTAAAAAATGTTCTACATTAGAAATGCCCTAGGCCATCTTCTTTTCAGACGCCTCGAAAGGTTATCGGGGGTGGAGGGGGAAGCAAGTTGGGAGTCTAGTGGATTGGAGTGGTAATGGAGCTTACTATGGAAGGATAGGTATCTGGTTTGGGCTAAATCAGCAACATATGGAACATTAAGATCTTTATGGATAAGTCTATTGGTCACAAAGGAGCATTGAGGATTTTTCGAAGGATTTTGGATTGTAAGGATTGGATACGAGATGAATTGGATGGTTTAGTAGAGCCCCAAAGCTCAACTTCGTACGTCCAAATAGATCTAATCACAGTCATGAAAATGAGTCTTTTGTAATTAATCGGGAGCAAACGTTTGTCTAGTAGATGTTGAAATAGTCTGTAACGACGGAAAGTTTCTTGTCGTTTTAGTCTTGTATTGAATTTATTTTTACGAAATATTATTCGTAAATATTATCTTTAAAGGAAATAGATCCAATAAATCAAAATTTTAGAGCAAAAATAATTTAGGAGATAATAGGTTTTCGATCGTAGCTAGGCGTTGATAATTTTACGAAGGATATGGATTGGATACGATACGAATTAGAAGGTTTAGTCGAGCCCTAAAGCTCAACTCCATATGCCCATATGGGTCTAATACTACCATGTAAATTAGCCTTTTGTAATTAATTGATTGCTATAAACACTTGTCTTGTAAATGTTGGAATAGTAGAAAACGATGAGCTGTTTCTTGTCATTTAAGTTTCGAAAATTAAATTAAACTTATTTTTTGTTACTTATATTTTTTACTGATATTCTAGCATGATTGTTCGTTCAGGCCTTTAAAAAAAAAAAAAAAAAAAAAAAGGTGTTAAAAAAATTTTAATGACACCAATATAAGAACATTACTAAACATACAGCAGTAATAAAATCAATGAGCCATAGGAATGGAGGCATAGAGAGAATATAATTGCTCCCTGAAGAAATACCAGCGAAAATTTCTAATTTATATGTATGCCGAGGACTTATTGCAAGTACTTGTCTTTCCGCAACTCCGTGTTGTAACTTTGTTTCAACTTTATGGTGGGAAATAAGCCGTATCGAGTCTACCTCTGCCAAATTTTCATGATATTTCCGTTCTTGCAACTTGGACTCCAAATTAATTATGACAGAATTTTAAATTTATAATAAATTCTACTTAAAATAAATGCGTGTTTAATGGTAATTCCTTCAGTGAAAATCATAACCTCGTTTGCTAAACCCGGGAATCCATTTTACCATCACCGGAACACTGATGGGTGATTGATGGATCCGGGAATAGCTGGCTCAGGTATTTTGGCAATAAGCACATGCTTTTTTATCGAAACATGGCAAAAATATAGGATGAAACAAACTTTTAAAATATTGCTAGGAACATCATTATTAACTACTTGGCATTTTTATCACTATCAAATGTATATCTATTCGGCAGTTTCAAAAGTCGTTTTTTCAATAACTAAGATTTATTTGGTCTTTAACTTCTTGGTTATAATTCTATTTTCAATTTGACCTTGTGAAGATTCTAATGTAAACAATATTGTCCACTGTCTTCGAAATAATAACCTTTTATTACAGTCACTGCTAAACTAAAAGAAATATATCAAAAATATTGAGTGTTGAAATTCAAATTTAGTCCATTTTATTTAAACTTGAAGGCGACCTAGACCACTTGAAAAATATGTTTCCTGTATTGGTGAGAAGGTAAACTCTGAGCGTAAAGCTCAATTTTGAATTTCGAAACGCTTGAAGATGATGCCCGTTCTGAAAGACCTCAAGTTGCTAACGAACCGGAAATCTCGAGAATTAATTGAGTCGGATCCTTGTCAAACATGTACGGAAATAGGTAAACAGTTAAATATTTCACAAGCAACAGCCTGGATATACCTATATCACCTAAAATTATTTATTTATATATTAAGCTAATTTTCAACAATTTTTTTTTTTTTTTTTGACGTTTACAACTCTATAAAGTATAAGAATTAAGTAAATGAGTGAATAATTATTAAAATGACTTGTAAAGTAACCTTTCCAAAATGAAGTTGCTAAATCAGCAACATTCGGAAATAAAGCAATTGTTTCTTAACATAGGATAATAATATTTCTATTGAAGAGATTCAACTTCCAACGTCTTAGATAAAATTCACATACAAGACTAAAACGACAAGAAACTACCCGTCGTTTTCGACTTCTTCAACATTCACCTGGTGTCCAATACAAAATCCTTCGAAAAATCCGTAATGCTCCATACTTAGTTACTAATAAATTTATCCTAAAATACCTTCATGTTGCATATTTTGCTGATTTAGCCAAAAACCAGATCCTGTCCTTTCATTGTAAACTCCATAACCATTCTCTTAAATGCTTTACAATCTTTCATTTGTGACTACCTTCCGAGGCGTTTAAAAACAATTTGGCCTCTGAATCTTATTAGATAAAACATTTATTGAAGTTCTACCAGTGGGTATTTGCTTCACAAGCAATAGATATGTTATGAACGTTGTAATCACATTTAATAGATTTTTTTTTTTATATTTTACAGTTGTAAAATTCAATAAATAGATAAATATTAAAAAAACAAAACATAAAACAGAACCCATAAACATACCAATATAAATTTAATGATCCTGTCTGATAGACTTTGCAGTATAAAATAAGATTGTAAATTCACCCGACAGCGAAGTTGCTAGTACTTAATGCGAATTTTATAAGAAAATCGATAATTAGTAAGTAAATAGTTGAGTTAAATAAAAGCTCCTAGCACAATCGGATTTTTGAAAATAAGCAACACCAAAATTAGATAAACTATTTCACGTGTTAAATAAGCAATAGAAAAACAAGGATAAATCATAAGACCTATATCTTATATAAAGTTTTATTTTTATTTGGACATGTGGAGTTGAGTCATCTAATTCTGAATGTGCCTGATCCTTACAATCCAAAAGTATTCTTACAGCCCTGGATGTTCCTAATTATGTCACATATAAACTTACCCATAATGATCTAAATGTTACGAATGTTGCTGGTTTAGACTAAACCTATCCTTTCGTGGTAAACTTTATACCCACTCATATCCACAAGTCTTCCAACTTGCTTCCTATTCTACTTCCGATAAACTTCCGAGGCGTTTGAAAAGAAGATGGCCAAGAGACCTTATAATATAGAATGTTTATTAAGGTGATACTAATGAGTAGTTGTTGGATGAAGTTGAATTGTTATTGTATCGTATATGATTGTTATTATCTATAAATAATTTTTAAAATAGAGAAAACATTCTTGTGGATGGACATTATTCTATAGTTATATAATTCAAACATAATAATAACAGGATTTTTTTTTTTTTTTTTTTTTTTTTTTTTTTTTTTTTTTTTTTTTTTTACCATTTAATTGATTTTTGAATCTAGAGGTTAGGAATCAGAAAACTAAGTTTAAGATTGGGAAAGTAAAAATTGTTCCGATTTCTCTAATCTTCCAATTCACTACGAAAAAACTCATCTGTATGACCATTATCAGACCTATCTGGACGGTATAGAGTTATAGGGTTCCACCAAACCACCGAATTCTTTCCGCATCCAATCACTCCAATATCCTGGATTAAAAAATTTGTCATTTGAAATTTGTCATGGCACAAACCAGATACTTTTCCTTCCATAATAAACTAAATACTCACCCAAATCCACTTGTTTCTAAACATGGTTCGCAGTTCATTCCTGACAATGCACCGAGGCGTCTGAAAAGAAGATGGCCTCAGGATCTTCTTTTATCGTAGAACTTGTATCAGCTTGCCAACAATGGGTAATTCCCCTATAAGTGTTTGTCATATAATTACTTTGCATTGCGTAGTACTGCATGTATAATTTGTATATAACACAACCATCGTTGATTTATAAGAAAACCGAATTGTAAGTTAACGATTCAAGACTAAAGCAACAAACAACCGCTTGTCATTACAGCCTACTTCAATATTTACTTAACAAACGATCAAAGCTCCCAATTCATTACAAAAGACTTATTTACATGACTGTGATTAGACCTTTTTGGAATTACGGAGTTGAGCTTTGAGGCTCCACTAAACCATCTAATTCAACTCGTATCCAATCCTTACATTCCAAAATCCTTCAAAAAATCCTAAATGCCCCTTACTTTGTCACCAATAAACTTATCCATAAAGACCTTAATGTTCCATATGTTGCTGAATTAGCCTAAACCAGATACCTATTATTTCATAGTAAGCTCCATAGCCACTCAAATCCATTAGTTTCTCAACTTGCTTCCCACTCCATTCCCGATAATCCTTCGAGGCGTCTGAAAAGAAGATTGCTTAGAGATCTTCTAGTGTAGATTGTTTATTGAGTGCTACTGGTGAGTAGTTCTTTTCAAGTTTTGACATGTTATTGTAATCGTTATCAGCTCATTTACTTGATGTGTATATTTGTACAGTTGTAAATTTCAATAAATTGGTATAAAAAAAGATGGAGGATTATGTATTTTAAATAGAAAATTCTGAATTTTAAACTGAAAAATTGTAAATCGTTTGGAAAATTCGCAAATGAATTTTGGGAATTATTGAAGATTAATATTCAAAAAATTCTGACTTTAGTTGGGGAAATTCTAAATTTGACTCGCTAAACTTATTTTCTAAATATAAGTAACTATACTTGTTTCATTAATTCAGAATAAACATTACAATTTTACATAAAAATATTTGTTTTGGCTTATGTAAATTTCTATGAATAAATAATAAATATAAAAATATATTATATATTGATTTAACTATGAAAAATAACATCGTGAACCTTGTGATATATCATCAAGTTGTGATATATTTTAAAAATAAACTTTAAATACTTCCGATTAAATGAATGTTTACAAGGTATTAATTGAAATAGATCGTAACAACTACTCAGGAACTTGCTGGAGTATCAAGGTCCGAACTCGAACCGATAACCTAGTTAGCAACTCCACTGGCTTACCTCAAACAGCCTTATCCTAAACGTATCCCAGGTTCCAGATTGTTTTTCGATCAAGTTTATTTAAAAAAAATATTTATTTTTTTAAAATTGTTTAAATGAATTCATTTAATTTTTTTTAGTATCCCAAATAATAACAATTTTCGGTGATAACATTAAAATAATCTTTATTCCGGGACACCTTTTCTGGCTGCGAACATATCAGAGAGCAACTTCTTTAGATTATAAATTAGATATTATGAAATAAATTATAAATATGTAAGATTGAAATTTAAAATTAAGAACTAATCTTCAAGATATATAAAGAAACATGAGGAACAATTCGAGATATAAGAAACACTCTTATTATTACACAATTTCGGAAGACTGATAATTGATTGTTTTTAAATGACGTGAGAGAAGGAACATTGCGAATTGAAATGGGCATGGAATTCTAAAATATGGTTGCAGGAATAATAAATGATTTTCCAAAGGAAGCGGTTCGATGAGAAGGGATATAAAAGTTTGGAATAAAAATGTACCAAGTAAGTATTGTCATCGAAAACATGGATAAAGCCACCTTAACTTAAAATACAAGTAAGTAATGTATTAACAATTATAAATTATAATGATGAATGAATGAATGTATATTAGACTCTCTTCAAATCCAGATTGATATAGGCGAAAGTTATCCAGATAACAAAAGATTGAAAAAGAAATATTAGTTTTGAAAATTAAATTCAAAATTTCCTATTCGAACACAAACTTGTTTTCTGTTTCACGATATATAGATTCAAAAAATAATAATAATTGTACCCATTCGCAAGAAATACGTTCAAATTACAAAATAATTATTTACATGACCTTTATAAGACCTATTTATCTATTAGAGGTAGTTGATCTTTGGGGCTCCATTTCTGATTCTACTCGTATCCAATCCTTAAAATCCAAAATCGTTCCTAAAATCCTCAATGATCCTTATTATGCTACAATTAAATTTATCCATAACAATCTGAATGTATCCCATACGTTGGAGATTTTGCCTAAACAAGATACCTATTATTGCATAGTAAACTCCATACCCACTCAAATCCACTAGTCTCCCAACATGCCTCCTTTTCTTCTACCGATGACCCACTGAGGCGTCTTAAAAGAAGATGGCCAAGAGACCTTCTAACTTTTGAACTTTTATTGAAGTGCTACTAATAAGTGGTGACGTATTATTGTAATAATTTTTAACCACATCTACGTGTTGTGTTAATCGTATAATTGAAGGATTATGTATTTAGAATAGAAAATTCAGAATTTTAACTAACATTTTTTAAATATTTTAGGAATTTCTCAAATTAATTTGGGAAATTCCGAAATTAGTTCAGAAAGTTCAAATTTTGACTTACTGTACTTATTTAATGAATTCAGAATAAATATTACAATATCCCATATAAATATATTAATCTTTATATTATGCATTATCAGTTTATTAAGAACGTGACGTCAGCAGTATACGGAATGCTTTTATATTCAAACGTATTGAGAACAATTCCCGATGTTCTACCAATCAATACGCCTGAATATAAAATTGCATCTGTTACTTATTTCATAAATTCAGAATAAACATTACCATTTACATAAAAATATTTGTTTCCACAGTTTTCGACTCATTCATAATCTGCAATGTAACCCTTTTTGATTAAAAATTAAAATACAACCAGTTCGAACCAATGAAAATATATCTGCCAAATAAACATTAATACCAAATCACAATGTCGATACTTTGCTTTTTTATATTATGCATAAAAATATGATTCATGGGCCTTTAACTGTACCACTACTAATGCAATCCACCTGGCTTATCAACTCAAATATAAAAAATAAAAATTGGATGTCTAATTTTGTATTTACGTTAACTTCAACAGCTTAATCTGTGCAGTGGTACTAGGTAAAAAATTACTGCTATGCAAGATTTTTAATCAATAAAAAAATAAAACTTAAATTAATAGTTATTTACTTATGAAAGCGGGCAAAGTCGCGACAGGGGACGCTATTAAATATATACAATCAAAACTCGACCTGTCGAAATTGAAGAGTGAAGGGGTGATACTGAGTTCCCATAAAATATTATTTCGAGCTATAGAGTTTTTTCTTTAATTTGATAAATTACATAATTTAAAATAGTCTGTTACATTCTTAAGCATTTATTTTGGGTTTCGGCGATCTGTTACACGCTGAATTGGGCGCAAAACAGCTAAGATATCAGCTTATACCCTCGGTAGCCATGGCTAATAATTATCTATTAACACTATAACCGTCTGTCTTGTCCCTGAAATGAAACAGTACTGAGGATAAGGTAGAAATAGACTGGTTTATACATGTTCATGGTTTTAGAAAACTTCGACTTATAGAGCCTACCGTCTCAGGAAATTTGACTCACTGTGTCTCAGGAGTTGTGTAGACACAAATTTTACTTCGAGTTAACGATCGTTGGCTCGAGTAAACGTATACAATTTATCATAAAAATGTAATCTGGAAATGGGGTTTACTTCGACTTATCGAGTTTTCATTGTGTCATAATAAATCTTATCTCATGATCAAGCGTGACGGACGAAAATCCTTTTTTAACTTGAATGTAAAACATACTGCTAACTGAAATCTGACTTATGATTTAATTTTGTGTCACATCTTATGATCAAATATGTATATATTTTTTTTATGATTTTATTAGTTGTAAAATAAATTTAAATAGTGATTCATTACTTATTCAAACGAGTGAGGCCTTATAGAAACAGCAAAAAAAAATATATTTAGTCGAAAGATTGATTGACGAGCGGAAGAAGTGATTTTGACTGCCCCGAGGAGAGAAATTTGGTGAGTGTAATTCTGACAGATCATTCATTTTGTTTTTGTGACAGGTCTCAGTTAATAAAAAGATTAATTATTGAACACGCATTTGTTAAGGCATTATAAGGACAGTTTGTATAACCATTTGTCACTTTTGTTCTGGAAATTAAAAAAAAAAAAAAATACATAGGACCTATTATCCGATTATTCATAAAATAGTTGTGAAAATAATTTCTAAAGGCCGACAAAATATATTTTTTGATATATATATATATATATATATATATATATATATATATATATATATATATATATATATATATAAAGGACCAAAAACCCGATTATTGTAAAACAGTTAATTATATAATTTCTAAGGGTCGACAAAATATAATTTTGATATATATATATATATATATATATATATATATATATAAGTTAAGTTCGCCCAGAAGAAAAACATAAAAAAAAAAAGGAAATTAGGGAGCTAAATAACACTCACGAGTACTGGAAAAAGACTAACTTTATTGTTCAGAAATCCTCTTTATATACTTTCGGTGGTTTGTTTGGGATTAAGTTAGGAATTAAGATGTATATTATTCCCCTATACACCTTAACTCCCCCCCACCAGTTTACGAACAATCCTCGTAAACTCCTACACAGGCCAAACAACCACCCATATACAAAAATCAATGTTACAAATAAATACAAAACAAACAAACAAAAAAAAAAAAACACTTCTGTCCTTAACTTAAACCTTTCACTATTCTTTGACAGGTCTTTACATATCTCATTTAGTAAAAACAATAAAAAAAAAAACTAAAATACAACAACCAAAAAGAACTGTTACACTTCTTCTAATTCTTTACATTATCTATTATTCACAAGTTCTCTTGCATAGAAAAGAGGATACCCCTCGAACTCCGTCTAATGCCCACCAGAAAAAGTAATACGAAAACGAACAATACGAATAAACGGTAATAACGAAACACGAGAAAGAACGAAAAATTTCCGATAATTAGCTAGAAATGACCCAGAACGACCAACGAAACGAAAACACCCCATTAACGTATAAACCGATAGACACGAGGTAAACGATAGAAATGTGATAAACGAGATAAACGAGAAAATTACTTTAACGGAATCTTTAGTTGTTCCAGATGCACCGTCCTTCGCTTCCGGGGATCTTGTATACTCTGAATGGTGACGACATTATGTTCTCGAATCGCCACGACTTTGAAGGGCCCATCGTAACGTATATCCTCCTTACTCCGGTTCGACACTACCTTCCGGTACACAATAGTTCCAATTGCGACCCTTTCCATTCCATCACGTACCTTAAGATTCTCCCGAGTCACCCTCCTACTTTTTTCCTCATTGAGCCTCTTCCTCGCTTTCTCCCATCTGTGCCCGAGTGCTACTTTGTTTGCCACCAACGTCGCTTCAACCTCTTCATCCACCACTGCACCGCGGGTATCCCTTCTACGTTCGCGAAGGCCAAATAACATTTCAAATGGCGAAAATCCCGTGGCTGTATGAATCGAATGATTGTACGCCACTATTGCCTTAGGCATTGCCATGCCCGCCTCTATTCCCTTTTCCGCATAAAAAACGCGAAGGTGATCTCCCAGCGTACTGTGCAAGCGTTCCACCGCCCCTCGGCCTTTCGGGTGTCCTGGCGTATTCAGATGCCATGCCACATCCAACTTCCGCATTTCCGACCTGACACTGGCGTTGTCAAATTCCCGACCCCCATCCGAAGTTATCCTCTCCGGCACTCCGTAAAATTGAAACCAGATTCGTAGGGCGTCAAGTACCGCCTCCGCCGACCTACCTTCTCAACCGGGTATGCCAACGCTACTTTGCTGAAGATATCAAGGACAGTTACCCATTTACACCCTTTCCATGTGAACGTGTCTATTTGTAGGTCTGTTAGTGGTCCTATTGGTGTCTCCGTCTCTTCCTGTCGTCCGGTAGGGGGGTGACGGTCGTACTTCGTCTTACTGCAAATTTCGCACCCTTTTATCACCTCCTCGATAGTCTTCCGCATTTTAACCCAAAAATATTTCCGCTTAAGTGCATGCAAGGTCTCCTGCACTCCTCGGTGATTTGTTTTCCCTTGATGGTACGCCACCGTGACCTCCTTCTGCCGATCCGCCTCCCTTACAGTTTCCACCATCAGCTTACACCGTATGAATGTCCTATCCAACCCTATCCGCTCATTTCTCCACAACCGCTTTATCTTCTCCCACACAACTTCATTCCCTACATACAGGTAAAAAGTTTCTCCCGGTCGAGATTCATCTGTCAGAACTTTTCTAACCATTTCCTCCGACACTCCCGGCTCTGACCGCACCGTGGTTATATGAAACCTCCCATACTTTATGTACTCCGCTTTTGTCAGTCCTGTCGTTTTTGTCTTCCAAATTATCTGTCTGTGTTTGTCGTTAATTATGTCCTCTAATTCTTCCATTTCTACCGATCTCTCCCCTTCCGAACTATCTCCTCGTGCTACTTCCCCCTCGTCTTCCGTAACTTCCGAATCACGTTCCGCTTCTCCTTCCGGTGTCCATTCCCGAATGAATCTTTGTATACCTCCCGAATACTCCCCGGCTTCCCGCTCAATTGCATTCACCTGCAAAGCTCGTGATAGCCAGTCAGCCACAATATTCTCCTTCCCCGGCTTATACACCACCTCCAAATTATATTGGTTCAGGAATTCCTTCCACCGGGTGACCCGCGCCGATGATTCCTTTAATTTCCCCACCCACATTAGGGGACGATGGTCCGTATGCACCTTGAATTTCCTCCCGAACACGTATGGCCTAAAGTGTTCAATGGCCCCACACTACCCCCAGCAACTCCCTTTCCAGAGCACTATATCGCGCCTCCGTCTCTGTAAGTCGCCTGCTAGCGTATGCCACTGGTTGTTCCCCTTTCTCACCCTCTTGGGATAGTACTGCCCCCAGTGCATATTCGCTTGCGTCAGTTGTGATAGTAAATGTCTTGGAAAAGTCTGGGAACGCTAGTACCGGTTCTTTCTGAAGTCTGTCCATGCATGTCCGTATGTTTTGCTCGATTTCCGGGGTTATCACTATTCTTCTGCCTTTCTTCAACAGGTCGTTTAAAGGTACTAGATGTCTTGCCATGTCCGGGACAAACCGTCTGTAATAGTTCAGTGTCCCCAGTAGTCTCCGTATACCCTTCACGTCTGTTGGGATGGCCATTCTCCTAATCGCGTCTACCTTCCGTGTGTCCGGCCTTACTCCCTCTTTTGAAATAGTGTGTCCCAAAAAGTTAATTCGGTCTTGTCCCAGGATCGATTTTTCTAACGACAGTTTCAGTCCAAATTGTCTCAAGCGGTCAAACACCCGTCTTAGGTCCTGTACATGTCCTGTCTCGTCTTTACTGAATATTAGTAAGTCGTCCATGTACACCTGACAGCTGGCCTCATCCAACCCTCGCAGAAATTCATCCATGAGCCTTTGGAACGTTATAGGGGCGTTCTTCAATCCGAAGGGCATCCTGGTGAACTCGTAATGGCCCCTTTCAAACGTGAACGCGGTCTTATACTGATCTCTTGGGTGCATCCTGATCTGGTGATACCCCGCCTTCAGGTCTAACGTGCTAAACACCGTCGCGCCACCCAACCGATCCAGTATATCCTCAAATCTCGGAATGGGATACTTTTCATCTACCGTATTCTCGTTCAGTTTCCGAAAATCCACCACCACCCTGTACTTTTCACGAGTTCCTTCTTCGCTCTTTTTCTTAACCGCCCATAAGGGACTGTTATACGGGGAGGTACTATCAACTATAATACCCTGACTCTTTAGGCTCTCCAATTCCTCCCTGATGTGCTGACGCAACGCCTGGGGATACCTTCTTTCTTTGACATATGTCACCCTGTCTTGTTTTAGCGGGATCTCGTGTACCGTCTCCCCTGTCACACTCAGTATTTCCCCTTCCTTGAAAAAGATATCGGAAAACTCGCCTTTTAATGACTGCCGCCAATCTCCCTCCCGATTGATCACCCCGACCATAGCTCGTCCCCCTTCTCGATCCCTCTCACATGTGTAAACCTTTTTCCCAATACGAACCACCCATCGCTCACCATTACCTTTAATCCTGGTCCCTATCTTCCCTAAAAGGTCACACCCGATGATACCCCCGTATTCGCGAGGCATGTCCTCCACTACATGCACCGCTAGTTTCTCCGTCTTTCTCCCCCACCTTCCTAATTCTATCTGCGCTTCACCCTCTACTCTACAGGGGCCACTCAGCGTAATTAATTTACAACTACACGGTTGTACTCGGGGTATCCTCTCCTCCTTACATAAATTTTTTATAACTTCTTTACACATAATCGTATTTGAACTTCCCGTGTCAACCAGACACCACACACCCTTCGCAATTTTTATAATAGGCAACCCTCCACTTATGCTCTTAACACTATTTACAAACACTCGGTTGCCCCTCTTTTTTGCACTCACCTCATACCTCCTCATGTGCTCTCCTCTCCGCAGCCGTCCTTCGCTCTCCGTTCCTCCTTCCGCTTCCTCCTGCCTGGCGTGCTCCTACCCCCGGTTCCCCTTCCTGAGTAGACGGTGGATACGACCGACGGGGAACTGGAGTCCAGCCCTCGATGAACGGGTCTTTGCCTTTCCCTTGGCTTTACCGCCTTCTTGAGTCGATCTTTCACCACGATCCATGGTGTGTCCTCATCCGCTTGAATTACGTTGAGTATGCCGCGCTTGACCCGGCATACCAACGCTGCTCTTAATGCGCAGGCATCCACTGGGTCTAATAGATTCTCGCCCGTCTTTGCTTCTATTCTCGCCATCACTCTGTCTCCTCCCTTTAAGAAGTGATTTAGCTCCCCAACCTCTCCATCGTACCTCTCAATATCAGCTATTACCCTCCTTAAATCTTGCGACATTGCTGTTTTGAGCTTCAGCAATTCGAGAGCATTTGCCTGTGCCGCTGCCATGTTCACGTGAGCTGCTGCTAAAGTCTCTGGTGGTAGAGGCTGCAACTCCGGCTGAACTTCGAACGATGGCGGTTTTAAAATGGTCTTATTCTCCATCCAGAATTTAGTTTGAAAGATATGAAACTTAAGAACACTTGGAAGATAATGATGTTCACAAAAAACTTTTGAGCGGAAAAAAAAATTCAAAAAAGAAAAAACTCACCAAGAGAAAATGTTCAAGCGCTCCCGGGTTTCGGCACCAGTTAAGTTCGCCCAGAAGAAAAACATAAAAAAAAAAGGAAATTAGGGAGCTAAATAACACTCACGAGTACTGGAAAAAGACTAACTTTATTGTTCAGAAATCCTCTTTATATACTTTCGGTGGTTTGTTTGGGATTAAGTTAGGAATTAAGATGTATATTATTCCCCTATACACCTTAACTTATATATATATATATATATATATATATATATATATATATATATATATATATATATATTTTGATATATATATATATATATATATATATATATATATATATATATATATATATATATATATATATATGTGTGTGTTTAGTAAGGTTCTTAAGGTTCAATCAATGTTATTATTAAATTAGGTTGTGTTTTTAGTAGCGCCTTAGTTGCTTTATACACCTTTTGTGTGTTATTAGGATGTTCAATAATGTTACTATTGTTTTTTGTTTTTTTTATTTTGTTAGATATTTTTATATTTTTTTATTATACTACCACATTTTCCCCTCATTTCATCCCATTTACTCTCCTCTAAACTATTTTGTATAATAAATTCTACTTCACTAATAAGACAAAGCTACAGGTAATTGATTAGGCTCATAAAAAATGAAATGTTCAGGGCCGAGAGACAAAATTTTTTTGACTTCTGGGAAATCTGCATTTGGAACTATTTGCCATTTTCTAAATTACATGAATCTGTTTTATTTAATTTAGTTTTTTTAATTTGTTTTCTCCTTACTTGGTTAAAGTTTTGTTCATAACTTTTATTTATATTAATAAAAATTGTTTGCTAACATTTTGGGTTATAATTTTACATATTTCGGATTTATTGTTTTCGATTTCATTACTTCCTTTATTTTTCGCGTTTTTTTATCTCAATCTGTAAATACTTTTCATGCACATATTAACTGTTTTTTTTAGTTCTGTATTATATGTTTTATCAATAGCACATGCGGAATGAAGGCTACGTAAAGTGTTAGTACATGGGATGGAAATATGTTTTCTGACCTGCACCTTGGTAAGAATGTCCTTGTATTCTTCGCGCTCGCCTGCTTTCTGTAAGAATTCTGAAGTTACTTCATCACTGTGATTGCGTGTGGTCCGTGTGTTAATTTGATTTCTTCATAAAATCCCATGTTTTCACTATAGATATTTTCCAATTTTGACTCAATGTGTGGATATATCTTTAATATATGGATGTATTTTCTTGACTGCTAGTATTAGATGTTAAATAAGGTTCTATTGTAATCCATAGATTACATATCCACATCCTAAAATCCACATATCAATAGATATTTTCCAATTTTGACTCAATGTGTGGATATATTTTTAATATATGGATGTATTTTCTTGACTGCTAGTATTAGATGTTAAATAAGGTTCTATTGTAATCCAGTAAAATAAGGGTTTGCCAAAGAAAAAACCGCCGAACTTTTATTCTCAACGGATCTTTATGTTCTTTGGAGTGCTGAAACCGAATCTGAAGTTTTCTACCGCGGCAGACGTCGGCTTCATACCCAAAATCGCAACATACCGGCCATTTTCAAAGAAAATCTTTAGTTAGATTTATTACCTACAAAATGGATAAAACTACTCTCAAATCGGACCATTTACCACGAAGATATAGTCTCGAGAAAAAGTGTAGAAATTGGCCAACTGGCGGTCAGTCCCACTTCTGCGCGAAAACATGTTTGTCGTACTTTTTTGTCTATAATTCCGAAACTATTTGTCCGATTCAAAATTACTTTTTTCAACTTAAAGCTTATTAAATTCATTATTAGACTAATAATAATGTCCCTTAAAAACACGCTAAAAAACCCATATTGCTGTGAAATCCACGTTTTTTTACACATTTTTCACTATAACTCCCAAACTATTCGTCCGACTCAAAATTTCTTTTTTTTTTTATCTTAAAGCTGGTTAAATTTACTATTAGTTCATACATATATAATTTATATTAAACGCCATGTAACACCTACGCTAGCATGCTGAATGTGTATATTTTGGCAAAATATGAAAATTATGACTTGTTCAGTGGGCTGGTGTGGGTTTTTCGCGAGATTTCAAAAACCGAAAATGACCGGTATTTTTTTTTTTTTTTTTTTTTTGTTGCGTTTTTAAGTATGAAGCCGACGTCGGCCGTGGCAGAAAACTTCAGATTCGGATTCTGCAACCCAAAAAAGATAAAGATACGTTGAAAATTAAAGTTGGCAGTTTTTTCTTGGAAACGGGTTTTTGGAGCCTTATTTTACTGGGCTATTGATTGTACCTCAAGAACCTTATTAAACATCTAATAGTAACAGTCTAGAAAATATATATATGTATACATTTTAATTATTAGTTAAAAATTGCGTATTTAATTATTTATAATCTGTACTGATGATATTTTATAGTGTTATACATACTCTTGATAATTTATTTAGCATACTTTCAACTCTGTTAAATTTTTTTTTTTTTGTTTAACTAGAGTAAGGTTACAGTTCCGATTGAGCATAGCACTTAGAGCCAATGAATAATTAAAGCGATTAAGTTCCCGATTAAATGCTAAAAGAGATTAAAACAGCTCCAATGTGGTAGTGTTAGTTTTTCGATAAGGGAAGAACAACTTTAATATTCTAGGTGGCTTAAAACAATCCAATAGTTTATTTTCATTCAAGATAGTTCTTTTAAATTGTTTAATTATTATCTTTTTTCAAATAAAGATTTAAATTGCATAAACCTCTTTAAATAAAAAGAAGAAATAATAAATAGAATAAAGGAATAAGATGAAGTAACAATTTTATATTTATACTTTATTGATATGCACTGTATACACTATATACAATAATTAAATTCGCGTTTAAAGGATAACAAAAGCATGCCAATAACTTGTGAAAAGTACTCATAAGTACTTCGATAGCTGTTCTACATTATACAGTTTCTAGACCATTTTCCTTTCAGGCAAGTGGATTTGAGTGGGTATGTAGCTTGTTATGGAAGGATAGGTATCTTGTTTGGACCAAATCTGCAAAGTATCAGACATTTAGATCATTATGGATAAGTTTATTTGTGACTTAATAAGGAGCATTGAGGATTAACGAAGGATTTTGGATTGTAAGGATTGGATACGAGAAAAATTGGAAGGTTTAAAGATCAACTCCGTATTTTCAAATGGATCTAATTTATTTCATAGAAATAAGTCTTTCTTTTAATTAATTGGTAGCTTTGAACGCTTGTCTAGTAAATTTTGGAGTTGTTGAAAACTACGAGCAGTTTATTGTCTTTTAAGATTCATATGAGGATTCCAAGTAAGTCATATATCCTAGTTGCAGTCCTAGGTAGTGGATCTGTTCAAGGAACAATGGACGATTATTAAAGGATACTGTAGGACAGAAGGTAGTAGGTTTAAGAAGAAGATTAAAAGTTATTTGTTCAGATTGGTTTGGATTTACTTTATTTATCCATTTTTGAAACCATTCACAAAATGTTTGAGATGCAATGAAATGATTATTATTTACTGATTAAACTTCTATGTCATCTACCTACGTGGTAAGGACGGTAAAAAACAGCAGATTTGGGATAAAATAATAATTTTGGATACTATCACGTCATAGTTTTATAATCGAAGAACTTGAGGCCATTTTAAGGGGAATGGAACGGGAGACAAAGCGAAAAAGTGGGTTGCGTTGGACAGGAGGTTATCCGAAAAATCTACCCAAATCAGTAACCTTCAGGAGATTAATGTCATTATGAATAATTTTCTCTTTGACGGATTATGAAGCATCTAGAGTTTTATATGAATCAAAAATAGTGTACAACTCCAATAAATTATTTTTTTCTCTTTATTTGTTTTATTTTTACTGTCTCGCTTTCCATAATCAATAACATATTTCACCTATTGATTTATTATTTTTAAAATCAAATTGGTTTATTAAATAAACATTACGAGCTGCCTTTCAAAAACAATGAGTGATATGGGTGGCAATGTATCCATAAAATATACACAATTGAAATAGGTACAAACAAAATTTAAATAATATAAATAAAGTAAACAAAAAATTAAAAACAACATATACTACTAGATATAAGATATATTAAATAACAATATAAAATAAATTCCAAAACCAAGTTTGTCCCCCCCCACTTATGGATAAGTAATCCCATTTTCTCTCAGTCGTCTCACTAGCATCAAGCGTGTTTCTGATACAGCTTTTGTTTATAACAAAATCTCTGCGCGTTTTTGAATTATCATGAGCGTACAAGAATACAAATAAATTAGAATTATGTATTAGTGTGGAAATAATTCAGTGTACAAATTGCATTTGAAATTAAATCTTCCGAGATGTTCAGTTAATTTAAACATTTTTTAACCAGTTTGTTTTTTAGTTTCGGAAAAAGTCCAATACTTTGTGAATATATAATCATTTATTCTTAATAAATTTGAAAATAATAACTTATTCTAAATAAACATATTATTATAATTATTACTGAAGATAAGGTAATGGCAAGTAAATAATTGACAACAAGCAATAAAAAGTATTATATATATATTGAAATTAAAGTAACTAGATAGGAATTACCTAATTTAAAAAAAAAATCAAATTTTAAATGTTAAAGTCAATGTAAAATTAAATATCTGAAATTAGAAATACCCACCAAGTTTGGAAGAATGCCAGTGTAGTTGTAACTTCACATTTCTAATTATTTTTTAATCAATTTAAATACACGAAATTAACTAATTTTCTATTACTATTATTCAAAATTGTTGTTCTTATTTCTTATCGTAATATATAACTATATACATACTATACCTGTCTCTCATGACGCTGGTCTCTAACTATAGTTATCTGTGTATTATTATAATTTTATTTATTTATTTTATAATGTTAATGATAGATACATACAATATATTTTACAAAAATTAACAAAAACCTCTTTCTGTTTAACTCATAAAATAAAAAAAATGTATAGTTAAAATATATATAAATAAAATAGAAGAAAATTAATATATAAATAAATAATTTTTTTTTTTAAAGCTCTTATTTCGCAAGTATTACTATGTGCGTCACTTTTAGACAATAAGTAACTCGGATGGTTATGAATCCTTTCATACAATACATACAATAAGAAATAAATGAAAATAAAACCTCTATCTATAAAATAAATAAAATTATATGAAATGAATTAAAAACAATAATATAGTCAATCATACTACATATACAGTACCAACCTGTCACTTAACTAATGGAGGGACAAGAAGAGATGAATTAAATTGATGTATAAAGTTGAACAAACAGAATTTATATTTTAGAATTAAAATTATCAAATTAATTAATAATTAAATTCAATTGAAATTAACCATCTTGTGGGTGACTAGCTAGATCCTAAGAAACATGGGTAAGAATATCAGTAACATTACGAATTGGCATCGTCTTCGTTAAACTTGAAGGGAAAATTTCAGGTTTGCCAGCTATGTGGACGTTTGTTTGTGTATTTTACTTCACGTTTTTTACTCGGTAGATACTGTGCCAACTGAAAATCGGTATTTTGTGCTGGGACAAGCCAAATCCTATCTCTTCTTTAGCGCTGATCTCGCATTGCCCTAGAAGTCTATACCTTTCAATTTCGATTCTATTGTGTTTTTAGACTACAAAAAACGTCTTATGAAAATGAAGATTATTCCTTTGAAAATAGTTGAAAAAATTAAACCCACTCGAGGTCGGGCACAAAAATTAACTGAAAATATTATAAAAAACGCATTTCTATTTAATCAATTCTGGAAAATATTTTGTATTTTATTTTATTTTTAAACGTTCCCTCCTCAATAATTTAATTTATTTTACACCATTATTTACTTTATATATTTTTTTAAAGGCGCTACATCCCGCTATAGATCTTGTCCTTTTCCAACCGCTTTCTCCAATCCTCAAAATTGTGCCGACGCCATCCAGATTCTGACTCTCAAAACGATTTTAGCGTCCTCCGTTACTCTATCCGATCATTGACCACAGCTATTGTCTTCCTCTCCTAGTTCCAAGCATTGGATGCGCCCGCAGCATATCTACATCTGCCATCCACATCAGTCTCTTATCTTAGCTATATTTGAACACCAACCGAGTTGTATAGTTCTTAGTTAGGGCGCCGCCTCCATTCCTCTCCAACCTTACTACCTCAGAAAACTTGGCAAAGGACTTTTGTTTAAAAAATAAACTCTTTTTAAGAATCATTTTCCGATTTTGATTCAACTACTCTAACATCTACTATTCAAGCGTTCAAAGCTCCCAATAAATTACAAAAGGCTTATTTACATGACAGTGATTAGATCAATTTGGACATACGGAGTTGAGCTTTGTGGCTACTCCGATCCTTCCAATTCATCCAGTATCCAATCCTTACAATCCAAAATCATTCGTAAAATCCTCAATAGCCCTTACTATGTCACAAACAAACTTATACATAAAGATCTTTATGTTCCATATGTAACAGATTTGGCCAAAACCAGATACACATTTCCGGTGATCTTCCGAGGTATCTGAAAACGAGACGTTCTAGTGTAGAACTATTGAAGTAAAAACAGTAATAGAAAGAAATAGGTTCTTGTTGGATAATAGTTAATTGAAGGTGGGAAAGTGCATCCAAATTTTCTCCTGCAGTGTAATCTACATTAAAGAATAGGTTCGTTATTTTGAAACCTACTGAATTTGTTAGCATGACTCTGATAAAGTCGATCTGTCAACTTTTTGTACTCAACCCCTCCCCTCTCCAATTGAGTGTTAAATACCGAACAAACATTGAGTGACTGGGTCGGGTTCGTTTGACACGAATGTAGCTTGTCCTTGTATTCCTAATGAAGCAAATATACAACGATAAACAACATTCCAGAGAAGGCAAACAATTAATTTTATGTAAGTGTTTCCTGAATAAAAATCCGGTTAGTATCATCCACAATTTTCATTTATTTTTATCATACCAATCTTCGTCCCAAATCAGAATTTATATAAATATAACTTAAAATTAATTTTATAGTATCAGATAAAATAAAAAAGTTAATAGCATATAAGAAAATATACAAGAACACAAAAATAATTATGAATAAAGGATAAAAAGCGGAAATTAACAGCAAAGGATAATGAAGGTAGAATATATTCAAATAAGAGTATATGCTAAAAATAATTGACTATTTATAAAATAAACGAACTGTATATATATTTATATATCAAAATTATATTTTGTCGACCCTTAGAAATTATATAATTAACTGTTTTACAATAATCGGGTTTTTGGTCCTTTATATTTAACAATATTTTGTTCATACAATGTTATTATTTATCCATATATATATTTTCTTTCTTCCTTCTCCTATAAAAAAAATATTGTTAAATATAAAGGACCAAAAACCCGATTATTGTAAAACAGTTAATTATATATATATATATATATATATATATATATATATATATATATATATATATATATATATATATATTATATTAATTTTTATGTATAAATCAAATATAATAATTATTATATAATTTTTTGGAAACAAATAACTATCAATTTCAAACCCTGGTTCTACTATTTCTTTTATTCATAATTGTATTGTATTAACTGAGTTTTTTTTTACCGAAATTATTTCGAAACATGTTACAATTTTCCGTATATTGTCTAACCTTTACGTTGTTTTCTATTCTTAATTCATAGTCAGGGCGTATTCCGACCTGGAAAGAGGAAAAACAAAAGCTATTACTCGTATCGAACCTGCTCGTTGGAAAGCTCTTTAGAATTCTAACTACGACTCTTGTCGTGTCGCTGCCCTGTCTCAAACATCAGCTCCTATCCTTGGTTCTTAGGATTTGTTGTTTTCCCGTAATAGTTAATTTAGTTTATATTTCATTATTAATCATTTATATTTTTTTATTAGTTTATTAAGAAGAAGAAGATAATAAAGTTTTTGCTGACTTTTGCTTTATTTGCCTAAAAAAACAATCCGTTACTCACCGCCCCGTTAGTAGAAAACAGAAGTATAGCATAAGGTAAAAAAAAAAACCTGTAGCTGCATGTACTGACGGCTATAAAGCTATAAACGAAGCCACTCAAACATTGCCGGTGTCACCCGAATTCCCCCTTTTTTCAGCAGACTAGTCGGCCAAAGTCATACATAGTCTGCCCATTTCTAGTTAAAAGAGTTTTTTGAGAGTTGAATCAGTCGCTATTGACGTCCAATTTCTTTTCTTTTACCATGATTCCCGACGTGTGGAGAAATCTTTATTTTTTTGTATTTATTAATTTTTTATTTACTTGTTGATTGAATCTAGATCATTCATATAATTTACTGCAAAGACATATAGCAGCTGAAATGAGACGTTTTTAAATTCATTTCAAATTCCTAATTTTCGAATAAACAGCTCCTCTTTGAACTATTGCATCAGTAATGCTTTCACAGAATAGTGATTAAATTTCAGTTTCTTTGTATTCAAATAAGGTTCGTTTTTGCTTTTTTCCATGTAGAAGACTACATAAAAAACATTTTTAGTTTCTAGTTCACCGGCGTTCAAATAAGAAAAATAAAAATGAAAAAGCTTCTCTTTTTTCGGCATTGAACGAAATAATTAGTTTAATCGATAGTGATCCAGAAAGAGGTGTGGTAGCTCAGTGGGTAAGGCGCCGTGGCTTTGCTTCTATGTCGGGAGAACCTTCGGATATATACCCATATATATATATATACCCAGCCTCGTTAAAGTGGGTAAACTTGATTGGGGAAAAAACCTGGTGGCTGAGCGAGTATTCTGGCCAATTCTTCTCCTTTCACAACCGTTGTCCTAGAAAAAAGCACACTTACCTAACTACTGAGCCAAAGAGGCTCAGAAACTTAACTATGGGCCTAAAAACTGGTTGCATAGCTTTGTGTGTATACATATAAAGTCCTTTCGAATTAAAAATATGTAAGGATTAAAAAAAGGTAAACAAATAAATAAAATCACATAAGGTCATAAACAAATTAAAATGGATAAAAATAATAGAAAAACTATAAAGATTAATTATCAACTAAGTATCAAGTGGGAAATGAGGAATATAAAAATACACGAATGGGAAATACACAAAATTTGTTCTTCTTAAATACTTCATTTAGTCAAATCAGGAAAGTTTTCCTGAGTTTCTGGGTCTTGTTAGATTATTTCAAGGACGGTTGACATTGAATGAGAGATGAACTCAACTTTTTCTTCTTCTTTTTTAGCCTCTTATTTTCTGAGGAAAAAGAGTTTTTCTTACCATTTTAACAAACGACATATTTGTAAAATAAGTTTACTAATTACAGTACAAGAAATGTTTCTTGGGAGGCATTTTGTATTGTATAATTAGAACACTTAAGGTTTTAAAATATAGTTTCTATTACAGGGCACTTTACTATCCGATACTGTGTAGTAATATACAATAACTAGAGTTTTAGTATTTTGAGTGCTGTAACCGTAAGTATCTCATAAATCTGAGTCTTGTTAAACAAATTTGCTTTCATGATTTTTATTTAAGCAATAGACCCGATAGATGTAGAACATGTATTAAAGGGCTACTAGTGAGTGGTTCTTGCATGTTATTGACAAGTCATTGTAATAATTTCCTCAAATTTACTTGTTGTATATATGTATACGGTTATAAATAGTTTTAAAAGACTATATATTTTAATTTTTATATTATTATTATTAAATTATTCTAAAACACTAGAGGTAAGATATAATTGATTTATATCAGTGTAACAGTATTAACTGTAGGTATCAGTTTCCCCCACTCGCTCACATTCATTCACCCCACCTTCCGAGCCTATTCTTGTTGATACGTTCTCTTTGCACAAATGCTTACGTTTCTTTGCTCTTCTGAAGATGACGTAAAATGGCCACGTGGAAACATGGTAGCTTTTACAATCTGAAAGGAATTTATCATTTTTCAAGACGTGTATTGTAATTAGACATATGTTAAAAATCTTCCTTTTGTAAATAGAAGCTGCGAATCTTTGTGTTGTCCCTGAAATAATATTCACCTAGTACGTGCAAGAAGGTTATCTACACCAAAAAAAAACACCAGAAAAAACAGCCACACCTCCTTCCCTCAGCTTTTACCCAAGTGCCATCAGCCAGCGCTCAGACTCTAGAGTTGAATTTTTCGATGCCACAATTTGATACATATGAAGAAAAAAAAAAAAAGAAAAAAAAACCTTTTTCCGCTTAACTAAATCTACAGACTTATCAAAATTTAGCCTAGAAAAATATATTACTAAACACAAATGATCACTAAAGTATAAAATGGTGTAATTTGACATTTCAAATTTTGGCAAATAACCACAGATTTTATTGTAGGAAAATTTCTGAACAAAATATTTTTAACGCGCTGTCATGGTAATGCTTAATGATTCTAGCATCTTATAGCTGGATTCAAGAGCTCCTTTGTAAGAAAATGAGCGAGAAATCTCCTATTTGCAGCTGTTGGATTGTGGCCTCGGAGCTGTAGCTAATTGAAAGGGGCTATGAATCATTGACTAGCTGAGGTAGCATCTCTCCCCACGCTGAGCATCCCTCATCCTCTTACTGTTCCCAACAGAACCTCCTTAACGCCATGTTTTCTGGCATTTAGAAGCAGTGATATGAGTTAAATCTTCAATGGGTGCATGTTAGGATAATTTTTTTGATAGCTTACAAAATGACTGCTGCGATATCACAAAAAATAACATTTAGCAATATACAGTTTATAAATTAGCGATGTTTCGATACCAAAATTTCTCGATTCTCAATTCTAGATACCGATACATACATTAAAATATATCACTATTACAAAAAATAGTGCATCTAAGAGCTATTAATATATATATATATATATATATATATATATATATATATATATATATATATATATATATATATATATATTCCACAATGCAGTCGCTTTTCGTAACCAAAGATTTCAATGGCATCCATCCTTATTCTTCTGTTTTTTTTTTTAACTATTTATTGATATTTACAACTGTATACATTACATACAACAAGTAAATTTGAGGAAAATGATTACAATGACACGTAAATAACATGTAAAGAAAGAACTACTTACTAGTAGCACTTTAATAGTTGTACAGTAGGAGATCTCTCAAGCATTTCCCACTTCGACAATTGATATATTGCCAATGGGGGTGTTTCCGGGGATCTCGAAGCCGTTCTCAAAAGGTTTTGTATATGTGTTTCATATATTACATCTTGTGTTTTTATGCACATATAAACAAATATGGAATTGGGGACAAGAATATATAATTGAACTTAAACTGTTGTAAGTAAAAGATTTATAAAATTTAAAAAAACTACTCTGAGAATTTTAAGGTCAAACAAACGCTTCTCGGTATTTAAGAATAATACTGATTTTATTATTTTTCTTAGTGTTTTTTTTCTAAAAAAGACTATTTTTATAAAATTCCAAATTTTAAATATTTAATATATTATTTTATTTTTTTGTGTATGTAGATAACCTCCTTACACGCACTAGTCCAATATTATTTCGAGGACAAAACTAAGATTCGCACTTTCCGCGTGGCAATTTTATGTCATATTCAGAAGAGAAAAAAAAACGTAAAAAGTATTCTTTTATTAATTTTTTTTTATTTTTTATTTTTTATTTTTTAAATCAATTTATCTTACCTGTAAAAATTTAGAATAATTTAATAGTAATTTTAATAATAATAATTTTAAAACAACCATATTTTTTTCTTTCTTTTTGTTAACTATTTATAATTGTATACATTATATACAAGATGTAAATTTGAAGAAAATAATTACAATGACATGTCAATAACATCTAAAGAACTACTCACTAGCACTTCAATAGTTCTACATTAGAAGGTCTCGTTTACAGAGACCTCCGAAGATCTCAGGAACGGATTCGATTGGGTATGGGGTTTACCATGAAAGGATTGGATAAGATCTCTATGGATAAGTTTGATTGTTACGTAATTAGAAGATTAAGGATTTTATGAAGGATTGGAAGGTTTATTGGTGCCCCAAAGCTCAACTCCGTACGTCCAAATGGGTCTGATTACTGTCATGTAAATAGAGAAAAGTCTTTTGTAATTTACTGGGAGTTTTGAACGCTTTTCTAGTAAATGCTGGAGTAGTCGGAAACGACAAGAGATTTTTCTTTTATGTCGGTTTTAAGGTCCATTCCTCTCCTACTTCACGTCCCATCATTTATTCT
Source organism: Euschistus heros (assembly GCA_003667255.2). Taxonomy (NCBI): domain Eukaryota; kingdom Metazoa; phylum Arthropoda; class Insecta; order Hemiptera; family Pentatomidae; genus Euschistus; species Euschistus heros. The sequence goes on from RCWM02000019.1 coordinate 580,359, forward strand.
TCTATTTCCTCCTTCCATCTTTTCCTTGGCCTTACTCGTTTTTGCCTTCCTTCTATTCTCCATCCATATACTTTGATAGCCTTTCATCGGACATTCATTGTAAATAGATTAGGATTTTTTTCTAGTGCTCTTCCAGGATATTTCTTCTTAAATCCATTTTTTCTCTATTTTTTTTTCATTCTTTAATTTTTTACTTTTTTCCTCCTTGATATTCGCGCAGCGCTGGGCCAAAAGTTTAATTCAGTGGCAAGAAGCTTCTTCCGGGGATTGGCTTTTATTGTCCATTTTTCAATATAGACAATACAATAAATTTGAAAATATTTGTTTTGTTTTTTGGGAATGATATATCTACTTCGCAATTTTACATTTAGCATGGAAATTACTTTTTTGCTATCTGCTGTTCTCTAGGAATGCCATTTTTCCATAAAAAAATAATAGTAACAATAATAAAATGATAATAACAAAATTGTGTGCACTTTTTGCCTGCCATTGTGTATATGATCGTATATATAGAAATACATAAAGGATAGTTTTTTGGTTTCGTGTCAAATCACACTGTACGAAACCTAAAGGATTTTGGAATGGATAGACTGTTGGTTGTATTTAAAAACAAAAAGCGATAGTAGCGACGATGTCGAAGAAAGTGCAATGTAAAAAGCTAAAGAGACAGATGTATGAAGAAAAGGATGAAGATATAGATTTTCAAGACTCATAAGATGAAAATATATAGAAAAATTCGAATCAGCTAATCCATAAAACGTCCTAAATGAGACTGTTTTGGTGTTCATCAAAACAAAATATAATGATTTCAGTCTACCAAGGGCTCAGAGGATAGAAACTACGTCTTTGTTATTTCCAGCGTAAATCTTAAAATCGGATGCTGATGAGGTTGTCATGACTCCGATGGTCAAGTCTATTAAGGCCTCGGGCCGGGCAGCTATGATTGGGAAGGCGTAATTGGACGCTTTAACCCTCCAACTCTCAATAACAAAAGAGTTATTTATCTAGTCCCAGATATTGTAAACATAACATTGTCATACTTTGATAATTTTCCATGTTTTATATTAATATGCAGTTAAAAAAAAAAATGTTAACAAAATTACTATTTTTTTTTATTTACGACGTATAGGTAAATATAAAATAATGAGACGTGCACCAAACCTAAATATACAATACATATTGTACAATAGTGGACTGTTCAACAAAGTGCATTATCCGCTAATACCCACAATACAAAGGGCACAACGAAGCCATTACAGAGGACAAACTGCTGAACAAGTACTGAACAGACTTTACAAATGACATTACTTACTATACATAACTCACTGACGGTCACAAAATCGGGGGACGGAATTGTGTCGAGAATCGTTCACAGATGTTCAATTTGAGATCATTATGGACAATGATTACTGACAAAAATAATATATATTAATATAAAAAAATAATAGTTATAGTTCAGCGTGGCTATATAATTTTCAAAAATATCATCAAGTAGAAAAATGCACTTTAAATAAGTGGAAGAATCTTTGATAATAGGATGTTTTTTTTACGAACTATTAACTAATATGGTATACACTGGAACTCGATTAACCGAGTAGTGGAGACTAAGATTGGCACGGATAACCCTTGGTTAATTGGGACCCCCAAAAAGTGAAAAAAATACATAAAAAAAATTAACAATCAAAAAATAACAAAATAATACATACTATTCGTAAGATCTTTACTTTTTAACAAAGCAAATCCTTCATGAGAAATTTTTAATGACTTAGCTCCGAAGTAGACCGTACTCCCTATCCTAAAGTCTTTCCATAGCTATGCTTGTACAAATATGGCGTAATGTTTGGTTCGGAAATCGAATGATTTGTGAACAAAATAATAATAATAAAATTTAATAAACAAAATAGAAGTCTCGGTTGATCTGGACTCGTATAACAAAATTATTATAAATATAAAAAATATATATAAAATATTAACTAATTATTGATATTTACAACTGTATGCATATATTTACAATAAGTGAATTTGAGGAAATTATTACAATGACTTGTCAATAACATGTGAAAAAACACTAGTAGCACTTCAATAAAAATAAAAAAAAAATTCTATATAAGAAGGTCTTTCGGCCATCTTCTTTTCAGACTCCTCAGTGGATTATCGGGAATAGAATGGGAAGCAAGTTAAGAGACAAATGGATCAGTTTGGTTATGGGGTTTACTATGAAAGGATAAGTATCTGGCTTGGGCTGAATCATTGACGTACGGAACATTTAGTTCTTTATGTATAAGTTTATTTGTAAGTAAGGAGTATTAAGGATTTTTTGAAGAATTTTGGATTGCAAGGATTGGATACGGACGAATTGAAGGGTTTGATGAAGCCCCCTAAAATATAATTATAAAAAATAGTATTCTCAAATTTCGATTCTTTACTTTTCATATTTTTTTTTAAAAATTAAATCTAACGCAAACATTTATAAAGCAGTTAAAGATATCCTTTCATTAGCTAAGCTTGAGGTTCAGTTAATAAATAAAAACAACTATTTTGGTGACGTTTCGAGACTATATTGTTCTCATAATCATGCCAATGTTACTACTAAATTAAATCCTACTAAATTAGGATTTATACTAAATTATGATACATAATTTAGTAGTAGATACTAATAGCATATCCACCAGTAACCCTGGCATGATTATTAGAACAATATAGTCTCGAAACTTCGCAAAAATAGTTGTTTTTATTTATTGACTGAACCTCAAGAACCTTACTTAACATATATAATGGTAACAGTCAAGAAATTTATCCATATATATATATATATATATATATATATATATATATATATATATATATATATATATATATATATATATATATATAATGTTGTATACACATACTGTTTATTCCTCATATTTATGCTTTCCGCTTCCAACCTTAAGAACTGAAAAACTTCATATACTGTTGATCTACTCACACTGGATTATTCCATCCACCTCTTGAATACAAATATCAACTTACCAACTTATACAAATCCATTACATAGGACTGCTTCTTTTGAAAATCCATCATTCATGCTTGGTTGTATTGAAATGAATTGCCTTTCCCTATCCTTAAAGCCTTCTCTATAAATATTTTTTAAAAGCAATTATATTTCCCCCTCCTCAATAGTTGTTTTATGTTTATGCTCAATTAAAAATTAAATATTATTCCTAAAAGGTGTAATAGATATTCAGTAACATTTATCGAAATTTACAGCTGTATAAAAAAAAAAAAAAAAAAAAAAAAAAAAAAAAAAAAAAAAAAAAAAAAAAAAAAAAAAAAAAAAAAAAAAAAAAAAAAAAAAAAAAAAAAAAATATATATATATATATATATATATATATCTATTCAATGTTATTACAACATTCACAATATCATGCCAATATTATTGACATATCTTGCTTGTGAAGCAAGCGTGTTTATCTATTAAATATTGAAGACGTCGAAAATAAACAGTTTCTTGTCGTTGTAGTCTAGTATGTGGATTCAAAGCTGAACTCAATTTATTTATTTTTTTTTTTTATTTCATATTGTGAAATTGTGTGAAAGGCTTAATATAATTATCCATATTACCTAATGCCGATTATACATTAATAAATTCAGTATTTAGATAATAATCGCAATTGAGGATTTTTACCAAGGTTTACGAATGTTGATTTTTTAAAAAAATATTATTTATTGATATTTAAAACTGTATACAATATATTCATTATGTAATTTTGTGGATAACCATTACTATGGAGTGTCAATGACTTGCTAAAAATTCCTAATAGGAAGCACTTTAGTAAACGTTTTGCGTTTGAAGGTCTCTAGGCAATCTTCTTTTCTGACGCCTCGGAGGGAAATAGGTTCGGAAAATAGGAAATAGAATCGGGAAATAGGTTGGAAGCAAGTTGAGAGACTAATTAATAATGTTAAAGGAATAATAATAATGCTATAAGAATGGGGAAGTTATACAAATTAATAATTTTATATTCTGCTAGTGATGCTGATGAGTACATACAGCGCTGAAAACTACCTGAGCCTGGCTTGCCATCCAAATTGGGGGACAGGCTTGGATTGTGGTGTTTCTCGGAATGTTTGTAAATATTGTACATAGAGTATGATTGTATTTATGATTCTCTTCTTGTCTTCCTTAATTTTTATTATTATTATTATTTTTTTTTTTAATTTATTAGTTTTAACAATTATCACCTATTTTATATTATAATTTATTATATTATATTTCGATTTGCACTTTATTTTATTTATTGTATATTTAGAGGCTGTTTATTGGAATTGTATTACTTTATTTTATATCATTGTACATATTATGTAAATGATTCTTTGTCATCCATATTACTCATTGCCCTTGAATCAGGCAGCTTGTAATTAATCAAAATAAAAAGTTTAAAAAAAACAAATAAATAAAAATAATTTTATATGTGATTGGAGGCGTTTAAGAAGCTGATTGAAATTTAAATCCAATATAATATTATAAACATACATATTTAATTTAATTTCGTTTGTAAAACTAATAAACCAATTGGAGGTACAGGAATGGACTGCATTATACGCTTTTGGGAAATCCTGGAATAATTTAATTCGAGATTATGAAGGGGCATGTTATGTGGTCTGAGAGGGTATTTGGTTTGGTAATCCTGTCTCTTGATAAAGCTTACGTGTTAATCCAATTATATTTGTCCAGTCCTGGAGGACTGGAACCATTTTCCAGCAATATTCCTGATAAAGGATACGTTTCAATTTCGATACTAAATAAATTATTCCTCTATGGAAGCGATGGTTTTATTGAAAACTAAATCTAATCTATGAATATGCATTTATACACTAAATTTGATTTGGGCATGTATAATTAATTCTTTTTCAGCGGAGGGACTATTTTTTTTTTGGTAACTTTTTTTTCACCCTCAAAAATGTAATTTTTTGACTCGCTCTAACTCTGTTGGTATGGCTCGGATCGCAAATTTTTTCAAAAGTTTCCCGATTAGATATTTAGTGGTAAATATTTATTGGTTTTTATGAAAAAAGTCACAATTTGCCCATATTTCTTACCTGTTGGGGATTTTTTGAGAAACTTTGCCGACAATTTCTTTCCCAAAAATTTAAGGAAAAATAGTTTAAAATAAATAACATTTATCGCTAGGACCTACAGTTTAGAAGCTAAATTGTTTTGGTTTTTTTAATGAAAAAAGTCATGTTTGAACTGCAATTTTCAATTTTACCTCAGATTCGGAAAAAGCTGTATCTGTACATACAGGGAAACATTGAGATTTTATTGTTGGGAACTGACAAGATTATTCAGTAACAAAACATATTATAAATCAAAACTTAAATTTATTTATATGTTTTTGTTATCTAGGGCTTATAGATAACAAAAATATAAAGGGTCTTTATGTATTTCAACAAGGGCAAAAATGGCGGGTTATCTTAAAGGTTACTCTATAATTAAGTCAGAGTAGGAAGATCGACTTTTATTCGATAGTGGGACCACCACGAAAAGCTGACCCAAGCCGGATTCGAATCGGCACCCCAGATGATATTTTCGGAACCTATAACTCATCAAAGTACTTTTAAAGGCAAGCGAACACATCTGAGCTCTCCTGTTCTTTATAAAAATATGTTTATTGTCTATGATTATCATTTTTCAATCCCCAATTTTTTGAGATTACTTTTTCACATTATAGTACTATTTCATGTATGAAATAGCTGGCTCAGACAGCCAGGAAAATTAGTACTGTACTCAGGGTAGAAAGTGTAAACCAACATTGCCTGTTGGTTTGAGAAGTTTTCGGTAAGACATATAGCATTTGAAAATTGCTGTTAAATGATAATGAATTAATTATCTCCCATAGAACTTAATGCAATGAAATCGACCAATGCAATAAATATTTATTAATGAATAACCTCCTTTGATAATTCGGAAGGGTTATATCCTATTAAATGACAGATTTAATTAATTAGTTTAATCTTATATTAATATATTAATTTATATGACACCATTTTAAGGATTTAAACAACTTTTGAAAATTTTTGAAAAACATTTATTTCAAAAAACACATTTTCTGACTATTTCTTACCATAGCTTTGAATTTTTTAGTTCTGAAATTATTCAATCAGTTTTACGGTTGGGAATTTGAGAAAAAAAAGGAGGTAAATTATGTATTTCATTTGCCTCCACTGGCTAAAGAACCAGTGACGTAGGGAGGCGGGAACAGTAGAATTGCGGTCTGGAATGATCCCTCACATAGTGGGAAGGAGCTGGTTTGAGAATCCTCGACCTTAATGTAAATATTGTAAATAAGAATACAAGTTTTTTAAAAACTTTTTCTTTTATTATTCATATCTATTGCATTATTATTATTATTTTTTAGTAATAAAGGGATTTCTATTCATTTTATAATTTCTTTGTAAATAAGGCATGGATGTCTGTTTTGCAGCTGAATTACGTATTGCCTTTGATTGAGGCAGATTGTAACATTTTTACAAAATGTAAGCTTTTCAAAAATAAAACGAAATGAAATAAAATTTCTTTATGCTTTTGTTTTATTTTTTTAAAGAAATAACCTTTGCAATGAGAAAAATATGAAATGTAAAACTATGAAGTTCGAACAATGGAATTGAAAAATTACGCAACGCTGCCCACATATAAACGCCTACTCATGGCGAGGACTGAAATAGAGACGAATTTCTATTTTGTCTTTTTTATTTTTTTTCATTTACGTAACGTACCAATGAAAGAGTTTACTTAAAAATATCAGATTTCTTTGTAATCCGAGAATTTATTTTCAAAATATATTTATCCTCGGTTTGCGCAATTTCCATGAATCGGACGTAAGTTAAGTTAATAAAATTTCTTGTTGATCTCACGAAATTGAAAAATATATAAAAATATTGTACATAAGGAGATATCACTTATATAATCTCGTTACAGCATACTAATTTTAATTAATAATCTCATGATTCCATATTAACATCAATAATTATTCTTATGCTAAATATAAGTAATTGTTTACTTTAATGAATCAGTAAAAAAAAAAATTATACTTTACAACATAAATAAGAAAACGAAATCTCACATGACGTATTACATTTCTTATATTTTCAGAGTTCAGACTGAAACGTTTTGAAAAATAACTACATTAATCCACACAAAAATTAAATGGCATAGTATTTAGATGGATGAAACTATTAATTTAAAAAAAAAACTTGAACTATACATTTTATTTGTTTAAATAAAAGAAATTATAATTTTCAGGTGTTTTATTTTTTTAAGTATGCAGCCTATGTTTCAAAAAAAAAAAAAAAAAAAATTAGTCAGTTAATTACTCCTGAAAATTGTTTGTGTTTATAAAAAAAAGTTTGGTGATATTATTTATAATTAGATATTTAATTTCTCTGTATTTCAACACTTCTTATAAAAAATTGCCTCCATGGTATTTTTTAAAAGATAGATAATAACGAAGGAAAAACAAATTTCAATACCCGTATAACATTTATTAAATAACTACCTTTCGGTTTAATATGTAATACATGTTTAAAATTTTATACAACAATACTATTCCATTTTTTTTTAACTTCTATTTTTTTTTTTTATTAAGCGTTATTCGGTTTATTCGTATTGTATTTAATACATGAAAAGTAAATATGAGCAGAAATCGCTCATATTTACTTTTCATGTATTAAAGAATATTTGAGGTATTTAAAAAAAAAAAAAAAAAATTCTAAAAAAACAAGTCCAACAACAAAAATTCTTGATACATATAGCAATACCCCCTTATGAGCAGTAAGTAATATACAATAAAATAATAATATGTATTCATTCATTATATATGTTAGAAAAATAGTAAGTAAATCGGCAATAAATGAAATAAATTGTTATTAAACGAAAAAAAAGTAATAAGGCAACGATATTTCGACTGAAGATTAGCACAAAAAAGAAAAAAAAATCAAGTAACCAGACGTTTGGTAAAATCAAAAGTTTTAAAAGATATGTGGTATAAATGATTAAAAAAAAAACAATTTATACAACAAATATTTATATTTTCATTTAAATTATAATTTAAAACATATTCGTAATAAAATTCTATACATCATTTAAATTTTATATTTATTTACTAGTTTTCATATATAGAACCTATATTATCTGCGTCAGCTGTGTAATTTACTTAATAATTATAATAATAATAACAATTAAAATAACAATAAAAAAATATATCTGTAGAATATAAAGTCAATTTTAGGAAAAAAAAAAAATTATTAATTTATGGACATTTATTTTTTGAGTGGGAGCCAACCGAGAAGGGCAGTTTAATCCTGCCTTTCTGCACTTTTCACAATTACTAAATTTCTTTCGATATCTGTTTTTTTGGCTGGCACCGATTCCAGAAATAAGTGATCATAAATTGTTAATAGGTATATAAGTTGAGTTGATTAATAAAATTATAGGACCACCTGTAAAGTATGGCGTACCGAACAAAAAAGGATCATCAAAATCGATTTATAATTGAGATTAATCGCGTAACAAACATACAAAAAAAAAATATATATAGTCGAATTGAGAACATTCTCCTTTTTGAAGTTGGTTAAAAGTTGTCCGAATAGTTATCCATTTAGAATCAAATATGGTTTAAAACATTGAATAAAAAATTCCTTGAGCCACATAAATTATTTCTAGATAGAACGTAGGTCAATAATGAAATGAATAAAAGTATAATAATTTATTTTTATGACCATGTTTCTAATAAAAACGAGAACAGAATTGACAAGCAGTGATAAAATAAATTAAATTTTAATTTAATTGTTATGTAATTATCAATGCAGTGTCAGTTAAGTTGTAGCGAATAATAGTTTAGAAAATACGCCTGAACGTAGTACATAACAGTTCCCGAAAAATGTCGCAGTTTCGTTGTTCGTAAATAAATTGGAAAATTAATTCACAATGTATTATAGTTATATAAATTATTATATTGTGGCAAGTCTGACGTGTAATATTTAAATATAAATCGGATAATCCTTGTTCGTTGTTATTTTATCATATTTAAAAATTAGGTAGAAACTTGTTAGTATTCAAGTGCCATTTCTGTATATTTTATGACAATACTTTTTAATTATATTAATAATAATAATTCTAATAAATTTTAAAGATATACAGTTCGGTTTGTATATTAATTGCAACCTTAATAATTCTATTGTAATAAAAGCTGGATAATTTCATCTAAAAATACAGTTACTGTTTTTATTAATTTTGACACTTTTACACTTGGAATTTCGACTTGAATATGTTTTATGGCTTGGGATCTATAGTTTTCTTGCGTAACGTTTCTTTCACTCTCAAAATTTGTAATGTTTTTTTGACACTCAAAAATATATCATTTTGAAAATGTGACAACAGTTTCCTGATTCATGGAGAATATCTCATGGAAAAAAATATTTTATGGAGAACATTTTTCGCTAGGACCTACCGTTTAGATGTTTTATTCGTTTTAATGAAAAAAGTACCGTTTTGCCTACATTTTTTGTGGTGTGGATCTTTTGTTATGGTCTTTCTCTATTTTTATTTAGCCTTCGGTTTTTTGAATCTTTCAGGTATATTTTTAAAATTTATTTTTTGATAAATATTACAATACACAACTGTTAAGACAAACATTTTTTTTTTTATATTTACAGGGTGAGTACCTCTTAGTGTAATATATATATATATATATATATATATATATATATATATATATATATATATATATATATATATATATATATATATGGGTGAAACTAGATCAAAATTGAAGAAAAATGCCGCAGACCTTACTTATTCCAATCCGTTGCAGAGATACGATAATTCTAAGCCTATTTTGAGAAAACCACGTTTTTTAACTAAAAACTGTAATATCTCCTCTTTGTTTAAATATTTTTCAAATTTCCACCACATTTTTGGATTTAGCATTAAATTTTCTATAAGGGCAGAGGATGTGTATTTTTGACTTCTACAAAGTTGGGACCTAATGTACAGCTTGATGGTCACCTTATTTAGGGAAGTTACAATGTCTTATAATACTTCATGGCTCACTGTTTTTTGAAAAAAAAACTATCTACAAAACTGCAAATCTTACAAAAATTTGCAAATTTAACCAGCTTTCATATGGTATTAATGATCAATATCGATTTCATAGAGAAATTTACTTTTAAACCTGGAAAAACATGGGGTGTTCGTTTGGCATACATATCAGTTACTTGTGTAAATAAGATATGATAACCGTTTAATGGAAATATGCATTTTTAACATAATAAACTCTTCGTTGGAATAGAAAGGAAAAAAAAAATTGTTTCATAGAATGTAAAGGAAAACTGTCAATGATGCAACACCAGATTAAAGGATTTTATGTTATTACATTTATTCATTTATTATTATTATTTAGGATTTATTTAATTAGATTTTCAACGTAAGGTTTAAAACTTAATGATAATGAACATAGACCTCAATTTTGCCGTTAGCTTCTGAATGCAGACGATATTGAAGAATACTACTCTTTGATGTGATTTTTATGAACAGATGAGTCTGTTTTTACAGGGGAAGGCATTTCTACCTATCCATGGGGAGTATCATTAGTTCATTCATCTTTGTATTGCTGTCGAATAGTGTTGAAAAATCATAGTTTAGCCAATCATAGATTGAATCATGAGATTACTAAAATTTGTAACAAAATATCCTGCGACAAGTTCATCACGATATTCCACCTGAAGTTCGGCAAAATATGATTTTCCAAAACCATGGTGCTCCTCCACATTATTCAAAAGCAATACAAATATAAACCAACGATATACATGGATAAGTAGAAATGCCTTCCCTTGTAAAAAACAGACTTATTTGCCCATAAAATTAATTAAATAATTAAAAAAAAAAACAAGTAATTGATTTGTATGCCAAATGAGAACACCATGTTTTTTCGGTTTTAAAAGTGAATTTCTCCATGAAATTCAAAATAAAATCATTACGTTTAACACATCATTCGAAAGCTGATTAAATTTGAAAGTTTTTGTAACATTTGGCGTTTTGTTTATAGTTTTTTTCAAAAAACGGTGAGCGTTGAAGTAATATAAGACATTGTGACTTCCCCAAATTAGGTGAAGATCAAGTTGTTCTTTAGATACCAAGTTTATAAAATTTAAGGTTACAGATACTCAGCTAAGTTCGTCAGAATATAATATTCCTACACCATAGTGTTCCTCCACATTATTCGACAGCAGTACAAATCATTCGGGGGTTTAATGAGGTGAAGTTATTTTCAATAATGGTAATTCTTAAATCGGAAATTTTATTGTTGTAAATTGCTCATTGTTATTTATTAAATAATTGAGTATATGATTATGTAAAATTGAGGATATGAATTTCAACTTGCGGTACCGGTTGTAGCAAACAAAGGGTGGGATCGCTACGGGATCAAGCCAGGAACACAGGGAATAACCTAGTTAAATGTTCACTCCCACAAGTCTACCTCAAAACATAAACTAATTGGGAACGCTTTTAATCTGGCTTTTAGGGCATGGAAGGGAGATGGATTATAGGAACAACCGAAACTTTCAATAAAACCAGTTTATAACTCCAAAACTGAATAGACTCAAATTTATTTTTTATAAAAATATAAAAACACTGGTGTTAAACACAGCAAACATACAGATTCGACCATAAACCTAACTAATAACAAAGAGCCGAATGTTTGTTACAAATTATAATTACAATTATATTATAATTATCCCATTCTTTCGCTGTAACGCATTAATGAGTGTAAATAAAATATTATAATAATCATATTAGTTGTGTTTTCCATATTTATTAACTATACTATATATAGGAGGCGCGGTAGCTCAGTGGGTAAGGCACTTGACTACCATGCTCCCGGGCCCGAGTTCGAGTCCGACTGAAGGCAGAAAATTTATTTATTTCAGCCGTGGGTCGGATTCGAGGTCGGGAGACCCTCCTGGGACACACCCAGCCTCCTAAAAAGTGGGTACCCTTAATTGGGGAAAAAACCTGGCGGTTGAGCGTGAATTCTGGCCAAATCACCTCCTTTCACAACCGTTGGCTTAGAAACCGTACATCCTACCTAAGTACTGAACCCGAGACCCTTCATGGGTTGTAAGTGGTGCAGGTTTTTTTTTTTAATATATATTATATAAAAGGACAAGACATTTTTCGTTTGTGATCACTAACCGTGAAAACTACGGTTAGTAACAAATCTACCAAATTTTAACTACGTCATCTTCATGGTTCAAGGAAGGTTTAGAAGTAATAAAATTTATAGATTTACTATTACATCGTCACAAAAAATCTATAAATATGTGGTGCGCAAAGAAGTTTGATAATCGGCTGATAGGTGGCTAGCAACAATTAAGAGATTACAACGTACGGTTCTATATAGAGCTATTATTTAACATACTTATTTTCTATTAAATTGTTATTTAAAAAGCTATAAATATATGGTGTGACTTGTGGGTACCAGTAAAATTTTAAAGTTAACCGATAAGTCGTTAGCACCGTTCCGCTATCCTACTGTTGCCATCTGTACAAAATTTTAACTAACTCATTTTCATAGATTTATGTTGTAAAATAATCTGAATTGATAATTTCTCGTTTGTATTTTATTTAATTTTTTTATCATATTTTTAAATGAGGTAAGAAGAATAAAACGACAAGAAACTGCCCGTCGTTATGGAATACTTCAACATTTACTAGACAAACGTTCAAAGCTCCCAATTAATTGCAAAAGACTCGTATACATGGCTGTGATTAGACCTATTTGGACGTACGGAGTTAAGCTTTGGGGCTCCACTAAACCATCCAATTCATCTCGTATCCAATCCTTACAATCCAAAATCCTTCGAAAAATACTCAATGCTTCTTACTTTGTCACCAATAAACTTATTAATAAAGATCTTAATGTTCCATATGTTGCTGATTTAACCCACACCAGATACCTATCCTTTCGCAGTAAGCTCCTTAACCACTCAAATCCGTTAGTTTCTCAACTTGCTTCCCACTCAATTCCTGATAATCCTCCGAAAAGAAGATGGCCTAGAGACCTTCTAGTGTAGAATTTTTAATAAAGTGCTACTGATGAGTAGTTCTTTTAAAGTTTTAACATGTTATTATACTCGTTGTCAATACATTAACTTGATGTATATATTTTGTACAGTTGTAAATTTCAATAAATGTATATAAATAAAAAAAAAATTAGGTAGGAATTTTTTTATTTTCATAAACTTTTTAAACTATATTAACAACAATCGATATTAACTCTAACAATTAACTAAAGCTACTTGATCTATTTTGTACTTACCTTCTTTATACTTACCTTATTACAACACTTACCTTTTTTCTTTAGTAAAAATAATGTATTTTTTTTGAAAACCCTAAGGCTTTTCCACATTTTGCATCTGTAAAGAACAGTTGAAGGTATAATGGTCTCTTAAATTGCTTCCAGGCGCCGCGACAATAGACTCTGTAACAGGGTAATTTACGAAATAATAGTAACAGGTGTTTCTCGCCTTTAACCTTTTTCATATTTCTTCTCAATTTTTATTTTTATTAAGTGTTGTGGTTCCCACACACTTGTTACTAAAGTACTTGTGCATAAAGTTTAGCTTTATTTCCTTCCTTCCTTTTATTAAACTAAGATCAGACCTTTGACCTTTCGATAGGCGCGTCTCCTGGACCAACAAGGATGGGCGCTCGTATCTCACAGATACCACTTGTATGTATTGAGCATATTTTCCTTTTTAATCGCCATATCTATGTTATATAAATATTAGAAAAGGCCGATATTTTAATTGGTATAGTTTACTTGGTGTGTCTCATGGGTTTATACAAAACCCTTTAGAGACCAAGTGTAAAATGTTTATTGAATTGCTGCTGATGTGTAGTTCTTTTCAAGTTTTGACATGTTATTATAATTATTATAAACACATTTGCTACATGTACATGCTTTGTACAGTTGTTAATTTCAATAAATGGATAAAAAAAAAATTATGAAGAAAAGAAAAATTCAAGTGTTGGTTTTATACATGAAAAACTGCTCATCATGCAATATCATTAGTAAAACTATTGATTGTTTCCTAAGAATCGACTTAAAATCATCGATTATCGATACCTTTTCTCGAAAATCAGTGAAATTAGGTGATAAGTATAGTAGAAATTCCCTTACTTGGTTTAATTATACTTTGCAATAATTTAGCAAATTTACTGATTTTTTTTTATCGTTGGTTTTTTATTTAGTAGCCAATTTCAATAAATAAATTTAAAATATAATAATATTTACTTGGCAATCTCTATGGTCTTCCAATTTTTATCTAATTTCAACTTTACCAGACTGTAATTGGATCTATTCGGTCATGGGAGTTGAGCATTGGGGCTCTACCCAGCCATCTAATTAAGCCTATATTCAATCCTTACCATCAAATTAACTTCGTAAAATCCTCAATGGTCTTAATTATGTAATAAATTTGTTCATAATTAACTTATACACACATTCCTTATGTTACTAGGCCTAAACCTGGAAGAGTACCTGAACTCCGTATTTAATAAAACCACAAGTTTATCAACTTTGTTTAAAAAAATGACGGTCTCTGAAACTTATGATATGGAACTTTTATTTGAGTTCCCACAATAGAAGGCATTGACATAATCACTATATAAGTCAATGGCATTCTACTGAGATAAAATGAAATTAGATGTTTCACGTTATCATTTTTTCATGTATGCTTGTAAATTGCAATAAATTCGTTTTTCAAAAATCATTCATTGTTTAAAGCTATTAGGGCCGAGACTAGAATTAGTTTTTTATTTATCTCGGAAGAAATATATCCGAATATATAGTTTACTTTAAAAGAAAATGAAAAAAAAAACAATTTTTTGTTAAGCTATAAAGGCGGCAGAAAATGTTACGCTCACGCAACATTGGTCAGTACAATAATTTTTTTTTTCTCATAGATAGGTAAGATGATATATTTATAAGTACTACAACAATACTGTGAGACTGTTGTGGTAACTATTCGCTACATACCTTTTTTCAAATTGCAATGTGTAAATGAAAACAGTTCGACACTGGATAAGTGAACTCAAAAAAACATTAATATTTTTACACAGTTTTAATCACAAAATTATTTCTATAATATAAAGAACTTAGTTGGGGATTATAATTAGTTTATTAGGCACACAGTGTTGCCAGGTTACTAAATGTTTTTACAGCGCTTAGTGTTGCCAGGTTCCTACACACAACACTTTCTACAACAAAGAATAATAATATACAGAAAATAATAATAAAAAAAAAAGCAATAAACCTTTAAAACTAATAACTAGCGACATACAGTTTCATGAAAACTTTTATAGCAATGATTTGAAACATAAAATCCTCCAAAGAAATGAATATTACACTTTTCACAAAAAATCAAAATTTTAATTAATTGTAGCAACCCTTACTTTAATAATTACAAGCCTAAAATAACAAGCTGATGTAATAACACAGAACAATATTTGAACTTAGAAAATAAAAGAAATTGTAAAAATAATGTTGTGCAAAAGCAACAGTGGACTTAAATGTGTAAATATCATAAATCGTTATCTAAAACTCTTATCACTTAAGGTACGCATGATGATATAGAAGGATCAATACAATTAGGATTGATGAATTAAGTGCCACTTCTATTGAGATTATTTTATTTGAAAACTAGTTTCGAATGCTAAACATTCATCTTCAGTTCTTCGAGGTAACTAAAACACTTAGTTTAGTTACCTGTGTTTTAGTTAAAGTAACTCACATATTTGAATGCCGAATTTTGTGTGGGTAGTAGGGACCTATAATAGTGCAAAACTAGAGTTATAGCCGCCAATGAGCATTGGGAATAAACTAAAATCTAGATTAAACCCATTCTTATATACATGGATAGAAAGCAGAATGCACGCTGATTCTAGTGGTGCCATTACTATATTAATCGGCTCAGCAAATGTTACGGCCATTAAAAGTTGTTGAAATCTCAACTTCAAAATGTTATCGCCCTCGATAGGAATAAAACATTTTTTTTTTTAATGGATTTAAAAAAAAATTAATTTAAACTAGTTTCGCACTATTATAGGTCTTTACTAACCACACGAAAATCGGCATTCAAATCTGTGAGTTACGAGTCAAAACGCCCACTTTAAGTGCCTCAATTACAATGCACTCGTTAATGCAACTTTGGAAACCAAGTTATATTTTTAATATATTTATATATAACTTATATAATTCGGAAACTATGTATCATATTACATTTCCTTCCTGAATCACTAAAGCAAATTATGAGGATGATAGGTCAGTTCGTTTCTAGAGAAGACCCCACTGACATTGGATCCCAACGCATATTAATGATGATAAAGCGATGTGAGTTTCCATTGAATCATAAGCAAGAGTAATGCTCCCTCAGTTGTATTGTAGGAACATCAAACCCATACAAAGTCTGATGAAATCATTGTCTTAAGACGAAAAAAAAAAAAAAAAAAAAAAAAAAAAAAAAAAAAAAAAAAAAAAAAAAAAAAAAAAAAAAAAAAAAAAAAAAAAAAAAAAAAAAAAAAAAAAAAAAAAAAAAAAAAAAAAAAAAAAAAAAAATTGTTTTAGAAATGAATTTCAGACAAAGCTAGTGTTTTCGATGTATTTTATTTGTAATAATTACAATTTAAAAATTATTTTCCGGTATTATTGCCCATTACGAAATATATTTAACAAAGAATATGGCACTCTAGCTATATATTACAGTTAGTAATTTTCAGAAATTACACGTTAAAAAAAAACCTTACCAAACCGAAAGTAACGTGAACCCATAACTTTCGGTTTAGTAAGGTGTTTGTTCATGATTAAAATTCATTAATGAGGCGTCGCAGCTCAATAGCTGAGGGACTCGACTGCCTTACTTCGAGTCCAGCAGTGGACAGAAAATGTATTATTGGTTTATTTAGCCGGTTAAAGAGACCCTCATGTGGCACACCCAGTCTCTATAAAATGGGCATTATAGGCTGTAGGAAAAAAACTGGCGATTTAGCATGGTTTCGACCAGATATATTTATTTCACATTTGTTGGCCAAGTAACAGTACACCCGTACCGTTATAATATATAAACTTTTATTTTTTATTAAAAATCCTGTTAGAATCATTGGAATTTTTGTGTGTGGTGTTTTCATATTTTGAAATGAAAATAATAGTTTTATTTATCCTATTTAATTTAATTTATTTATTTAATTGGAAAATTTCATCCACAAAGCAGTCACTAAAAAATATTTAAAATGAAACACTTTTCTGTATCCGCAAATTGAATGTTTGATTTAACACTGTTGTATCACTAACCTCCCCCCCCCCCCCCCCCCCCCCCCCCTCGAAAAAGCAGGAGACGAATATGAAATAAAAATTTTATGGCTAGTGGGCCTTTATACCTAGTTTACTGTCCCTATTTACGGGCAAGTCATTTGACATGCGATAGCCTGATTCACAAAAGAAAATTTATCGGCTAAACTAGGTCTGTATCATTCACGGACAATGGTAGCATTGAATCTATATTTATTGATGATCGCTGTCGTAAAATGACATCATAAACTTTAATTTTTTTTTCTGTTAACGAAGGGAAGTGAAAACACCGAATATGAAATCAAGAGTGATCAAGCATAAAAAAAAACAAAAACGAAGTAACAAACAAAAGTCCGGAATAGGTAGTAATGTTTACTTCCTCTGAGCTTTTTTCCTTTTATGTAAATGAAATATTTTTTATTAAGATAATAAAAAACAAAAAGCCCTTTTCTACAGTCTCCCAACTTGCCTTACACTCCATTCCCGATAATCCACCGAGGCGTCTGAAAAGAAGATGGCCAAGAGACCTTCAGTTGAACTATTATTGATGTGCTACTAGTGAGTAGTATTATTTACATGTAATTGGCATGTCATTGTAATCATTTTCCTCAAGTTTACGTGTTGTATATAATGTATACTTTTTTAATTATCAATAAATAGTTTTATTTTTTTTTTCTTGTTCATACACTAAGCATAAAGTTTTTTTGTGGTCCAGCGTTTTTTTCTATTTCTTTTTTACGGAACTTATTCTTAAAATCTTCATTTTTTGAACATTCTATAATTATCATAAACTTCCAGCTATATTAGTCGGCTGTTAAATTTACTTCACATCAATAGTTACAATTGTAGTTGCTAAAACATATCCGTTTAATGTTGAGGGCAAATTATTGTGTATAGAGATAATTCCC
The DNA here is from genome assembly GCA_003667255.2 of Euschistus heros. NCBI lineage: Eukaryota > Metazoa > Arthropoda > Insecta > Hemiptera > Pentatomidae > Euschistus > Euschistus heros. The sequence goes on from RCWM02000019.1 coordinate 598,658, forward strand.
CAAGACAAGCAGGTAATCTTTTATTTTTGTTAAACCATATTATAATAGTTGAAATATAGAATAAACATTAAAATTAAATATGCTGTTCTGATTTCATCTTCATAGGCAACAGCGTAGAGAGAGTGGTTCACTAAAAATATTTTTAATGGTGGATGAAGCAACAAGGGGTGAACGGAGGCGTCGATGTGAAGATAACATTTGATCTGATAGGGGCAATTTATAGCTTGATTGAGCCTCGTATGAGAGATTCTCTTTGGTTTTTGGAGATATTATTTATATCAATTTTTTTTTTGTTTGGGGTGTCTTTTCTTCTAGATTAAAGACAAATTACAAGTTAAAAAACTGTTTATTGTATTAAAATAAAATTAAATTGTATATATAATTACATTAAAAAATCGATAAGTCGAAGTTGAAGGGTAAACAAACTGTCTTCGATCTATCAATTTTTCGAGATATCGAGTCGACAAAAAATATCTTTTCGAATTATCGAGTTTTCTCTATAATATATATATGCTTAAGGATAATTTTAAACAGCTTAATGTTTTAAATATTTATATCAGTTCTCTGCATATTCTGATCTGATGCAAACCTTGAATTGGCAGAACAAAGGAATAGAAATTCTTGGAGAATGGATGAATCATTTGCGGATGATCAAATAATAATAGGAAAATGCACAGAATAAATCCTAACCATGGCAAATCAATTGATAGCAGCAGGAGAAAATATAGGGCTCAAATAAAGTGCAAATATGTAACAGGAAAGGCTAAAGGAGATTTAATATAGCCTGGAAAACAAGAGAAAATCTGAATGAGCACCGTACTTCCTGTCATGACCTATTGTTGCGAAACACGGATAATATACAAGAAGACTAGCCACATGTTGAGAGTAGTCAGACCCATGGAGCGAAAATAAAATAAGTGGATTAGATCAAGGACTGACCTCCTAGATATTATGGAAAAAGTACATCAAAGGAAGTGGACCTAGACCGGACATGTTATCAGGAGGAATGCTATAACATGGACCAGGCAGCTTGTGGATTGGTATCCAAGTGAGCACGCAAGGAAGAGAGGACTTCCACCGACATACTGGGACAAGGAGATGAAGAAGAGCTGCGGAGAGGCAGCCTGGAAGCGAGTAGGAATGAATAGGAAAGAGTAAATACACATGGGACAGCTACATTATTTAGTCTGGTTGCAAGAGTAATTGAAACCATCGAACTTAAATCCTCAACAAAAAGTTGATTTTGTTCAAATATGAATAAGTATAGAAAAAAAAAAATTGAACGATTTTGTATATTTTATTGTTTTATGAACCAACACAGGTTATTATTATTATTATTATTA